>OU015499.1:69545052-69627552 GCA_907164885.2 Dolomedes plantarius | reverse complement strand
TAGTAACTTTTTTAAAGTTTGCATTTAAAATATTAATTTGAGGGTTATAAAATTTACATCACGAGAAAGATCATAAAAATCCCTTTAAAATGAAATCTTTTTCGAATCTTTACCTTCATTTTCTAATTTTTGGGGGATTTTTAAAATTAATTTTTAAAATTTAATTTATTATATGCTGATCACGTGATTTCTTTTTCTGGTACTTTAAATTAATTTATCGTCATGTGCATGACAACGTAATAGACAAAAAAAAATTTTCTTGCTAATGCGGCAAACGATTGGACATTATCCAAAAAAATATTAAAATACAGTAAATGATAATTTCTTGAAACTGTACTACATTAATTGTACTATATTCTTTAGCATGTTCTATTAGATTTAATTTGAACATTTTCTTCTACATTATTTTGTCTTTAAAAATATCCCTTACGATTTTTTTTATAAATATATTTTTTTGTTTTTTTACATCAATTGCATACATTGATCGTTGTATTTATTATAAATAAATAAATAATATATATTATATATATATATATATATATATATATATATATATATATATATATATATATATATACATATATATATATACATATATATATACATATATATATATACATATATATATATACATATATATATATATATATATATATATATATACATATATATATATATATATATACATATATTATATATATATATATACATATATTATATATATATATATATATATATATATATATATATATATATATATATATATATATATTTGGCACTAATTACATACATTGACCGTTGCATTTAATTTGAATGAACTCCGTAGCGAAGTTCGGGTTTTCAGCTAGTATATATATGTATATATATACCGCATCTTTCTGTATCTGGAGAACCTGTATCTCAAGATATCTGTAAATGTACCCATTATCAGTGATATCTATCGTATTTCAACTCAATATGCTTATCATATTCAAACATATGAATATTTTAAAACCTTTTACGGTAATATTATCATTCCCATTAATAACAGCACACCATAACACCCTCCTCTACAATATCCAGTTTCAAAAATACCTCTGGTAAGCGAAACGTAAACTGCTATGAAATTTCTCATATACCCAAAGTATGTTCCTATCAGTTTATGCCACATCTTAAAGCACCGTGTTATCAGTTTCCACAGCAAGATGTGCATCGGTGTCAGAAAATCTACGCATCCCATACGCACTCAATTTACACAACCCCCCCCCCCCTTCCACCCCCACTACATCATCGTGCCGTGGCACTTCCTCCTATAAAATGCATTTCTTTTCCGCCTTATCGTTCGGGAATCAATACCTTCCTTTTACAACCGCCACGGAAAAATATATATCCCCCTTTTCCCGGCTTCTCTCACATGTTTTGGGGGAGCCCCGTATCGATTTAAAGATGAAAACACATTCGGGTGAAAATCGTTATCGTTTAACGCGGTGCATGGCGGAGCTGCTGCCATTTTTTATTTATTATTTTTTTTTCTTGCAAGCGATATTTATTTATAAAATTTTCTATTTCGGAATATAAAGAAATGGCTTTTTATATCTCACGTTGCGTATTTTGTTTGTAAATGGGGGTGTCGCCGAAATATCGCTGAGATATGTAAATAAACATATTTTCTTTGCTTGTGTAGGGTGTGAGTACACATGCGTGCGGTATGTGAATGAAGCCGTAACGTAGACTTCTCTCCCGCCTTTAAGAAAAATTATTAGTAAAATAAAGAATTTATGAATAAACTAGCTGAAAACCCGCGCTTCGCTACGGAGTACATTCAAATTAAATACAACGGTCAATGTATGCAATTAATTTAAAAAAATAAATATATATATTTATAATAAATGCGACTATCAATGTATACAATTGATGCAATATATATATATATATATATATATATATATATATATATATATATTTATAAAAAAATCGTAAGGAATATTTATTTTTTTTTGTGGATAATATTCAATCGTCTGCTGCATTAGAAAGAAAAAAAATTTTTTTTTGTGTATTTAGTTGTTATGCACGTGACGATAAATTTATTTAAAGTACCAAAAAAAAATCACGTGATCAGCATTTAATAAATTAAATTCTAAAAATTAATCTTTAAAAATTCACCAAAAATCAGAAAATTGAGGTAAAGATTCGAAATAGATTTCATTTTAAAGGAATTTTCATGATCTTTCTCTTTTGAGGGATATAAATTTTATAACCCTCAAATTATTATTTTAAATGCAAATTTAAAATAAGTTACAAAAACAGCTTAAAAATTTAATTTAAAAAAATCTATGAAGAATTTTTTAAAAACCTTTCTTAGTGCACCCATACACCATAAGAAGAATCGCCATGCAAAGTTTCAGCCCTTTAGGTCCAGCGGTTTGGTCTGTGCGATGTATGTCAGTGAGTCAGTCAGTTACGGAACTGTTTTATATATAGAGATAATGAAATGTTTCCTGTTCGACTCGTGTTTCGAAATACAGTCAATTCTAGGCATTCCCATGCTACTAAATTCTTTTTAAAAATGTTTCATGTGATCCTCGTAGCTAAATCATTCGTAATACAATCATTCTTTTTAAAATTTGATGCATTTTCACTTCATCGAAAAATTAAATTTTTATTAAATTAACATATAAAGAATTAAAAATAGTAATCATTCGTAATAAAAAAAATATTCCTAAAATTAGATGCATTTTCACATTTTATATTTATATTAAATTAACAAAGAATCAAAAATCATAATCATTCGTAATAAACCAATTTTCCTAAAGTTTAATGCATTTTCAAATTTAAAATTTTTACTAGCAAATAAAGAATTGAAAATCGTAATCATTATTAATGCAACCGATCTTCCTAAAATTTGATGCATTTTCGCATTTTAAATTTTTATTAAATTAACAAATAAAGAATTGAAAATCGTAATCAGTCGTAATACAACCAATCTTCCTAAAATTTGATGCATTTTCACATTTAAAATTTTTATTTAACTAACAAATAAAGAATAAATAATCGTAATCATTCGCAATACAACCAATCATCCTAAAATTTGATGCATTTTTACATTTTAAATTTTTATTATATTAACAAATAAAGAATTGAAAATATGCATATTATATATATATATATATATATATATATATATATATATATATAAATAAACACACATACATACAGGTATTAGACTTTTATGTATGGTATGTTTCAAGTGTAAAATATTCGAAATTACAGACTATTTTTAAAAAATTCAAAATATTCATTTAAAATATTCAAAATAAATGAACAAAAATATTATACATTTAATACATATTTTTAATTTTAATTGTATTTTTATGTTTATTTTCTTTTAAATATAGAATTTAATATTACATAATAAAGTATTTATTTTAAAATAAATACTTATAAATAAACATCTTTCTTTGCTTGCATAAGGTGTGTGTGTACACATACCTGCAATATGTGAATGAAGCCCTGACGGGTGGACGTAAACATTCTTCCCACCTTTAGGAAAAGTTACTAGTTAAAAAAAGAAGATTTTAAAAATAAAGAACAAAATGCTTCCTGCACGACACGGGTTTCAAAATACAGTCAATTCGAGGCATTCCCTTGCTAATAAAAGATTTTTTTAAAAGTGTCCTGTGAGTTTCGTATCTGAATTCTTCGTAATACAATTATTCTAAAATTATATATAATATATATATATATATATATATATATATATATATATATATATATATATATATATATATATATATATATATATATATATGTATGTGTGTATATATATATATATATATATATATATATATATATATATATGTGTGTGTGTATATATATATATATATATATATATATATATATATATATATATATTTTTATATATATATATATATATATATATATATATATATATATATATATATATATATATATATATATATATATACACACACACATATATATATATATATATATATATATATATATATATATATACACACACACATATATATATATATATATATATATACACACACACACACACACATATATATATATATATATATATATATATACCGGGTGGTTATAGTTAAACTTCCCCTATAAACGGCATCCTACAGCGCAAACGGGTGAACGGAATGCAACGAAATTTTGTATATGGGCTTATACACGAGATGCGCTCACGGAATTTCGAAAAAAAAAATTTAGTTCCAAAATGTCCACCAGTGGGCGCCTTTTCGGGAAAAACATGAAATTTAACACAATAAACGACCAAAACGGAATACAGAAACAATATTAACAATTATCGATTAGTTTCTGATCACCTTGTCATCGAACCACATTAAGTAAAGGTAAGGGAGAAACAAAAACAGTTCCGTTTGCAGAAAAAAGAACAGATTAGGACGAAATTGCACAAGAGGACCAAGTTCGCCGGATCTAACTCAGTGTGATTTCTGGTTATGGGGCTATTTAAAAAGTCTGGTGTATCGTCGAGGTGTTTCGACGTTGAATGACTTACAGAAATCCATAACGCTTCATGTGCGAAGCCTCACAACTGATCAGTTAAGATCTGCTGTTGAACACACTGTCCATCGACGTGAAATTTTACAGGTCAATGAAGGTGGTCACGTGGAGAAGCTTTACCTACATCGTCCTGGACACGATTAACAACTGCTCCTCTTGTTCAATTTCGACCTAATCTGTTCTTGTTTCTGCAAACTGAACTGTTTTTGTTTCTCCCTTACCTTTACTTAATGTGGTTCGATGACAAGGTGATCAGAAACTAGTCAATAAATGTTGATATTGTTTCTGTATTCCGTTTTGGTCGTTTATTGTGTTAAATTTCATGTTTTTTCCGAGAAGGTGCCCCCTGGTGGACATTTTGGAACTAATTTTTTTTTCGAAATCCCTTGAGCGCATCTGTTGTATAGCCCATATACAAAATTTCGTTGCATTCCGTTCACCCGTTTGCGCTGTAGGATGCCATTTATAGGGGAAGTTTAATTATAACCACCCTATATATATATATATATATACACAGCTGGCCACTGTAAATGCAACACCCTGAAGGAAACATGCAAATAACATGAAATTTACAACATGCATTAGAGGAGGTGAGATATGCAAATGATTAGAATTTCAGCGCAGACGCACATCACGCGCGCCTGTGGCGCCACTTCAAAGCGCTATTTAAGGCTTGGAGATTTCGACGAGTTCAAGTTCGGCAATTGTGTTTTTCTTGTGGTTTTTTCAAAAAAAACGATCAATTATGCCTCGGCAAAAACAGCGATCATCTTTTGATCAAGTATCCGAGTTCGACAGAGGAAGGATAGTGGACTACCGAGATTGTGGATTATCTTTCAGGGAAATCGGTAGTCGTGTTGGACGAAACTAAACAACTGTAATGCGGATATGTGATCGTTGGATGCAGGAGGGTACGACGGACCGGCGTGTTCGATCGCATCCACCTCAGCGCACCACTTCACGTGATGACAGGCAAATTGTGCGCATGGCAGTGACGGATCGCTCAGTCACATCACGAACCATAGCACAGCACATGCAGTCTGTAACGCATCATCCAGTGTCTGCGCGTACCATTCGACGCCGTTTACAGCAGAGTGGTCTGTCCGCAAGACGTCCATTGCTTTGTCTACCCTTGACGCAGACCCACAGACGTCTCCGCCGCCAATGGTGCGATGACAGAAGGATGTGGACGGCAGAATGAAATGAAATTGTCTTTACTGACGAGTCACGATTCTGTCTGCAACACCACGATGGTCGCATTCGAGTCTGGAGACACCGTGAAGAGAGGATGCTGAACAGCTGCGTTATGCACCGCCACACTGGTCCTGCACCGGGTATTATGGTATGGGGCGGTATTGGATATCACTCTCGCACACCTCTAGTACGCATTGCCGGTACTTTAAACAGCCAGCGCTACATCTCCGAGGTGTTGGAGCCAGTTGTCCTTCCTTACCTTCAGGGCTTGCCCACAGCCATATTTCAACAGGATAATGCGCGACCACACGTGGCACGCATTGTCCAACGGTTCTTCGTCAATCGCCAGATTGAATTGCTTCCCTGGCCGCCTCGCTCTCCGGATCTTTCGCCGATAGAAAACATGTGGTCCATGGTTGCTCTACGATTGACCCAGATTCCATCCCCAGCTGCCACAGCAGATCAACTTTGGCAACGTGTGGAAGCTGCTTGGTCTGCTGTACCCCAAGAACTCATTTAAAGTCTCTTTGAATCAATGCCGAGGCGTGTGGCAGCGGTGATCTGCAACAATGGCGGCTACTCTGGCTACTGATTTTGGCAGGAACCACACTTCACAGAAGTCTATAAATTTAATCATTTGATACTTGGTCAACATGTTATCTACAAAATAAATTTTGTTGTGATATCTCTTGTCTTTCTTGGTGTTGCAATTTGGGTGGCCAGCAGTGTGTATATATATATATATATATATATATATATATATATATATATATATATATATACGTAAGATCCTGTAGCTCAAAATGTGCTTTCCAAATAATATGCATATACAGGGTGTGAAAGAATGCACTGAAACATTTCAAATGATAATAAAAAAACAAAGGAAACAATTTAGACAAAACATCTTTATATTTTCGAAAAGTAAAAATAATTTAGTTTTTTCCCCACTAGGATTTGAAAATAACATCACTCAAATGGAGCCAGTAATTTGCTATGCACTGCCGAAACTGTCTAGGGAAGTAGCGGCTACAGCCTCACGTTTAGCGGACTGCCGAACTTGTTGGACATTCTAATGTTCTCCTTAGATGGACTACCCCTTGATTTTATTGGTAATGCAGACCCACTTGCTCTCACGTTTAAAATTCATCGCAGGGTTGTTTCTCGATCGTTCTCTCGATCGCGATCGATTGTTTCTCGATAAGAAACGGCATCTGTTGCAAAAAACCCGAGGCATGTTCTAAATGCCCACAGTGTCGTGGTTACAGATCGTTGTTTTTAAAGAACTGTGTCGTGGTTGCAAATTCGTTGTTTTTAAAGAACACCTCGATAACAAAACCGCGACGCTCACAGGACCAACTCATGGTGTCTTCTGATAAGCAGAAAATCCGTCCGAACTGTTGCCACCTCCTCGATCGGCTGATCCTTGATCACCTCTGATCTTCGACCGTGATCGATTGTTTCTCGATCAGAAACGGCATCTGTTGTATAGAGCCCTAAGCATGTCCTAAATGCTAACTGTGTCGATGTTACAGATTCATTGTTTTTAAATAACACCTCTATAACAAAACCGCGATGTTCACCGGACCAATTCATGGTGTTTTCTGATAAGCAGAAAATCCACCCGAACTGATGCCACCTCCACGTCCTCGAGCGTCTCTCGATCGTTCTCGATCAGGAACGGCACTGTTGCATAGGACCCAAAGCATGCCCTAAATGTCCACTGTGTCACAGTTAGTAGTTGTTTTGAAACAACACTACGATAACCAAACCGCGATGTTCACCGGACCAACTCATGGTGTCTTCTGATAAGCAGAAAATCCTCCCGAACTGTTACCACCTCCAGCGCCGCCTTATCAGTGACCTCAAGAAACATGGGAACCCATTCTGAAGCACGCTGTAATATTTAAAATCTTTTACTTTTTTCTGTATTGGTATATGTCCCTTTGTTTAGATTATTAAATTTTAAACATTTAAATAACGATAGAAACTGTTTCTAATTTTCAACAGTTGGGTAAAATTATTTTATTATTTTCAGAACTAATTACTTAACAGATATATACTTCATAAACACAAAGTTCAATAGAATGTCTGGGTAATATAATCTATTTCATTCCGCGAGAGAAAATATTCTCAAATTTTATTATTAGAGCACTTTCCGATCTTTATATGATGGCCTTATTTGAATAGTGGTCCAACTCCACTTTTAAATAATTACAAGATGAAAAGAACTTTTCATATACCATGTTTTTAAATTTTGTGTTGAATCATATAAACTTGACAATTCTATGTATTAATAAATACTTTTTAAAATTTTTTTTGATGAATTATCCCATCAACTCGAAAAAAAATTAAGTTAATTGGAAGTTAACTTGCGTTTAACTTTTCGTTCCCGTCCCGGCCAATTGTTGGCTGCACCAGTCTACAAAACAAAATTAACTGAAAATAACTTAAAATTAATTTAATTCTGCTTAAAGATGGCTAAAAGTATTAAAATAATGTATTGCAATCATGTTCTGAGCTATTCTAAAAGATTCAAATGGCTAGCTAGTCGGCAAATTTGTTAAAAATCGATTGCAAGATTTGTACGAGACAAAAACACAAATAAGAAAGCGAGTTAATAAAAACATGTAAAAAAATGGAGTTAGCCTCACTTTCATGTTCATATAAGTCATTTCTATCATATTTTTAAACGGGTACGCCTCCAGCTTAGTTCTGCTGCCAACAGAGGGCGTTACAAATCAGAGTTCAGCAGGCATTTCTCAGCACTCATTAGACTTTAAGGCTCTGTATCTCAAAATGAACAAGAATGAATTGGACCACTATTCAAATAAAGCCTTCAACTAATAGTTTAATTTTGCACCTTAAATTAACGCAGCATATTCAATAGCTGATTTTAATCTGTGACATTCAATAAACTTTATTCAACGTCGCAGATTAAATTTAAAAAAAAACGACAGTTAATTGTATACATTTACATAACATACAGGAAGTCATTCTTATTTTAATAGTGGTCCCAATTCCCCCTTCTCTAATACTTTAATATCCCCCCAGGGGTGGAATTTCCCTTTTGTTGAGAAACACTGCTCTACATTAAGATCAATTCTTGATAGATTTTACACAGCTTGAAATTTTTAACGTATGATTACGTTCCTCCATAACGGTCCTCCGGAAAGCAAAATTTCAGACGCTAAAACCGTCCGCCGTCACGAGTTATAATTTTGGCAGGGCGCCAAACCCAGTCTGTATAGCTTGGGTAAGCAGTAAACAGTTAAACAGAAAAGTACCAAAATGCGTCGAAATTTTGACATATATAAATAAATAAATAAATATATATATACATACGTACATATATATATATATATATATACACATTTATACACACATTTATATATATATATATATATATATATATATATATATATACTTACAAAAGAGGTAAGCAACGATAAGTAATCCTACGTTAATAACCCGAGGTTGTTTCGTTAGAAGAGACTACCTGAAATTTTTTAAACTACTTTGCAGATTAAAGATTTTTTTTTACAAATTTCTATAGATTTAAGACATAGATTTTTAAAAATATTCTTTATACATTATAGAATTATTTAAATTATTGAAAATTTTCAGCCAAAGTTTTTTTTTTTTTGTACTTATTTCCAAATATTTTCGTATGTCTGATTACAGAATATTTTTAACTGCTTTACAAAATCTAGATTTTTTTCCCATTTTTTCCTTTCTTTTTGCAGGTAATGAATATTTTACAGATCTGCAAAGAATATTTTAAAATATTCAGTCAATATCGAAAAAAAATCACTAATAGCTATCGAAACCACTAAAATATGAAGATACTAATACCAGGCAAACTAATATTACTATAGGGTACTAATATTAGGCAAACTAATATTACTATAGGGTAGTATTATGAGGCAAACTAATATTACTATAGGAGACTAATATTAGGCAAACTAAAAGATACTAATATTATTTAAATTAGCAGCTGAAACAATATTAAAATTTTCAGTAAGCATCAAAATGATCCGAAATTTTTCCAAGTTCTAGAATTACATAGGGAATTTTTATAATGATACATAGCTCCCATTTTAATTAAAATATCAGCAAGGCCTAGCCATACTTTTGATGAACTAAATAAGAAATTATGAAATATAGTACAGGATTTCGTCAAAAGATGGCGCTCTTCTTTGTTGTCATTCCAACCTCGTTTCCAGGATCTTCATAGTGGTCTACAATACCACGCCATCTGCAGAAAGCTCCCTGCTAAAACAAGCTTAAATTTTCAATAATTCAGAAACGATGCTTGGCTCCAGATTTAACTGACCGTACTCTATTCGCGACCAAATAATAGGTTTAAGTATAAATTCAGAGAACTATAGCACCGGAAATACATTTAAAATAAGCATTTCCGCATTTTAATATATTAAAAAAATAAGTCATTACTAAATAGTGCTTCTCAGAAAATGAAGTTAAATGATCTTTCCGTTAATTGTTCTTCCTAGTGCAAATTTACGGGAATCTTCCGCGTAAAGTTGCACTTTTGTGAAATTAAATCAAACATTGTAACTACTTTTTATTATGACTTTCCATAAAATCGATATGTACTAAATATTTATGTTAAGTTTTTTTTATATTACAGGCTATTGTTAATGGTTTGTATTATTCTTAAAATAATAAAAAGACTACATTTTAATTTCGTTTTAAAGTGTTTCCCATAACAAATGTAAAAAAAAAAAAACTTCAGGTAGTCACTTCTAACGAAACTACCGCGGGATATTAACGTAGGAATACTTATCGTTGCTTACCTCTTTTGTATGTATATATGTATATATGTGTTGAGTATGCATATATGTGTCATGTATATATGTATCTATATACAATGGAATCTCGATCTATCGTTTTTCAAGGGACCGATTGAAATGAACGATAAATGCGGGAAAACGATAGATGCGGAAACACAACAAAGCAATATGATCGTTGGGACTGGATAAAATGAACGACACATACGGAAAAACGATGGATCCGAAAACGATGGATCGAGATTCAACTGTATATGTACGTATATATGTACGTATTTATATCAAAATTTTGACGCATTTGGTACTTTTCTGTTTAAGGCCGTCCGCACACGGAGCAACTCAAAGGAAACTCAACTGGTTAGCGACTGAAATTGCTTATCGGTTGCAAACTCGTTAGTGATGCGGCTCCGCACACGGGCCGACTCAAAAGTGATTCAAATCAATAGTTTGAGACCTGTCATGGAAGGAAGAACATCATTATTCCGGGCATTATTTTTAGTTAAATTATTATCAGAAATTAATTTATTTAAAAAAATCGTCACAATAGATTGTCTTTGATCAATCGTTTAAAAATGGACTGTATATATGGGCGCACATACTCCATACAACAAAAAACGTTAGAATTTCATTTCATCGCTAGGCAGAAGTCACGTGACTCGTGTGCGTCATTTGGCAGCTTGCCAAAAGAGCGGCTGTAACATAGATTGTGTAATAACACGCACAACGCAAGAGAAACTGGCGACCGAAGTTGCTAGCGACTCGACACGTTGAGTTGCCTGCGACTGATTACAAACGCGTCGCTGACGGGTTTGTAACCAGTTGCGCCGTGTGCGTGGCTCCATTCAATTACATAGGTTACGACTCATCACTGACTGGTTTGTGATTGGAGTCGGTTATCAGTTTCTTTTGAGTTGCTCCGTGTGCGGACGGCCTAACTGTTTACTGCTTGCTCAAGCTATACAGACTGGGTTTGGCTCGCTGCCAAAATTATAACTCGCGAACCAGGACATCTGCAATTTTGCTTTCCGGAGGACCGTTATGGAGGAACGTAATTCTACGTTAAAAAAAAAAAGCGCGCTTTTTTCATATATATCCAAGCTAGGAAGCGAAAATGCATCAGTATGGGGCTAATGCATAAATCTGTGAAGGTTTAAAACATGTATATAGTAATCAGAAACATAGAGGTCTGATTGGCTGGTTTTGGGGTGTTAAGGGTTTTTTTGCTCCATAAGAGGATGAATCCCGATTTACATAAGAGTGTTTTTAAGTATTCATTATTTATATTCAAGCGAAATCATTAATAGTTAATCAGGATTTAAAATATGTATATAGTGGTCAGAAACATAGAGGTATGATTGGCGGGTTTTGGGGTGTTAAGGGTTTTTTTTGCCGCGCGACACTAACGATTCTGTAACGAGAGTGAGAATCCATAAGAGTGAAAGAGGATGAATCCCGAATTACATTAGAGAGTTTTTAAGTATTCATTATTCATTTTCAAGAGCAATATGCCATGTATAGTTTGATTTGGGGCACTAGTGTCAACTTTTGCTACACGAGGGCTAATTACAACGGGATCTACTGCTTATAGCTGATTGCGATCTGTTACAAACGTCCTGGCTAACAGTGGGACTCGAACCCACAGACTCAGATACCGAAAGGCTAGCGCTCTAGCCATTCGACCATGGTCGCTGAAAAATGTCATGATTATCGTTCTATTGTAGCTAAAAGTTACGGTTAATTAATACCGATGTACACTTGAGAGTTGCTTTGTATAAGATAGAAGGAAATATGCCGCGCATATCATTCTAGCGCAGGAAAATGCTAAGGATGATGAATCCAGATGTACGTTTGAGAGTTGCTTTGTATAAGATAGAGGGAAAATATGCTGTGCGTATCATTCTAGCGCATGAAAATGCTAAGGATGATGAATCCAGATGTACGTTTGAGAGTTGCTTTGTATAAGATAGAAGGAAATATGCCGCGCATATCATTCTAGCGCAGGAAAATGCTAAGGATGATGAATCCAGATGTACGTTTGAGAGTTGCTTTGTATAAGATAGAGGGAAAATATGCTGTGCGTATCATTCTAGCGCAGGAAAATGCTAAGGATGATGAATCCAGATGTTCGTTTGAGAGTTGCTTTGTATAAGATAGAAGGAAATATGCCGCGCATATCATTCTAGCGCATGAAAATGCTAAGGATGATGAATCCAGATGTACATTTGAGAGTTGCTTTGTATAAGATAGAGGGAAAATATGCTGTGCGTATCATTCTAGCGCAGGAAAATGCTAAGGATGATGAATCCAGATGTTCGTTTGAGAGTTGCTTTGTATAAGATAGAAGGAAATATGCCGCGCATATCATTCTGGCGCATGAAAATGCTAAGGATGATGAATCCAGATGTACGTTTGAGAGTTGCTTTGTATAAGATAGAGGGAAAATATGCTGTGCGTATCATTCTAGCGCAGGAAAATGCTAAGGATGATGAATCCAGATGTTCGTTTGAGAGTTGCTTTGTATAAGATAGAAGGAAATATGCCGCGCATATCATTCTAGCGCATGAAAATGCTAAGGATGATGAATCCAGATGTACGTTTGAGAGTTGCTTTGTATAAGATAGAGGGAAAATATGCTGTGCGTATCATTCTAGCGCAGGAAAATGCTAAGGATGATGAATCCAGATGTTCGTTTGAGAGTTGCTTTGTATAAGATAGAAGGAAATATGCCGCGCATATCATTCTAGCGCAGGAAAATGCTAAGGATGATGAATCCAGATGTACGTTTGAGAGTTGCTTTGTATAAGATAGAGGGAAAATATGCTGTGCGTATCATTCTAGCGCAGGAAAATGCTAAGGATGATGAATCCAGATGTTCGTTTGAGAGTTGCTTTGTATAAGATAGAAGGAAATATGCCGCGCATATCATTCTAGCGCATGAAAATGCTAAGGATGATGAATCCAGATGTACATTTGAGAGTTGCTTTGTATAAGATAGAGGGAAAATATGCTGTGCGTATCATTCTAGCGCAGGAAAATGCTAAGGATGATGAATCCAGATGTTCGTTTGAGAGTTGCTTTGTATAAGATAGAAGGAAATATGCCGCGCATATCATTCTGGCGCATGAAAATGCTAAGGATGATGAATCCAGATGTACGTTTGAGAGTTGCTTTGTATAAGATAGAGGGAAAATATGCTGTGCGTATCATTCTAGCGCAGGAAAATGCTAAGGATGATGAATCCAGATGTTCGTTTGAGAGTTGCTTTGTATAAGATAGAAGGAAATATGCCGCGCATATCATTCTAGCGCATGAAAATGCTAAGGATGATGAATCCAGATGTACGTTTGAGAGTTGCTTTGTATAAGATAGAGGGAAAATATGCTGTGCGTATCATTCTAGCGCAGGAAAATGCTAAGGATGATGCATCCAGATGAACATTTGAGAGTTGCTTTGTATAAGATAGAAGGAAATGTGCCGTGCATATCATTCTAGCACAGAAAAATGCTAAGGATGATGAATACAGATGCACGCTTGAGAATTAACCTGTATGACGTCGAAGAAATATATGACGTGTTTATCATTCTAAACACTGGAAAACGCTAAAGATGATGAATCACGATGTACGCTCTAGAGCTGTTCTGTGTAGCATGTAAGAGTTCGAAGTGTTTATCGTATTAACCTAGATAAACGATAGATATGATGAATCCTGATGTACGCAGGGAGCCGGTTTGTACCTCGATGTACGCTCGAACATAGGCGTAGCATGCTTCTAACTTTGGGGAGGGGGGGGGGGACGCGAATTGAATTCAGTTAGGGCCCTCCTCAGCACACTGACTACCGGACGGTCCTTAAAATATGACATATGATTTTTTCTACATTAAATAACAATAGAATTGATTTTTGAGTAGTATTCAAAAGTTATACAATGAGATAAAGAAATATAATATAAATAAAATGAGAAAAAAATATATCATCGAATTTTTGTTATGGGTCATATCATTGATAAAACTATTTTAAGGCTAAAGACATAATCGGAATCTTCAGTTTCGCAGTTTGAAAAAGCAGGAAAAAGACCAACTTTCTTAAAAGTTTTCCACAGTTTCCCGATTTTAACTGAACTTCTATTTGCGTTTTAATTTATTTCCAGTTAAGTTGGGAGGGGGGGGGGGGGCTCGAAGAACGACAATGTGCATTTTAAGATAGCAATATTTCTTGCTATCCGACTCGTCTTATGAACCAATGGTTTGAGGACACAGGTAGTCCTTGCACGCATCTAATTGTATGATATCAAAATTTCACTGATCTGAACTCTTGTTCTTGGACCTTAGGTGAACGGTAGCAACAACACCCATTTCCTTCTTAGCTATAAACTCAAGTTTGAAATTTAGAGAGCAAATAAAATTATATCTTCCGCAAGTAAAATATTTTCCTTGATACACACGCGCACACACACATATATATATATATATATATATTTGTGTACACACACATATTCCATATATACATATATATGTGTGTGTACACACACATATATATGTATATATGGAATATGTGTGTGTACACAAATATATATACATATATATATATATATATATATATATATATATATATGTGTGTGTGCATATACACATATATACGCATGCGTATACACACGTACATATATACACACACATACATACACACATACACATATTTATATATACGCACATACGTGTATACACACACACACACATTATATATATATATATATATATATATATATATATATATATATATAGAGAGAGAGAGAGAGAGAGAGAGAGAGAGAGAGAGAGAGAGAGAGAGAGACAGAGAGAGAGAGAGTGTGAGTGAGAGAATGAGAGAGAGAGGGAGATTATATTATATATATATATATATATATATATATATATATATATATATATATAGAGAGAGAGAGAGAGAGAGAGAGAGGGAGAGATGTATATGGCACAAATTCCTGCATATCAAGAGATCTTTATAATCTCTCCTGCAGTTGAAATTAGCACTGCAGTAAAAAAAAGGAAATTTTTAAATTTCCGCCTTTATTTTTCTATATAAGGTTTTTTTTTATTCATCCCTCCCTGTATTCCCGTTGTAAAAACATCAATCCTACATTAATTTCCTATTTATACCAGTAGCTGATTACATCATCCCACTACTTTCGCGTAAACGAATCGTAGAGCACGAAATAAAAACCTTGAACTCTAGCTCCAGGGTTCAATATTTTCTAGAGCCTGTGACCTCACCCCCTCCCCACATACACACCATTTGGCGCCCTTGGCAGAGCTTAACTTGGCCCGCTTTGTGCATTCACAATTTCCTCCAACCCCCCTCCCTCTCCCTTCCCAGCGCCGGTCCATTGATCCTGCGCCCTTGGCATCAGCCCCGGTGCCAACGTTCCGGCACGCCAGTGTCTGGGGCAGACCCCTCACCGAGCCCCGTTCCTTTTGGCCCACCCCTCTCATCATATTTCATTCCCAAACGCATAACTCAAGCAAAAAAAGGCCACTCAAAAGCGCCAAATTTGGCTGAAAAAAAATTAGAGCCAAGAAAAAAAAAAGGAATGTAAAAATGAACAAAAATCCCGATTTATATATTTATGTAATCGCGCATGCGCACAGGGGCCGTGTCTTCGGCGCTATCACCGACGAAGTTCGGTTTTGTCTCCTTTCCAAAGTCTTTAATGATCAGCCCTGGTTTGTTAGTCGCCCAGAAAACACACACACACACACACACACATATATATATATATATATATATATATATATATATATATATATATATATATTTATTTATTAGAGAGAGACAGAGAGAGAGAGAACAAGCAAAAATGCATATGGGGGTCTGGGGGCACACTACCCCCTACCCCCTACAGAAGTGGAAATTATTTTTCACTTTTGTCATGTACGCAAAAGAAGAATAAAATATTGGAGTTCACAAAAAGTTCTTTTGTGTATTCGAAACATTTTTGGGCTTCTACATGATGTAATACCAAGAACTTTTTATAATTATCGTTTGATATCGGTTGATGTATCAAATTTTTGGGGGTTGGTATGCACCGCGTTCTAAGCAATTCTAGATTATTCAACTGGACTGTACATTTTATTCAAATAGAATGTATAATATTTTACGTTGAGTACACATCTACTTACTTACACACGCAGTTATGCAATTTACCATAACTGTTTTACGCACAATACACTGCTATACTGGTGCATTGTGTACTATTTTCATAGCGTGCACTAGCATGCAATCGCATTAAACATTTACTTTCCTAGAATACTGGTTACTGTACACCCTTATGTAAATGAATGCTAAGCCATAGGCAATGAAGTTCACTGTACATACTTCACCTATTGTAAACGAATTTTACTTGTACAGTAGTACACTATAATGCTATTATACTGTACACTGATTCTGATATTAAACACTATTATGCTGTAATAATATAATAATTTACAATACTCTATTATAAAACAATTTAAAGCCAGCTGCATTTTCATGCACTATCAGGATTTATTCTAATAAAGCGTAACGAACAATATTTAATGTTGTTATAATGGAAAGTTATAATAGTAACTAAAAGACGTGTAATTATAATTTTAATTAGAATGCTTGGTTTTAAACTTTTACATCATCTAACACTTTGGCTGCTGTCACTAATGTAATGTTATAAAGCATTTGTTTCAATATAAAATATACCATCAGAAGAATCGTACAATTTATGTCTTAATGTTGACTTTTCCATAATGAAGCATTTTATAAAATGCATATACTGTTAGAGCATATGTTATACTTTCTTCTTTTGTCTATAGCAGTGTATATATTGTAGTGTATACTGCTGTACAATTTACGTCTTAATGTAGACTTTTCCGTAATGAAGCATTTTATGTAGTGCATATATTGTTACATCATACATTATACTTTCTCCTTCTGTCTATACTAGTGTATATATTGTAGTGTATAACGTTGTAACGTACTCTCATAAAAAGTACAAACTCTCTAACGCAAGGGCATAAACTTTTATACTGTTGAGCTGTATAAAATTATGCTTGCATTCTGTTTTATACTGTCATAACGTAAATCATTTACCTCAATGTGCATTGTTATATTAATCAAAAGTTATATTAGTCAAGAGTATGCTACTTAAAGTTTCAGTAGCATACAATCTATAGTTATTTTACTAGGAAGTATACAATTTATCACGTGGTGCGTGCTGTAATTTTGTAGCATGTGCGTGATCTTACACTGAATATCTCAACCATTTAACACAAAGTATAATCTGCAACACAGTTATATTAATCAAGAGTTATTAGTCAAGAGTATGCTACTTAATTGTAGATTGTATGCTACTGAAACTTTAAGTAGCATACTCTTGACTAATATAACTCTTGATTAATATAACAGTATTACAGATTATACTTTGTGTTAATCGGTTGAGATATTCAGTGTAAGATCACGCACATGCAACATTACAGCACTCATGCATTCAAGCACGCATCACGTGATAAATAGTAATACTTCCTGGTAAAATAACTGTAGATTGTATGCTACTGAAACTTTATTTTCCCAGGAAGTATACTATTTATCACGTGATGCGTGCTGTAATGTTGTAGCATGTGCGCGATCTTACACTGAATAACTCAACCGTTTAACACAAAGTATAATCTGTAACACTGTTATATTGGAGACTATCATAGCCCGTATACTTTCATTATGTTTTAACGGGTGTCATCATACCGTTACAGTGTGTGCCCTCCAGCCATTAAATCGCTATACCCTCATATAATCAGCATTGCATTCTCATACTACGAAAATGTCTACTTATACTATCAAAGTATACTTTCATGTAAATTACAACGTATATTGTCATACTGAGATCACGCTTGCTCTCACACTATCAAGTATACTCTCGTAAAGCAAACTATTATAAAATCAAAGTGTATGCTCAAAGTATACTATCATACATACCTAAACTATCAAACAATACTTGCATATCGTATTACATCAGAGAATACTTTCATGTAAATTACAACGTATATTGTCATACTGTGATGACGCTTGCTCTTACACTATCAAGTATACACTCTTAAAGTAAACTATTATAAAACCAAAGTATACGCTCAAAGTATACTATCAATCTACATTCCGAAACTATCAAAGAATACTTGTATATCGCATACTCTCATAATGCCATGCCTCTGCACCAGGAACACATTTTAACAGTATATGACCCCTCATCAGATTTCTCCGGAATCGTGACCTCGCAGACTAACCAGAGTCCCACCCCTACACTGAACTTTGGTCCCTTTTCGCAGAAAGGAGAATTCAAACATTCGCAGGAAACCCCTGAAGCACCCTCCTTGGAAAAGAGACAAAAAAAGGAGGCCCAAAACTGACCCTCTTCGGAGGATCGCTCCATCCCCGATGCAGAGAGAGAGAGAAAAAGAGGTCCCCCCCGTCCGCTGCAGTGCAGTCGTAGGGCCCTTTGCCAGAAAATCCCTCCCTTCTGTTGTACGGTTGCCAAGAGTGCGTACAATCTCTCTCGCGCGGAGGCAGAGAGATGCTCGCTCTCTCTCTCTTCCCGATCTTCCGACGGGGTGCGGAAGAAAAGGGGTGGACGCTCTCCTCTGTGTTGTTCGCTGTGACCTTTCGCTCGGTTATGATTGAACGGAGTTGCTTGCCGTGATAACCGCATGCAGCACAGGGGATGGTGTGAGGCTTTTAGAGCTGATTCTCATTCCCACCCACGCAGGAGTTTAGATCTAGTATGCCTCCTTATTTAATTGATACGAGTTTATATGACCCCTATAAAAAATAATAAAATACGGAAAACTAAAGAAATGGACGATAGGGAGAAAATGATAGAGAGATGGTGTAGGGCTTCTTTCATCGATTCCCATACCCACCCACGCAGGGGTTTAGATCTAGTACCCCTCCTTATTAAATTGATACGGGTTTATATGACCCTTTAAGGGGAACACTTCAATAAAATGAATAAAAATGGCCCTAAAAACTTCAAATAAGACGACGGGGAGAAAGCGATACATAGCCAGTGTTTGGGAAATACTAAATTGTTTCTAATATAACAACCTTATACACGCCAAAATTTACTGTGGAGTCTACTTGCAATACCGAATAGTCACAGTACATGTCATAACATCGTGCAGCACAGGCTTCTTTAGTCGAATCCCATACCCACCCACACAGGAGTTTAGATATAGTATGGCTCTTTATTAAATTGATACGGGTTTATATGACCCTATAAGAGAAAGACTTCAATAAAATGAACAAAAATGGCTCTAAAAACTTCAAATACAGACGACGGTGACAAAGCGATATACAAGTCTGAAAAAAGGGCTAGTATTTGGGAAATACCAAATTGTTGCTCATGTAACACCCATAAACACGCCAAGATTTATTATGGAGTATACCTGCAATACCAAATACCCACAGTATAAAGCATAACCTCATGCAGCACAGGAAATGGTGTAGGGCTTCTTTAGTCCATTCCCTTAACCACCCACTCAGGAGTTTAGATTTAGTATGCCTCCTTAGTACTAAATTAATACGGGTTGATATGCCCCTAATCAGAGAAACATTGCAATAATATGATATGGAGCCGTGTTAAAAAGGATACGGGAAACTCAAGAAACGAACGACTGGGAGAAAATGATACGAAAGACTCAGCAAATGGCAAATGTATAGAGATACAGTAATTTTTTAAATATATAAAAATTACAGAGGAATATTAAATATAATTCCAAAATAACCACACTACATTTGATAACCGCCAGGAGCCCAAGAGGTGATGTGGGACTTCTGTAGTCGATTCCCATACCCACCCACACAGAATTTCACAACGAATACGCCTCCTAATTAAATTGATAATGGTTTATATGACCCCTATAATAATATCTTTATAATAAAATGATACGGAAAACTCAAGAAACGGACGATAGGGAGAAAATGATAAGGAAGTCTTAGGAAAATGTCATAAATTTTTTCTTATATAAAACCCTTATATCCGTAAAAATTTAATGTTTAGTATACTGGAAATTCCAAATAGCCACAGTACATTTGACAACCGCCTACAGCACAAAGATATGTTGTGGGGCTTGTGGAGTCGATTCCCATATCCACCCACACAGGATATTTTTGCCACCATATTAAATTGATTCGGGTTGATATGATCCTTATATTAGAAACATTACAATGACAGCTGCTGGAATGGAGCTGTGTTAATGAAAATGATACGGAAAACTCAAGAAACTGACGATAGGGAGAAATTAATAAGGAAGACTTAAGAAGAGGCCATTGTATAGGGATACAGTAAATTTTTGCGAATATTTCACCTTAGATCACCAAAAATTTACCGTGGAGTATAAATGCAATTTCAAATAGCCATAATACATTTGATAACCGCATGCAGCACAGGAGATGGTGTGGGGATTTTGAAGTCGATCAGAAGCCCCTAGGTCTATCTATAATATGCCTCCTTATTAAATTGATACGTGTTTATATGATCTCTTAAATAGAAACATTACAATAAAATGATACGGGGCAATGCTGATAAAATGGATACGGAAAACTGAAGAAACGAACGGTAGAGAGAAAATGATACGGAAACTTTCAAACGGGACATAAGCACGTGCGTTTTCACACTACACACATACCCATAAAACAAACAAAACTGATTTTACTACACGTACGATACTACTTATTTATCCAACGAGGTTGCATGTGGATATCGATAAAGAATTTTAGAATTAGATGGGTTGATGTAAGGAGGCAAACCCCTACAGACTTAGTAGGACTGATAAACAAACATAAACGTAAATTAAGCCCTTTAAGACGTTATAGGGTTTAGAAGGCAAAATATAAAACTCCTATGGATGTAGTTACATATGAAATACTCATAAAATCTCATAAGGTTTAGTTATGTGCACATTGCTCAGATGAACAAGCATACATACAAATTTTACAAATTTATGCAATATGCATATAATTTTTTACACGCAAATACACAACAGAATTTACGCGCTATATACTTACGTATAAATCTACACACACCCATTCATGTAACTACACTTTAACACACAAGTATGTAAATAAGATCTACACATACACGCACACATGCATTTACAGTTTGCGCGCATGTGACGCCAATAAACTAAACACTCATTCTCACAAATTTCACAAATTTACACATATGGTTTTGCGCACAAATTTTACACACGAGCACGCATGTCTGAACTTTTACATTTTACACGCAGACGCGAACATACAATTCCATGCGTTGTCGTATGGATTTGACGCTCATATATTAAGGAGTCAAGAAGATAACTTTTTGTTGAAGTTTTACGACCTCGTATATCACCTTTTTTATCGCTCATTATATTGGCAAAAGGAAAAACGAAACAGGAACATTTAAAACCACTTAAGACATACAGGGGGAGGTAGAAAGGATTCCCGCACTTTTCTGAAAGTCACTGGTTAGGGAGTAATGAGGGGGTAGCAGGGCGCGGAAGGTGGCAGCAGTTTGGGGGACTTTCTAGTTGTCAGTAGACACCATGAGTTGGTCCGGTGAACATTGTGGTTTTTTTTATCGAGGCTTTCTTTAAAAACAGCGAATCTGTAACCTCGAGACAGAGGAAATTTAGGATTCGTTATACAACGGACGTCGTTACTGATCGAGAAATAATCCTACGCTGGGTTTGATACGTGAGAAGCAAGTGGGTGTGCATTAGCAACGAAACCAAGTGATCGTCCTCATAACATCAGAATACCTGAAAATGTGCAACGAGGTCATTTAGTCAGCACCCTGTACATCAAAATACAAGTTTTAAAACCTGGTATAAAAAATCTATATATTCACATTTCTTCCTGGAACCAAAGCACAGATTAGCTCGCGTGTAAGAATTCTTAGGGGTTAACTGAGAATAATAAATTCTGTGCCAAACCGAACTTTTATATTTATATTGATTGGTCAAAATCTAACGCGGAAATTAATTTTAATGTAGAATCGATATACTGATGCTGCTGAATCAGTAATTTTTCACACATGTTCCCCAAGTCATAAATCATACAATAGACAAACTGGTTGTAATGAATCAATGCGAAATTTGCATTGAAACTGAAAATTGATTAGGACTAATTAATTATTTAATTTGATTAGTAGTGTATGGGTAGTTCCATGCATGCAAGTTGCAATGACAATGAAATACGTTTAATGATAGAACGACGAATTCTGCTTTTTTAACACTATTAGGCTGAAGACAGCCGTGTAAAATCCCAGGATAATTTATATAATTTATCGTTTTAAACTATTTCTTTTTAAAATGACTATTAAAATAATTTCAAACCTAATGCCCTATTTCAAAATCATAATTTCATTATACTAAAATGTTCTCGGTTTAACTGATCAATATGGGGCAATGTTCTACATTTGCTAAAAGCCAACATTGGGACTTAAAAGCTTACTAGTTGGTACCCTTCAAAACGTGACTAGATAATACATAAATGTACTAATACACAAATTATACGCAACACATCATTGCCAAATGTCGAAAATCATAGTAATGCACAGAAACAAATTAATGTGTTTAAGGGGCTTGGTGCTTAGTGAGTATCTAAAGCCAGATTTAAAAATGTCACTGAGCATGCGCAGAAAGCAATTTTTTAATTGGAAATTATCCCTAATTAAACAGCGAGAAATAAACAATTTCCATCAGGTTTAATTTTATAGTTCACAAAAATAATTATCATAAAAATAAAAATGGCAGAGAGAGATCTAGAGAGACTCCTTGGATTAAACGTGTTTAACATCAAAACATGTCACTGAGCATGCGCAGAAACAGTGAGTCTCCATAGCCAGATTTAAACATGCCACTAAGCATTCACAGAAATCAATTAGTAATTGCAAATTATCGCTAAATAATAGAAATTGCAGTTACAAAAACCAAATTTGACAAATCTACAGATTACAATCTTTCGTTTAAGACCAAAATGAAGTAAATGGATACAGTCATTTTCTCTCACGGACTGCCCAAAAAGTCGGCTTAGCAACTTAAATATATAGATCTTCCGAGACCTGTAAGAATCTATGCTGTATAATGCTTTGATCCGTGGTTTCGAATCTTTTTTAACTATACACGCCATTGTATTAGGTAATTATTAATAAGTTTCCTTTCAAATTATGCTTTATAGGGCATGAGAAACAAAATTCCTTTTTGCTTAATCACTTACGCAAATTTTGCACTAACAGATAGATAAGTGATAGAGCGATAAATAAGACAGAGATATAGATAAAGAGATCGAGGGATAGACAGAGAGATAGATAAACAGATAAGGCAGATAAATAAGAGAGATAGATAAGACAGAGATATAGATAAAGAGATCGAGGGATAGACAGAGAGATAGATAGGCAGATAAATAAGATAGAGAGATAGATAAGACAGAGAGATAGATAAAGAGATCGAGGGATAGACAGAGATATAGATAAACAGATAAGGCAGATAAATAAGATAGAGAGATCGATAAGACAGAGATAGATAAGAATAAAGAGACATATAAAGAGATAGACAGAGAGATAGACAGAGAGATAGAAAGTCCAAGAGAGAAAAGGGGAGAAAGAGGAATAGAGAAAGAATTGTTTATTTTGCTCATCATGTTAAGTGTTTAAAAAAATTAGTTTTCTATAGTATTTTTTTTCTTCTGGAAAATACATTTTTAAAAATTTTAAATCCAATAATTTAATAAATTTTAGACATTAACACATAACACTAAATCCATAAATAAACCTTTCACGAAATTTCAGGTACATTCTGTTTAATATTTAAAATCATGAAAAAAAAAATTCTCTTCTGGACGAAATAGATCTAAAATTCGCATGTACAACATCGCATGCATAGACATAACAGCATCAAAATGAAAAACGTTTGGCAAATCCATTTATCGTAGAAGCACGAGATTTATGTTATTTGATTCTGACACCACAATAGCATGTTTCAGCATCCTTATGAACGGGGGGCGTTTTGCACATCTTAAGCTACGTGCCTGCGTGCTGTTTTTGGCAATTTCGTTAAGTACTCTAGACACCGAGCTAAAAGTCGAACAACATCTGAAGTAGTCTCCAGAACGTAATAAATGTTTTTGATTTGAGCTCGCCGTTAGCTTAAAAACGTAACAAAATAATTAAAATAGAGTAAATAACTGCTAAGGGATGGCTCGCACATAAATAAGCTAGTTTTCTGCGCATTAAATTTTCCCGACTCGAAGGAAACGTAAAATCGGAAATTTACACTGTTCGCATCTTCAGCGTAAGAAATGTTAAGGCAGCTAGGCAGTACCTCAGATCAATCTTAGCCAGTGGAGAAAATTCAATGAGTGTCGGCTTGCATGTAAAGACCTTTTTCTTAAGGGGGGGGGGGGGGGTCCAGGACACAAAATTGTTCGAATTTTAAAAAAAATTAATTATTGCATTAAATTTTTTTTTGTTCTCTTAGGCCGTCTGCACACGGGGCAACTCAAAAGAAACTGATAACTGACTCAAATCACAAACCAGTCCGTAATGAGTCGTAACCTATGTAATTGAATGGAGCCACGCACACGGCGCAACTGGTTACAAACCCGTCCGACGGGTTTGTAACCAGTTGCGCCGTGTGCGTGTCTGCGCCAGTTGCGCCGTGTGCAGACGGGCTTACGCTTAAAATGACGTTTAAATCATGTTTATATCTTAATTAGAAAAGGATAAAATTATAATTTTTTTTGCAACTTTCTAATAGTAGCCAATCGTTGTTTAAACCTTTAAATGCGTTTTTCTGCATGATGGGTTTTTTCCCCATTTCTTTAAATTGTTATAAGTCAAGAACCGTTAAAGATAAATGGCTGAGACTTGGAATATGTCTTTTTCAACTAATTTACTTTAATTTTAAATCAGTAAATTAGAAAAAAATATTTACTTTTGAAAATATGATTTTTTAAAAATAGGTTACATAATTTTTTTTTTGTAAATTTTAATCTAAATATTTTTAATTTCTTTAAAAATTAATATTTTAAAAAATGCTGAATTAAAATCAAAACATATTTCTGTTTAATTAAATGAAAAAAATTTGAAATTCGACAAATAATATTTCGAGTTATACAGATTTTATATTCCTCCCTTTAATTAAAAATTATTTTAAATTTAAAAATTTTCTAAAAACTTTTTGAGAAATTTTATGATGTGATTTTGCTTATAAATTATATGTTTGACTATCACAAAAAAATTCAAAATTTTAACTCAATAAATAAAAAAAAATTTTAAATGTATCTCGGACCCTCTTAAATTGTACTCCGTAATAGAGAAGGAAATTTTTTATTCTACTACCTTAGTCATTTCAGAAATTTTCTCTATCAAAGAAAAATTATATTCGTTTAAAAACACAGTATACCGAATTTTTGCCCCCGAATATTTCAAATTTGGAAAAAAGGCGAATTTATTTTAAGGTACAATAAAACCTTTTTTACCCGGATCACATTCTTAGACATTTTTATTTAATGTTCAAATTAGACAATAATTTTTAACTATGATCGCAAGAACATAACTACAAGTACGCCAAATGTTTGCTTTTTAGTTTGATTCAATGTACACTTCCTGCATAGATTGTACAATAAATTATGGCAATAAAATGTTTTTTGTTCGGTTTAAGAAAGCTTTACTAGACTTACCAATTCTTTGTTAAGAAATGATGTGACTAGTAATTTTTATATTTTTTTAATGTGTTGTAAACAATACTATGAAATTTTGTTACAAAACATAGTTTTTTATCGTAATAAATAGTAAGCCTGCTCAGTTAAGGATTTTGTTTTGCTTATTACCCATATTACCCGGATTATCCGGTTTTTTTATTATGCGGATTGCCTATGGCCCAGTTAGTCCGAATAAACAAGGTTTTACTATATATATATATATATATATATATATATATATATATAGATAGATAGATAGATAGATATATAGATATATACATAGATAAATAGATATATAGATAGAGAGAGAGAGAGTGAAATTTCCTCTCTAAGGCTCCAAGTCATGGTTCCAAAAAAAAAAAAAAGCAGCCATTTTCAGGGGCGACCGGCTATAAATGTTTTAATTAAAATATATATATTATATATATATATATATATATATATATATATATATATATATATATATATTATATATATATATATATATATATATATATATATATATTATATATATATATATATATATTATATATATATATATATTATATATATATATATATTATATATATATATATATTATATATATATATATTATATATATATTATATATATATATATATATATATATATATATATATTATATATATATATATATATATATATATATTATATATATATATATATATATATATATATATATATATATATATATATATATATATATATATATATATATATATATATATATATATATATATATATATATATATATATATATATATATATATATATATATATATATATATATATATATATATGAATGACAGTAATAAAACCCTGAACGAAATTTTGCTACAAAACATAGTTTTTTATATCGTAATAAACTGTAAGTCTGCTTAGTTAAGGATTTTGTTTTGTTTATTTCCCTTATTACTCGGATTATCGGGATTGCCTATGGTCCCAGTTAGTCCGGATAAACGAGGTTTTACTGTATATGCCTACGCTAAAATGGCTGTTTTGGTACAGAATTTCGATTTTTTTGTTGTTGTATTGCTCTATATCGAAGGCCGATCTTTTAGGATTCTAAAACTGCTTTACTTTTATTCGTACGATCATTGGATGGGGACTTATGGCCAATTGAATAAACCGTAAGCTATATTAAATGACCGGATGTAGCACCTGTAAATGCATTATCTAGAAAACTCATTGTTCAGTTACTTTTGTAAACTTAGAAAGCTGATAATATTAAAAGTTTTCAATATATTTCAATGAAGTTTTGCCATGGTGTTTTACATATTACTCACTATGTTTTGAACTAAAAGCTAAGCTATCTGGTTTCAATGAATCATTCTACAGGTACCTGTAGAATGATTCAATGTAGAATGAATACAGGTATTTGAAGTGTTTGTCGCAAAACTGTGCATCATTCTTTGAAACCCCAAATATTTTCCAAATTTATAGACATTAAAAGGAAGTAAAAAGAGGCAAAATCGTAAAAAAATAGGCAGTTAAAAAATTAATTTATAGTTTTGGATTCCTAAAAAAATCAAAGCACAATGTATAATAAAAAAAGTTGAAATTTTTTTCAATGATGAAGAATGCGCATAGAGCACTGCTAGAATTTTTGAAAATTTCTTTAGAAATTAGTCCTTATTCTGTCACAAAATATTTGTGAAATCTAAGCGTCTTCAATGTAGTAAAAAACAATATTAATTTTTCCCTTTATATATATATAGAAATTCTAAATTCCTCCCCCAAAAAACGAAGTTGAATATCTCTTGTCGCGCTAAATAAAGGTATCAAAAATGTGCTGTAAGAATTTTGTCTCCCGGATCTCTATTTTTTCCTTTAACCGATCTACAAAATCGAAGTTGATCTCTTGTCGCCTTAAGTAAAGGTATCAAAAATATGCTGTAAGAATTTTGTCTCCCATATTTGATATAATTTTTTTCCTTTAACCGATCTAAAAAACCGAAGTTGATGTCTTGTCGCCTTAAGTAAAGGTATCAAAAATATACTGTAAGAATTTTGTCTCCCAGATCTATATACCATAAAATCTAGACTATAATACACACCCGAGTATAATACGCATGCTTGATTTTGAGCGAAATTTTTCGGAAAAAAATTAAAATTCAACTATAATACGCACCCATAATTTTTCAATATTTTATTTAAAAATTGCACAAATATTTATTAACATAAATAAAATTTGTAATAAAAAGAAACGAAAACATCAATTTCGGTATAAAAAAAAACTTAAATTGTTAATTCAATACTAACATTAATGTCAAATTATCAGTCTTAATCACTTTCACAGGAATACAGCTCATCTATTGTTGTTGCGTCCAAGTCATAATTATTGTTGTCGTCGTAATTATATCGCCATCATCATCCTCACTTGAAGATACGAACTGTGTTCCGTTTGTTTAAAATGAATACCTGCTTAGTAAAAGGGTGGATGAATCACGGAGTGCGGATGCACATGCACTCGTGTTGCGACAATGTCTTACAACTGCTGTACGTTCGTTTATCCAATGTTTAAAACTACGGTTTTTTTTGTACGCGAGTATAATACGCACTCTCATTATTTCGGACTAAAATGTGTTCGGACTAAAGTGCGTATTATACTCGAGATTTTACGGTATATATTTTTTCCTTTAACCGATCTAAAAAACGAAGTTGAAGATCTCTTGTCGCCTTAAGTAAAGGTATCAAAAATATGCTGTAAGAATTTTGTCTCCCAGATCTATACAATTTTGTTTCTTTTAACCGATCAAAAAAACGAAGTTGAAGATCTCTTGTCGCCTTAAGTAAAGGTATCAAAAATATGCTGTAAGAATTTTGTCTCCCAGATCTATACAATTTTGTTTCTTTTAACCGATCAAAAAAACGAAGTTGATCTCTTGTCGCCTTAAGTAAAGGTATCAAAAATATGCTGTAAGAACTTTGTCTACCAGATCTATACAATTTTGTTTGTTTTAACCGATCAAAAAAACGAAGTTGATCTCTTGTCGCCTTAAGTAAAGGTATCAAAAATATTCTGTAAGAACTTTGTCTACCAGATCTATATATCTTTTTTTCTTTTTAACCGATCTAAAAAAGCGAAGTTGTAGATCTCTTGTCGCCTTAAGTAAAGGTATCAAAACTATGCTGTAAGAATTTTGTCTGCCAGATTTATATAATTTGTTTTCCTTTAACCAATGTTCAAAACATAAAAGAATTCGTATCTAACTCTACTGTATTTTTTTACCGTCAGATGTTAATGTTTCTTTTAACACGACAAATTTAGCGCAGCAGACAGACAAAACAAACTTAGACCTTTCCCCCAGCCGTTGCTGGCTAAGCGCTAGACAACAAGCCCGAAAACACCACTGACGGAACCCATTTAAAAAGCGCCTCACAAATTTCAGAGCGAAAACGTAGCAAATCCGGGAAATCGTAACTCCACCTGCTGAAAGCACCAAACTGAAACCTCGGAATTTTTGGGGGAAAGAACGATTTTTTTCTTCTTTCCGCGAGTTTAGCGGAGGAACTGAAGCGTGCACCCGAAGCAAGCGTTTAGCACCGACAACTTGTCACCGGGCATGTCGACGTGACGTGCCTGTCACAACCGAGTTCGGATGTGCCGGGGTAAGGGGCGGGCGGGAAAACTCACTCTCGAGATTCGACTCGGCGGCCCGTTTTGAGGACTTAATCGTGTCGGATACTGACAGCCGACGGACAACCCGTTCTTACGGATTTTTGGTACTTGAAAATGAATGTTTTTTTTATGACGGTTGCTATACGTTGTTGATATCTGTTGATTCTCGGAGTTTGGGCCGTATTCTGCAGTATTTTTGATACTTTAATCGCACCAGTATTACGTCAATCGTGACAGTATTACTCACGATTTTTAAGGTTTACACGAAGGTAACGAAATCGATGCATTACATTTGTTGATCTAATGCAGTTTTGCCGATTTTCTAGAATATTTATGATTTTTTTAAATCGATAGAATTACGGACTACTCAGTCATATGATTTTAAGAGCTTTGAATGATTGTTTATATGAAGGTAACGTAACACGCGGATTAAATCTATTGATCCAATGCCGTTTTGCCGATTTTCTAGAATATTTATGATTTTTTAAAATCTTGACAGAATTATGGACTACTCATTCATATGATTTTAAGAGCTATGATATGATTGTTTATATCAACAACGTGGATTATATCTGCTGATCTAATGCAGTTTAGTCGATTTTTTTAATATTTATGATTTTTTTAATCTTGTTCGAATTACGGACTACTCATTCATAGGATTTTAAGAGCTGTGATATGATTGTTTATATGAAAGTAACGCAACACGCGGATTATATGTGTTGATCTAATGCCATTTTAGCCGATATTTAGAGCATTTATGATACTTTAAACCTTGATAGAATTACGGACTACTCATTCATATTATTTTAAGAGCTGTGAATGATTGTTTATATGAAGATAACGAAAAACGCGGATTATATATGTTGATCCAATGTCATTTTGCCAATTTTTAGAGTATTTATGATACTTTTAATCTTGATAGAATTAAGGACTACACACTCGTAGGATTTTAAGAGCTGTGAAAGATTGTTTATGTGAAGATAACGCAACAGGTACATGGCATCTCTTTCAATGCAATTTTGACCACATTCTAGAGTATTTATGACAGTTTAATCTTGAGAGAATAACGGAATATTCATTCGTATGATGTTTTGAACCATAAAAGATTGTTTATACAAAGGTATCTCAGTACGTGGATTATGTCTGTTAATCTATTGCAATTTTGACCATTATCTAGAGTGTTTATGACACTTTAATACTAATAAAATGGCGGCCTACTTTTTACAAAATACCCATTCATATAATTTTAAGTGCAGTGAAAGAGATTTTATATGATGATAATGCATCAACGTAGAGGATATATCTGTTCCGCTATTACAATTTAGACTATGTTTTAGAGTATTTATAATACTTTAATCTTAATAGAGCTAAAAGGGAATTTTTTCAACCCACAGGTACTAAACTAAAGGAAACAGAATCTAAGAGAGCAGCACTTAATCAGATAATTTAAGGTAAACAATAAAATTCTGAATTGTTTGTAGATTATAACATTCTGTAGAGCATAAAATATTCCCGTGATGGTACGAGGCACATCAAGTAAGAACCGACTGCTCATCGATCTTGCGCAGGTCACGTCAATGTAACAACGACCCCGTCATTTGGTTCCTGAACATCTGGTACTTCATCTGTTGCAAATTATATTGTTCTGTAAAGTTGTCTCCCTTTGCTGTGCTAGTTTAAAGTGGACATTAAAATCGAAAATTCTGCCAACTGTGCATTGCGGTCGGTGATAAGATTTTTGTACTAAAAACAAAAAGAAATGTTTGTGCGCGGTACGATCATAAATGGTAAGGTACGACCATTAAGGTACGACCATAAATGCTGAATCCTACTGTGAAACATGTAAGAAGAAACTAGTTAGTACCCGTCAAAACATGATGGCTGGATAGTAAATAAATGTACTAATACAAAAATTATACCCAACACATCATCGCCAACGGACGCCAAATGTTCGCCAAATGTTCAAAATCATAATATTAAGAATAGAAAAAGGTACTTTAAAAATTACTATTGAATCCAATAAAAAGAAGTATGGTTGCTCAACAGCGCGAAATAAACAATTTCAGCCAGGTTTAATTCCCTATCTCCCAAACATAATTAAAAATTAAAATGGCAGAGACAGATAGAGAGATTCCTCGGAATAAACAAATTAAGTGTTTATGCGGTCTCGTGTTTAGTATGTATCTAAAGACAGATTTAATTATGCCACTAAGTAGGAGCAGGCACAAATTAATGTATTTTTGTGGCCTCGTGCTTAGTGAGTATCTAAAGCGAGATTTAAACATGTCAGTGAGCATGCTCAGAAAGCAATTTTTGATTGTAAATTATCGCTAATTAATAGAAATTGTGGCAACAAAAACCAAACTTAACACATCTATAGATTAAAATCTTTCGTTTAAGACCATATTGAAGTAAATTGATGCAGTAGTTTTCTCTCACGGACTGCACAAAGAATAGGCTTAGTAACTAAAATATATAGATTATATGGCGTGGTTTACTGTCTGCAAGAGTTTGTCTCTTGCACAACAACGGGCTACCGCACACTGCCTACAGAGTGATCAATAAACATAAGATGTTGTGAAGGAGTGGTTGAATAGGTTGGCGGTGGATTTCTTCGACGAAGAAATGCTAAAGCTAGTCTCACGATACGATAAATGCTTCAATAAATATGACGACTACGTAGAAATGTAGTGTAATATACGTTTTGACATTTGGCAATAAAAATCTTTCAGAAACTTCTTCCTTAATGTTTTTTTTACACCTAATTGATTCTCACTTTGTGGATGCGCTTCGTAATTCCGCTACAACGCGGAGTATACAGAAATCTAAAAGTTTAATGATTTGCTATTTGTTCCCAATTTGAAAAACAAAACAACAACCAAAAAACAACTAAACTCCAAAGAATCATAAGAACTAAAAGAAAAAAATTACATTTATATTACTAGTTTTTAAATTAGTCAATAAATTCTTATACGAAAGCCTTATTTGAATAATGGTCCAACTCCATTCTTGTTCATTTTGAGATACAGAGCCTCAAAATCTAATGAGTGCCGAGAAATGACTGCTGAAGTCTGATTTGTAATGCCCTCTGTTGGTAGCAGAAATAAGCTGGAGGTGTACCAGTTTTAAAAGAACATAAGAAATGACCTGTATGAACATGAATGTGAGGCTAACTCCATTTTTTTAAAGAGTTGGACCACTACTCAAATAAGGCCTTCATATCACCCTCTAGTACCTTTATAGGGCATAGAAAATTCCAGTGTGATCCAAATCTATCCCTAACATAATCTGCAGGTACTTAAATGTAAAAAGATGCAAAACTGTCATTTCAAACTCACAGCGAAGTTTGCAATTTCTAAAATCTCTATAGCAAGGAGCAAACATATTGATAGTTTGTATAAAATAATGAATATATCGAGGCAGTTTTCATCCGAGAATAACCTACCTTATAGCAATTAGAGAACTTATGTACAGGAAAATTTAATTGACTGTCTGCTGTAAGGTAGGCCAAAGTTAAAACTAAAACTCATTAGAACCCTGACAGCTAAAAAAAACAAATATACTGTTAGCTCATATATATGAAAGCAACTCACTGTAAGGCATTGACTATTCTACAGTGAAAACACCCCTTTCTTAACCCTTCAGCGGGCGCTTCCGTGTACAAAGCGCAACATTTTTGTATTTTTGAATGGTTTGTTTTTATATGTGAGGTTTGAACATGCTAAGCAGTTTCTATTTATAGCTACACCCTTTCTAATGCAGGTCTGATTTTCTGACCCCTGTATTCCTTTTCATCCATTATTAGTCGTGATTTAATCGTGGTAAACAAGCGATTATACTGGATTACAATACGACTGAAGCAGGAGTTGATGTATTCGATCAAACGTGCAGATATTACATGGTATCCAGCATATCACGAAGATGGACAATCTCATTGCTTTTTAGGTTTTTGGACATAACAGGAATCAATTCACAAGTTGTCCTTAGATCCAATATACAGGACAGTTTTGAAATAAGGCGACTGTATCTGCATTCTTTGGCCTTTAATTACAAATATATCTCAATATTATCAACATTTTATATCTTGTGATGAAACATAGAATTATTATTTTCAATTTGAAAAAAGGTTTTTACAAAAAAATAATCAAGGTTGAAAGAGACGTCACACTTTGTGCCACGCGTGCCTGCAGGTGTTCCAAAAATTGGCTCGCCCTCTGAAGGGTTAAAGGAGTGTTTTAGGATCTACACCAATTTGAGTACTGTTCTACAATGAAATCTAAAAATATACGTCTATTTGTAATTATTTCTAATGTTAAAGAAATGTTAATTTGTAGATTAGATAACAAGTTATTATCGGGCACAGAATTTCTATATACTTTGCAATTTTAAGACTATAATTGTTAGGTACTGATGAACAGAAAAATCTGCTTGTTACTAGAAAATTATGCCAAAGTAAAAAAAAAAAAAACCTAATTGAACCCATTTCAGTAAGGTTAGCCCGAAAATAAATGTACCAGAGGGTTATAAATTAAGTAGCAACTTCCTTCAGAATAAGGTCTATTCTCGCGATAAAACACCTCTTATCGTAGAGGCTGCAGCAATTAGAGTAAAATTTAGACGCTATTTGTGAATTATGCCAAATTTTAGCAAAACATAACTCCCTTTGCAATGAGTATATGATGCCTACATTGTATAATGGTTAGCGTCGCAAGCTTCCACGCAATGAGCCCTGGTTCAAATCCTGGATAATGCTTGGTCGTTTCCCTTCATAGGGAGCAATACTAGCTCACCTAAATGTTGCTTCAATAATAAAGTAGCCAGAAAACCAGCAGTGAACAACATGAGGTAAATGTCTCCCGACAAAATTTCTCCGCATTAAAAAATAAAAACAAACAACAACAAAAATATGTGTATAGTGCACTTCTTTTAAATTAACATTTGACTAGTTGGTACCCGTCAAAACATGACGGCTGGTTAATAAATAAATGTATTAATACACCAGTTATCCCAACACATCATTGCTGAATGCTTAAAGGTTTATATTAAGAAGAGAAAAATACACTTTAAAAAAATTGCTATTGAACCCAATTAATAGGGTTACTCAATAGCGCGAAATAAACAATTTCCGTCAGGTTTAATTCTATATCTCACAAACACAATTAAAAATTAAAATGGCAGACAAAGATCTAGAAAGATTTCTCGGAATAAAGAAATTAACGTGTTTTGGCGGCCTCTTGTTTTATAAGTATCTAAAGCCAGATTTAAACATGCCACTGAGCATGCGCAGAAACAAATTAGCGTGTTTATGCGGCCACGTGCTTAGTGAGTATCTAAAGACATATTCAAACATGTCACTGAGCATGCGCAGATAGCGATTGTAAATTATCGCTAATTAATAGAATTTGCGGCTGCAAAAACCAAATTTGACACATCTATAGATTAAAATCTTTCGTTTAAGACCAAAATGAAGTAAATTGATGCAGTAGTTTTGTCTCACAGACTGCCCAAAGAATCGTTATAGCAACTGAAAGATGTAGATGTATGCTTCTGCATATATTCGGGCCATCTGAAATACAACTTTGTTATAAATATAATTTTACGTATAAACTCGAGTTTTTATAACAAATGAATAAAAGTAGAGTTTTTAGTAAACATCTGATTCAAAATCAAGGCTTTGTTTTGTTCTTACCGCTGAATCCCTTCGCAGCGGCTGTCTTTGGATCGTTTAGCACTGGTATCGCAAGTAAATATAAGTATCATGAGGACTTTTCAAAAATAAAAAAGAAGGCAAATAGTTTAAATACCAGTTACAGTTTCTTTCTCAGCTAGAAGGTGTAGATTTTAAAAACCGCCCCGATCTTCACTGACTGAGCATAACACAACCACCGCCAACTCTGCTATCCACTCTAATTCCTCTACTTCCCCTATTCTAAAAAAGAACTGCACATGCATCAATTCTCCGTGAAAAAGGGCAGTGTGTTGTTCGCATTGTTTCTGCGTTTACTTACTGCGTTTACTGATTGATACTTTACATTTCCAGTAGACCACCTGTCAGATTTCAAGGTTAACGGGATCATTGGCAAAAATTCTGAACATATTTCCATTTCGTTGGCTTAAGGCGTTGTGTAGATCTTATTTAGAATCGAATTCCACAGACTGCATGTTTCTGCTGTGATTAAATTGCCAGGTAAATCTGCTTTATGCTGTACCGCGGATTTGTTTTCGCTGCTGTACGTTTGATATTTATAATCTGGGGATGGCATTTTTCGAGATTTCCCTAATTTAAAAGAACTAGGTGGCACGTGCGACTCTTTCGCATTCGAATAAACTGCAATTAATTTTATAGCAAGGTTGTTGGTTTGTAGTAGGATGAAAAAAGAACACTGTAGTGTTTATTTGTCAAATAACAATGGTGGGTAAGGATAATACAAAACCGATTACAAAACGCCTTCGAATACAAAATTGGAGGTTAAGTATAACACAAAACAGGGAAACACGAGATATGTACAAGTGAAAACATATTTCTTGACAATATTAAAAGTTAAATATGACGGAAACTCGCGGAAAATGTGATATTTACGTTACAAAACCTCTTTGTACACACTATTTGACCGTGCCGTATCGACGCATCCAGGGAAAGAACTCTAGGACCAAAAGTCATTTTTTCACTTCGATTTTTAAACAAACAATGCAATGTGTCATTCTAAATTGACAATTCGTCAGAAGCGGAGAACTTAATCTTTAAAATATTACCTCATTTATCGATTTTAGCTAAGTATGAAGGGAGAAAAGGGGATAAAACAGAAAAAAATGCTTTTAGAAATAATATATATGGTTTTTCCCATTCAAAAAGAATAATGTACATCTACGTGGATGTTGCCAATAAAGAATCTCATTAATGAAATCACAGAATGATAATAAAAGCAAACGATTTTTAAATTTATAAGTTCAGTGCGATTGATAATGCTAAAATAAAAAAAGCTAGCGCGAGTGCCATCTAGGGGAAGAAAAATTATTTATAATGTTTATACTTCGATTTTTAAACAAACAATATAATGTGTAATTCTAAATTAACAATTCAAACGAAGCGGAGATCTTAATCTTTAAAATGGTACCTCGTTTATCGATTTTGGTTAAGTATGAAGCGAGAAAGAGGGATAAAACATAAAAACACCTTTTAGAAATAATATATATAGATATATGCAAAACTCCTTATGAAATTGCGTACGGTGTTCCTTTGTTCTACTTTTCATTAAACTTGTCTTCAGAATTTTTGAGTTGGAGTGGACGTACTGATAGTGTCATCACTAAAGCAGAAATCACACCAAAATTGATTTTTTGTTGTTGCTCCTTAAAGTGATTAAAGCATTTGAGACTAAGGGCCTGTTCACATAGAATCCGTCAGCGTTACTCGTATTGACATATCTTAAACCAATCACTGGCCTTAACAACTTAGTTGGTAATCGTTTGGAGGTTTGTAATTGGTTAGATATATTTCAATATGAGTAACGCTTACGCTAACGGATTACATGTGAACAAACAGGCCATCACACAAGTTCAGCTTGAAAATTGTTTTTAACTGATTATTTGGCGATCAACAGTGTCTCAGACGGTGCAAATTTGGCGTAAACTGCATGAAGTAACTATTAGTCACAAGCGCTTTTACAATCTTAAAGGAAGAGATTAATGAAATTTCTTAAACACTTAAAAGGTTAAATATTTTGTTAATAAAACTTTAGCCAATAAATCAACTGTTTTCCGCAGTACATAATTTTGGCTGGCTAAAGATTTCAGAGAACTGTACTTTGTTTTCAGACACGCACTCGATATGCACTTGATAACTCCAGTATTTTATCAAGTAAAAAAGAAATGAATTTGATTATCAAATTTGTCATTTCATAGAAAATAATTTATTTAAATATTGCTCTGATATATTGAATATGAAACGTCAAACCAACGTCCTTTTATCAACAGTTCTCGGCCTTCCCTTCTAGGACTCCATGAAAACATTCAGTAAACATTACAATGAGTATTAAATACAGCAAATTTATTATTTAATAGAAAGTAATTTTGCTAAATACTGTCCTGATACAGGGATCACGGACACGTAAAAATTACGTCATTTTATCAACAATTCTGCAACCTCCCAAGACTCCAGAAAAACATTCCTTAAATCTGATTATTTGAAGTAAATACAGTCAATTTGTCATTTTATAGGAAGTTATCTAGATAAATATTGTCCTGATTCAGGGAGTATAACACGTCAAAATAACGTCATTTTATTAATAGTTCTCTTATTTCCCTTCCAAGACTCCAGAAAAGCAATCATTAAATCTGATTATGAACAGAAAATACGACCAATTTGTTAGTTTAAAGAAAGTAATTTAAAAGTTAAATTCAATCTTGATACAGGGACCACGACACGTCAAAACGACGTCATTATATCGACAACTCTCACACTTCCTTTCCAAGACGCCAGGAAAACAATAATTGAATTTATTTATGAGCAGCAAATACGACCAATTTGTTGCTTTAAAGAAAGTAATTTAGTTAAATACTGCCCTGAATCAGGGACCACGACACGTCAAAACGACGTCACTATATCGACAATTCACACACTTTCCTTCCAAGACTCCAGGAAAGCAATCATTAAATCTGATTATGAACAGAAAATACGACCAATTTGTTACTTTAAAGAAAGTAATTTAGTTAAATACTGCCCTGATACAGGGACCACGACACGTCAAAACGACGTCACTATATCGACAATTCACACACTTTCCTTCCAAGACTCCAGGAAAGCAATCATTAAATCTAATTATGAGCAGTAAATACGACCAATTTGTTATTTTAAAGAAAGTAATTTAGTTAAATACTGCCCTGATACAGGGACCACAACACGTCAAAACGAAGTTATCGTATATCGACAATTTTCAAACTTTCTTTCCAAGACTCCAGGAAATATTAAATGCAACCAATCTGATATTTTATAGAAAGTGATTTAGCTAAATACTGTCCTCATGCAGATAAAATGACACAAAACGACGTCACAATATCAACAATTCTCGCACTTCTCTCCCAAAACTCTATGAAAACAGTCTTCGAATTGCCGGCTTTCGAAAGAGAAGGAAAAACGAACTGTTTGTGAGGTGGAAAAAAAAAGATATAACCGCTTAAAAGATCTCTCGAAACTGAAAAAGTCAACTTGCTACGGTTTCCAGAAGTTCACTTTGGAAACCGCAAAGTGTGTGCAGCGAACGCAATTCGGCAGAATGATATTTTCAATCAAATTTAGCGAAGTTAAAAATAGACTCCATGTTTAACGCCTTAGTTCAACGTGCGAGAATATCTTCGGACAGAAAAAAAAGAGAAAGCACCCGGAAATGTTTACACTGAACAAAAGAAAATATCCGAAGTATGCTTATGGAAGAGAATTTTTTTTTCAACTTAACGTCTAACCCGAGGATGGTATATTCTAAAGGTAAGGGAATTTGCAGATTAGATTTTTAATGCATTGCCATATCGTTGATTATATTTGGTCTGCTACTGTTTTATTGGAAATATATCGATTATATATTTTTAAGGCACTGTGCTTCTGAAACCGAATTGCTGTATTCGCTGATTGAAATCGCTTAGGGCTGTTGTGTAATAACCCTATTGGATTCGCTCACCTCAATGTTAACGTATGGAGAAAACGTGTCTACTATTTACAGCTACAAAAAGACTCATGATGAAATAAAAATGGTATTGAAATAAAAATGGTATTTTTAGATAGCCTGAACTTTTCTGCCCCTTGCAAAAGGATTCATTTTTATAAATTACGTCCATTAAAGGAATTTAGGAGCGTTTAAAACACAATAGACCGATTTTTTTCCGAACAATTTAAATTTTAAAATATTATTTGCACTTAAAAAAGAGAAAAATGCCACAAGGTGTACAATTTCTTCCTCTATTACGGAGCATAATTTTAAAAAAATCCAAGTCGACAATCCTTGGACACATTTTCTCCATAGGTTAACATTGAGGAATTCAATAGGGTTAGTACAAAGCAGCGGACTTCATCGATATCGAATTATAATTATTCTGGTCGATATATAATTATTATAATATATGTAATTATTTATTTATAATTATTTTGTTCATTTCGGCAGGCCACGTTATTATTGAGTCACAGAGAATTTTAAGAGTATCTGAATAGCGGGAAACGTTATTTCCTCGTCGAATTAATTTCATTATGTTTCTCAGTAGAGGCAGAAATTACAACGCCATCTTTACTTCTAGGAAATATTGCATCTAAGAAATGCGTATCATTATAACTAATATCGCTTCTAGGAAATGTTTCATTTTCTAAACTGCATTTTGTATTTTCGTAAAACACGATATTCACATTTCTCAAGTTCACAAGTCTCACGATATTCCCATTTCTTACATTCACAATATTTTTCCCTTAAAGCAGAGGCACATTGAATTTTAAGAGTATCTGAATAGCGGGAAACGTTATTTCCTCGTCGAATTAATTTCATTATGTTTCTCAGTAGAGGCAGAAATTACAACGCCATCTTTACTTCTAGGAAATATTGCATCTAAGAAATGCGTATCATTATAACTAATATCGCTTCTAGGAAATGTTTCATTTTCTAAACTGCATTTTGTATTTTCGTAAAACACGATATTCACATTTCTCAAGTTCACAAGTCTCACGATATTCCCATTTCTTACATTCACAATATTTTTCCCTTAAAGCAGAGGCACATTGAATTTTAAGAGTATCTGAATAGCGGGAAACGTTATTTCCTCGTCGAATTAATTTCATTATGTTTCTCAGTAGAGGCAGAAATTACAACGCCATCTTTACTTCTAGGAAATATTGCATCTAAGAAATGCGTATCATTATAACTAATATCGCTTCTAGGAAATGTTTCATTTTCTAAACTGCATTTTGTATTTTCGTAAAACACGATATTCACATTTCTCAAGTTCACAAGTCTCACGATATTCCCATTTCTTACATTCACAATATTTTTCCCTTAAAGCAGAGGCACATTGAATTTTAAGAGTATCTGAATAGCGGGAAACGTTATTTCCTCGTCGAATTAATTTCATTATGTTTCTCAGTAGAGGCAGAAATTACAACGCCATCTTTACTTCTAGGAAATATTGCATCTAAGAAATGCGTATCATTATAACTAATATCGCTTCTAGGAAATGTTTCATTTTCTAAACTGCATTTTGTATTTTCGTAAAACACGATATTCACATTTCTCAAGTTCACAAGTCTCACGATATTCCCATTTCTTACATTCACAATATTTTTCCCTTAAAGCAGAGGCACATTGAATTTTAAGAGTATCTGAATAGCGGGAAACGTTATTTCCTCGTCGAATTAATTTCATTATGTTTCTCAGTAGAGGCAGAAATTACATCGCCATCTTTACTTCTAGGAAATACTGCATCTAAGAAATGCGTATCATTCTAAATAATATCGCTTCTAGGAAATGTTTCATTTTCTAAACTGCATTTTGTATTTTCGTAAAACACGATATTCACATTTCTCAAGTTCACAAGTCTCACGATATTCTCATTTCTTATATTCACGAGTTTTCCCCCTCTAGTGCAGAGGCACTTGTGAGATCCTCGCCTTTTTGATATTCACCGAGAAAAATACCATTCTCGAAGTCTTGATGACTACTTTATTATGGGAGCACCAGTTAGGTGAGCCAGCATTGCTCCCTATGACGGGACAGCACGGTAACGACTAAGGACCTGTTCACATAGAATCCGTCGGCGTCAGCGTTAAAGAATCCTTTGGCGCTGATTGGTTAATAGGTCAATGATTGGTATATGATTGGTTAAAAAAATTTACGCTGACGGCTTCTATGTGAACGGGTCCTTATTCGGGATTTGAACCCAAGCCCTACTGCGGGGAAACCTAACCACTATCCGCATGTTGTAAGTGAATCAATTAAAATATTTTCTTCATATACAATTTCTTCGTGTGGGCTCCATTCTACAAGTCTCCTTACAATAAATTAAATGATATATAAATTTCACCCGCCCGTGAATATGTTTAGAAAAATATGAAATTTTTCTCGCGGCTGGAGTGTTAAACTACTAGTCTAGTCTTCACCCTACATCTCAAAAAGTAAACTTCGGATGAATACCTTAAATGATTGATAAAACAAACCCACAACCTCCCGAGTTCTACATTATTGCTGACTTTTCCCCTGCTCAATTGTCGTAAGTTGGCTCGGATGCGCTTATAGCATTTATCTCATACAAATCAAATATTAATAGAGGAGAGGGGGTCGTATGACTGTTTAAACTTGAAGATTTATTTTGTGATCGTTTCATTTCTATATCTCATGATATCGGAATTTTCCTTTTTCATTCGAGTATAAAATAGACGCTCCATTTATTGAAAAGTGTTCAAAATACATGATATATCTAGTATTAATCCATGCGTGTCCAACGCGCAACCCTGGACAACTAGTAAAGCGGCCCCTAAACTTTGAAAGATCTATCTTAACAGAGGAAAATATCCTTAGCTTTCCTATCACGCATAATTCATGTCATCACTGTTTGGCCCTAGTACACTTGTAAACAGTTTTAAAAGATGAAGCCCTCGAGGAGTAAAATTAGATCGGAAATTTCTGATGTGCATCTACAGAACTCACCAAGAATTCTAATCACTTCCATCGGACAAGACAATGATGCATTAGTTTTGCAAAAACAAAGTCGTATATCTCATTAATTTTATGTTGCCTTATTTATAATGTTATAAGAAGAAACAAAGAAATAATTGAAGGAGGTTTTGTTACTTATGTACATGAAGTATATTTGATTTTTTATATGAGGAACAAGACAATTCCTGCTTCTCTCGATACGGCGTAGGCAAGCCAGAAGTTTTGACACCCATGATTTACATAATTTCCTCTCATCTGAAACTGATTTTGCCTTTCTTTGATAGGTGTTAAGAAAAAATAAGCCAACTTTCTTTCACCCAGAAAATGGGGCTTGTAACACACTACACAATCTTTGGTTTTCTTTCGAAATAACTGAAAACGTGAAATTACTTTTTTTTCCAGCTGATGCTCTTCATCTATGTGACATCCTTGCCATCATCGTAATCTCGGCGGCATTTGCATCATTGCCAATAATTCAATGATTAAACCGTCTTTTCATGTTCGGTACAGCCATTTCCATGAATCTTGGACCATGCCAGTTAGTATTAAAAATTGTTGGGATGTGTGTTCCATGCATGTACAGGTGGTATTCCAATTTCCCGGAACGGGTGATCAGACTAACACCAGTTGGCATTCGGTGTTGTTTTTGTTACTAATCCCAACTGATCTAGAGGTGCTAGATCAGGTTCAATCCACATATTCTTAGCAGGTCCATTAAATAGCGAGGATAGGTAATAAAATCCTGCCTAGAAAAGTTTAGACAAGTTAGGATGTCACCAGGAGTGGGCCTGCTCATTATCACACTTTTTACAAGCGGGGACAGATTTTGTTTTAGTGACCAAATTTCAGGCATCTCAAGTGGCCACTTGCAAACCTAGAGACAGCAGTCTGCTCAGCTCCGTTAACCTTGATGGCAAGAGCCCTAACAGGGCAGACACCAGTGTACCAGTCATGGACCGAGGGAGATCTCCAAGTACTCTGGATAAAAGATTACATTCGGTGTTTCCGGAATGAACGTTTAGAACCGAACAGCTAGATTTCCGATTGCAAAGTATGAAGAACGGGCATTAGCCCACGCTTCTGGCTATTCGTATGCGAATACCCCAAAGAAACCCTTTTGAGAATATAAGCTACCTTAATTTTCACTATAAAGGGCTAAATGAATTTATAAAGTAAAAATTGCTTTAATCGTCAGAGGTACATCAAGAGAATGACGGTTTTAAAGTAAGCAAAGGCAATCATATGATTTACTCTGTAAGTACTTTCCTGATACGTTCCTGACGTAAAAAGCAGTTTTTGCTTTAGGAAATCGAGTTCTTTTTTCTCTAAGGCTAAATTAATTTCCAAATCTCCGGGAGTCTTGTGTGTGGGACCGCACGCAGTGGCAATGCGTTTTCAGCAAACGACTTCATGCCTTCGTGTGGGTCATATTAACTTTTGGATTACTGTCATAGTATAATTTTAAGTTAGTTTTACTCACGCATCACTAGTAGAGAGGTATAATTTCTTATGAAGTGCCACTTTCGAAAGAAAGACTCCATTTTGCTTGGAGGCATTAAGACTTGACCAGGAGGCTGTGGTTAATTTTTTGCCACGCCAGAACTGAATAGAACGGGGCTTAATGTTGTAAACCGGATCAAAACTCACGGAAATATTTATGCGTACTGTGCGACTCAAAGTCACAGGGTTTGATACCAAAAGCCAGTGCCTATTCAAATCGGATACCATATGCATGCAGTCATGGGAAAGGGTTTTTATGTTTCGAATGAGTCCGGATTTTCCCCATTCCAGAATCAGTGTTCTCAAAGTGGTAGGGCCTATCATGTACATTATGTCCTCTGTACAAGTCTCTAGAAGCAGTGTTATGACTAGGAATTGCTTCAGAGTATCTTATCTAAGCTCAGCAACATTATGCATCTACTTAAAGAAGTTGAGAGAATACCTGACTCCGATGAGATACCAAGTGTTTCAAGCAACTGAATTTTTACTTCCCTAACAGGAAATATATATTCCAGGGTGACATTGCTCCATAGTGTCCGGATTGTGAAACTAGCAAACCTCAACCCCACTGCACGTAAATCTGATGTACTGGGGTATAGTTAACGAAACGATTCGAATTCTTCTGCCTTTCCTCTAAGATCTCGTCGGATAGACCATAACAGCGTATGTCGCCCACGGAATTGTGGATGCGAGTAAATTTGGAGGGAGAACGATCGATACGGAACGATGCTTCAAAAATGACCAAAGCAATGAAAACTGAAATCAATCAAAATAAATACTTAATTACGCTGATATTGTGAGATCTTGGTAAAGCCAAGCTGGGCAGCGTTTAGGTTGTTTGAACATCCGGAAATAAGGATTCTCTTACTTGCGCATGTGTGAGAACTGTAAATCACACTTTATATGAATAAATAGCTTTGAAAAATAAGTAAGCTCATTTGAATTACGAATGATCCCCTATACAAAAGACCCTTACAATAAGTTGGCTGAAATGAGGATCCCATAACATCGGTGATATCGTAGTCCGTGACTTCTGAGCCTTGGAAAATAAGTAAACTCATTTGAATTACGAATGATCTCCTGTACAAAGGATCCTTACAATAAGTTGGCTGAAATGAGGATCCCATAACATCGGTGATATCGTAGTTCGTGACTTCTGAGCCTTGGAAAATAAGTAAACTCATTTGAATTACGAATGATCTCCTGTACAAAGGATCCTTACAATAAGTTGGCTGAAATGAGGATCCCATAACATCGGTGATATCGTAGTCCGTGACCTGTGAGTCTTGGAAAATAAGTAAGATCATTTGAATTATGAGCGATCCCCTGTACAAAGGATCCTTACAATAAGTTGGCTGAAATGAGGATCCCATAACATCGGTGATATCGTAGTCCGTGACTTCTGAGCCTTGGAAAATAAGTAAACTCATTTGAATTACGAATGATCTCCTGTACAAAGGATCCTTACAATAAGTTGGCTGAAATGAGGATCCCATAACATCGGTGATATCGTAGTCCGTGACTTGTGAGTCTTGGAAAATAAGTAAGATCATTTGAATTATGAGCGATCCCCTGTACAAAGGACCCTTACAATAAGTTGGCTGAAATGAGGATCCCATAACAATGGTGATATCGTAGTCCGTGACTTGTGAGTTCACCAGCGATTGCACACATATTTACCCTTATGAAACGTTTAAAGTATGTTTAAATATTGTTGTATGATTAAAGAATCAACCGCGTCCTGTATTATAAGGGAATTTCGTACTCAGATAATTGATTTGTCTAAACTTCTGCTAAACAATAATTTCCCTTTCCTTGCTTGTTCCACACTCAAGCATCAACTTCGGTAGCAGTAGTTTCTCTCACAACGTTTTGCCGATACCGGGTTATGACGTCACGTCCGATATTACCCAACGAAATTCCCCCTCTTCAAAATCCCGAGAGCGGAGCATCTTCATTGGCCACCGATCTCGCAGGACAGGCCAACCGCATACCACCTTTATCTCTCCACTAAAGGCATCTGACATCGATTGCCATTCCGTGAAATTTCGGCCATAATTCCTAGAAATGTTCGTGGGACTTTTTTTTTGTTAAAAAATATCCTTTTTTTTCCGTAAAAAGGGGAAAACGAGAGAAAGCAGAGGAACGAGAGCCAGGGGCGTGCGGAGGGGAAAAAAACTCTTTTGGCACGGATGTAGTTCTACAAAACGTTCTCACAGAGTTTGGCGGAACTATGAGGGTGGAATATGTAGCGGACGTGTTATACATGTCCCCTTTTTTGAAAGTTGGGAACATTTAGAGATTTCTCGGACAGATTCGCTTTTTGGCGGAAGAAAAAATGGTGTTCGGTGGAAATATCTTCTTTATGAATTAGTGGCGAGTGAGAGCATGAGGACATGTGTTCTTAGACGAGGCATGATGGAATTTATTGGCAGATTAATAACTTCAGTTGTTTAACCATCGGGAAGTACTACTTTAATTGTTCGCTAGTCGGGTGCTTAAATAAATGATTTTTAAGAAATTGAGTTATTTTGAATAGTATGAAGTTTCCTATGCTTTTCCATAAAAGACCTTTAAATGAATATTGGGATACGATATTAATCACCATATTAAATGAAGGCCTTATTTGAATAGTGGGCAAGCTCCATTTTCGTTCATTTTGAGATACAGAGCCTTAAAGTCTAATGAGTGCTGAAAATGACTGCTGAAGTCTGATTTGTGGTGTTCTCTGTTGGCAGCAGAAATAAGCTGGAGGTATACGAGTTTTAAAATAAGATAAAAATGACTTTTATAAACATGAAAGTGAGGCTAACTCCATTTCTTTAAAAAGTAGAGTTTGACCACTATTCAAATAAGGCATTAAAATAACTGAATTAAAGAAATTCCAAAGCAATTTCATCCTAATCTGTTCTTGTTTCTGCAAACTGAACTGTTTTTGTTTCTCCCTTACATTTACTTAATGTGGTTCGATGACAAGGTGATCAGAAACTAGTCAATAAATGTTAATATTGTTTCTGTATTCCGTTTTGGTCGTTTATTGTATTAAATTTCAAGTTTTTCCCGAAAAGGAGCCCTCTGGTGGACATTTTGGAACTAGTTTTTTTTTCTAAATTCCGTGAGCGCATCTCGTGTATAGCCTATATACGAAATTTCGTTGCATTCCGTTCCCCCGTTTGCGCTGTAGGATGCCGTTTATAGGGGGAGTTTAATTATAACCATCTGGTACAATTGCTAACGATTAATACTTTTTGTACCCTAATATTAGTTGAATAAAGGTTGTAATTATTGAATTCCTTGACAGAGTACAAGCATGCTGCATATGCCAGCGATGGAAAGGAGCTGACAAACAATGAAATGAAGCAACACGCTACAATGTTCTTATATGCTGTCGATAAACTGCAATAGAAATATGCTATAGAAACAGATTTCCCCCCTGCTAATACAAACCATTTTTTCCCAACTCGGCCAGTCCATTGCCTTCCAACATTCGACCATTGAACAGCGCGAAAGTTGGTTTTTTTGTAATGGGAGCACCGTATACGCGAATCAACATCGCCCCCTGGTGTTACATCAATTTAGACCGACCACCCCCAGGGAGGAATGCAGATGAAAATAACAGTTTATGTATTAATATACTACCGTTTTCAAAGGTACTTTCTGCTTATTTGTTTAGAAGATCTGCTACCTAATTTATATATATAAAACAGTTCAGTGACTGACTGACTGACAGACTGACAGATAACGCACAGACCAAACCACTGGACCTAAAGGGCTGAAATTTTGCTTGGTGGTGGTTTTTATAGTGTAGGGGTGCACTAAGAAAGATTTTTGAAAACTTCTTAGGTTTTTTAAAATTAAATTTTTAAGCTGTTTTTGGTAACATTTTTGATGTTTGCATTTAAAATAATAATCTGAGGGTTATAAAATTTATATCACAAGAAAGACCATAAAAATTCCTTTAAAATGAAATCTCTTTCGAATCTTTGCCTCTATTTTCTGATTTGTGGTAAATTTTTAAAGATTAATTTTTAGAATTTAATTTATTAAATGCTGATCACGTGGTTTTTCTTTTTGTGATACTTTAAATTAATTTTGTGTCGCGTGCATAACAACGAAATAAATTAACAAAAAAATATTACAATATAGCAAAAGAAAATTTAACCACTAGACTTATTGAGATGGAATTTTTTTAAGAATTTAATTCGAATTAGTATGTTTTATGGATATTAAATTAAACATATATATATATATATATATATATATATATATATATATATATATATATATATATATATATATATATATATATATATATATATAACAGTTCCATGACTGACTGACAGACCTCGCACAGACCAAACCGATTGACCTAAAGGGCTGAAATTTTGACAGTCGATAGACACTGTCTGTAATTCAGTCGATGCCTTTACCAGTGACGTAGCGAGCATAACTGGCGCCCGGGACACGATACCTTTTTGGCGCCCCCCCGAAAAAATATAATAATATAAAAAATAGAATTAGTGAAAACGATCATTTGGCGCCCCCCTATGCGAGTGGCGCCCGGGGCATGATAGACCCCCTTGCCCCCCCCCCTCTCGCTAAGCCACTGGCCGTTACTATCCGGTAGAATTTTTAAATTCCCTTAAACCATCGGGTCTTCCATACCACAAGCTTTGCGAAAATGCACACCCATAATGCTCCTTCGGAATTTAAAACCACCAAAATTATGTAATGGCACTATACCACAAGTCAAAGCCCTGCATAAAAATTTAATCGAAGTCATTATTTTAACCGAGTGTGCTCAAGGAGAAAAAAGTGTTCTTGCCACGCATTCCTCTAATACCTAATGACCTCCCTTTTGATTTTAGAGACTGCAATTTCCCCTCAAAGTATACTTATCCATGACGATAAATAAGGCCGTCTGCACACGGAGCAACTCAAAAGAAACTGATAACTGACTCCAATCACAAACCAGTCCGTGTTGAGTCGTAATTCTGGTTACAAACCCGTCGACGGGTTTGTAACCAGTTGCGCCGTGTGCGTGGCTCCATTCAATTACATAGGTTACGACTCAACACGGACTAGTTTGTGATTGGAGTCAGTTATCAGTTTCTTTTGAGTTGCCCCGTGTGCAGACGGCCTTAGTGTCACGGCCAAACTTTAAACTTTATGCTGGCGTAGATTTAAGAGAAAATTGTTTCTCCCACGATCAGTTTTACGTAGCTTCCTCACGCGTAAGTTCGCGGATGAGCTACTCCATAGTGAAGCACGGGTATTCAGCTAGTATATATATATATATAAAATATTCATTTTATTTGAATGTCACCTTCAGACCATAAGAAGCACCCCGATTTTTTATGTAAAAAAGTGTGTCTTATCGTCCGAAAAGTCCGGTAAGTTCTAAAGTTAACTCAAATCCTATAATTAATGCAATCAATTACTAAGTCTTACTTTTATAGGATTTCCTATTCCTTATCGACAGAAAATCCTATTTCTAATTTATATCAGTCAAATCTCTCTCTAAGCCACTTTTAAAAAATGAGAACGACACTAAAAGAATTCTGATTTTCCATTCAAAAGTGAATTATTTCCCACCGTCGTAAAAAAGTGAATGAAAGACGTTCCAGAGCCATACTTCAAACGTGCAATATACCGATACTCGCTTCTAGGAATCAGCTGCCTTTTTAAAAGGAATTAGATCGATAAGCTTCTATTCTCCATTTCCTTCTTGGGGGAGAGAAATCTCTGATATAGCTCTACATCTGTATTTCCAACACCACCGAAGTTGTCATTTCTAGTTTGCGTCAGATTTGAGGATCGTTATCGTGTTACTCTGTGTTACATTTGATCATGTTGCTTGTCGGTTGGGTTTAATTCGTAACGTATTTTCATTTGATTCACTCGTGTGTTGCGTGAGTTTACTCTACCAAATGCATGTGCCACTACTAAAATGTGCTTTTCTAATATGATTCACTAATTTTTAGGATTATTTCTGGTAGAAATTGGAATTTTCCGTTGTGACATTAGAAAGTTACAGAACATTAGAAAGTGTTAGATTTTATGATACACAAAAACGTGGAGAATTTCATGACTAAACAAAATATTTCAGTGTGTAAATTGTAAAAATTTATCAAGTAAATTAGAAGGTTATAGAACATTAGAAGGTGTTAGATTTTATGGTACACAAGGGCGTGGAGAGTATTTCATGACTAAAGAAAATATTCAATTACGTAAATTGTAAAAATTTCTGAAGTAAATTAGAAGGTTACAGATATTTGAAGGTGTTAGATTTTATGATAGACAGAAAGTGAAGAAAATTAATGACTAAACATAGTATTTCAATGTGTAAATTGTAAAAATTTCTCAAGTAAATTAGAAGGTTATAGAACATTAGAATATGTTAGATTTTATGATACACAAAGGCGTCGAGAGAAATACATTACTAAAAAATATTTCATTACGTAAATCGTAATGAAATATTTTTTAGTAATGTATCATTCGTAAAATCGATAAATTTTACGAATCGTAAAAAATTCTCAAGTAAATTATAAGGTTACGGACATTTGAAGGTATTAGATTTTATGATATATCAGGACGTAGAGAATTTCATGACTAAAGAAAATATTTTAGTACGTAAGTTGTAAAAATTTCTCAAGTAAATTAGAAGATGTTAGATTTTATAATACACAAGGACGTGGATATAATGTCATGACTAAAGAAAATATTTCGTTACGTAAATTGTAAAATAAATTAAGTAAATTAGAAGGTTACGGACATTTGAAGGTCTTAGATTTTGTGATACATCGGGAGGTAGAGATAATTTCATGACTAAACAAAATATTTCAGTACGTAAATTGTAAAAAATCTCGAGCAAATTATACACACTTCCACCTTTTTTTCTCTAGCCTGACAACAAATTCTAAAGGAAAACAAAACTTCTTAATTTCCCCAACGTGATAAAAGGTGTGGTTGCATATTTCTAAAGAATTAATAGCTCATCGTCAGGCTGGGGAGCATTAGGTGTGATTGCATTATGAACAATTAAAAATGTTATCACACATTCAAATGCATATTCATTGTGACAATCGCTCCTAATACTCGTGACGATGAACTGTTAATTAGTTGGAAACATGTCCCCACCCCTTTAAACACATTTTGGAATTTAAGATAGAAGCTGCAATTTCCTGTTTGCGTTTCCCACAAGTTTCCCGACAAAAATATTCTAGCTTAACGCAAACTGCATCTAGAACTCGTACCTAAAATATTATTAAAAAAAAGCTAAAAAAAGTCTCTCTATATATATAAAACAGTTCCGTAACTGACTCACTGACTGACATACAACGCACAGACCAAACCGCTGGACCTAAAGGGCTGAAATTTTGCATGGCGATTCTTCTTATAGTGTAGGGGTGCACTAAGAGAGATTTTTGAAAAATTCTTTTTAGATTTTTTTAAATTAAATTTTTAAGCTGTTTTAGTAACTTTTTTTAAGTTTGCATTTAAAATAATAATTTGAGGGTTATAAAATTTATATCATGAGAAAAATCCTAAAAATTCCTTTAAAATGAAATCTTTTTCGAATCTTTACCTCGATTTTCTGATTTTTGGTGAATTTTTAAAGATTAATTTTTAGAATTTAATTTATTAAATGCTGATCATGTGATTTCTTTTTCTGGTACTTTAAATAAATTTTTTACACCAAAGATATTCACCAAATTCTACGTTAACCAATAAACCGAAATATCCGAAATCTCATACTAAGAACTATGTTGAGAGTTATATATGACATTCTAAATCTTTTGAATATGATTCTTGGTTAAAAATTTACCATTTGATGCAGATGACAGACCTGTTTCACCCAAAGAGTTGATGTTGTGTGAAACACGGTGGAATACAAAGTTAATTTCAGAAAATGATTTAAAAGTCTTGTTAATACATTAGAGAAATGGATTTTTTGAATAAAGCAAACAACTTTTATTTTGACGAATGTAACTTATTTTTTTCAATGTTATAGCTTTATAAGTACCTTTCAAAAAGTACGTGAAATTTATTAATGTTTCTTTTCTATTAATTGGTAATATACTACCACTGTAACTTCTCAACGTTACATCGATGTCTTATTTAGAATAGGACGTGAATTGTTAAGGCACCTGTGTACGAACCCTATCATAATCCCCTATAATAACCCATATAATTCGGCTCTACTCAATGTTAACTTTTGGAGAAAATGTGTCAAAGGATTGCCAACTTGGATTGAAAGTTTTTAAAAAAAAAATTGTACTCAATAATTGAGGAAAAAATTTTACACCTGGGAGCATTTTCAGATTTTTTAAAAATGCTAATAATATTTTAATATGCTAATAGTTTAAATTATTCCAGAAAAAAATCTGGTATAGTTTGGTTTAAACGCTCTTAAATTCCTTTGGTGGAAGACATTTATAAAATGAATCCTGTTGCAAGGTGCAGAAAAGTTAAGGCTTTCTGGAAATACCATTTTTATTGGATTATCAGTATTTGCGTAGCTGTAAATAATAGACATATTTACAGCTACATGGGTTAACATCGATGTGAGCGAATCCAATAGGGTTAGAACACAGCAGTTTTAAGGATGGTTGGTTGAAAGCGCTATGGTCATTTTTGCTACAGCTGTTCGAGGGCTGGTTTGACCGGGACCAACTAATTAAAGCCGATTCCGATCGGCTACAAACATACATGCCAATAATGGGACTCAGAACAGACTCTGGGATGGAATGCCAGAACCCTAGCTATTCGACTACCCCCCTGCCGATTTGTTAAGGAAAGGGGTAAAGCTTTTTTAATTGATAGAAATAAATAAAAGAACCATTATTTTAACTAATGGAATGTTTGCATACAATAAAGAAGAAAACCATGTTACAATCACCAAAAAATTTTTCGTGTACCACGTGGCACAGTTAAGGTCACTCAAAGTGAATTTTATAGAATATGGTACATGGAAAGCCACACCTCAAGGACTTATAAGGCCGTCTGCACACGGAGCAACTCAAAAGAAACTGATAATCGACTCAAATCACTAACCAGTCCGTGATGAGTCGCAACCTATGTAATTGAATGGAGCCACGCACACGGCGCAACTGGTTACAAACCCGTCGGACGGGTTTGTAACCAGTTGCGCCGTGTGCGTGGCTCCATTCAATTACATAGGTTGCGACTCATCACGGACTGGTTAGTGATTTGAGTCGATTATCAGTTTCTTTTGAGTTGCTCCGTGTGCAGACGGGCTAAGAGTGATATTTGCATACCAGTGAACTGATGATGCAATGTAGTTCTAATTCTCTACGTTAATTCCTTTGTTTCCTAGCTTTTGTCTTTATGTGTATACCCTTGACCTGTTTGTTTTGTAAACTTATTTGTCTTTCATTGCCTTTTCTTATTTGCTCGAACTGCATTACAAAGCTTTTGCAATATATACATAAGAACTACGTAGTTGAATACCCGTGCTTCGCTACGGAGTACATTCAAATTAAATGCAGCGGTCAATGTATGCAATTAATTTGTATGTTTAATATCCATAAAACATACTATTTTGAATTAAATTCCTAAAAAATTTCCACCTCAATTAATCTAGTGGTTAAATTTTATCTTTTACTGTATTTTATTATTTTTTTTGTCAATTTATATCGTTGTTATGCACGTGACGAAAATTAATTTACAGTATCACAAAAAGAAAAGAAAGCACGTGATCAGCATTTAATAAATTAAATTCTAAAAATTAATTTTTGAAAATTCACCAAAAATCACAAAATGTAGGTAAAGATTTGAAATGGATTTAGTTTTAAAGGAATTTTTATGATTTTTCTCGTGATATAAATTTTATAACCCTCAAATCATTATTTTAAATGCAAACTTAAATTTTTAAGCTGTTTTTGAAACATTTTTTAATTAAAAAAATCTAAGAAGAAATTTTTAAAAATCTTTCTTAGTGCAACCATACACTATAAGAAAAATCGCCATGCAAAATTTCAGCGCTTTAGGTCCAACGGTTTGGTCTGTGCGTTATCTGTCAATCAGTCACTGAATTTTTTATACATTATATATATATATATATATATATATATATATATATATATATATATATATATATATATATATATATATATATATATAGAGAGAGAGAGAGAGAGAGAGAGAGAGAGAGATAGAGAGACAGAAAGAGAGAGAGAGAGAGAGAGAGAAAGAGAGAGAGAAATAGATAGATAGATAGATAGATAGATAAGGTATATAAGTGATTCATTTTATGATTGCCATCTAAATATCTGAATCCAGTAATGCATAAAATATCGTAAAAACCATGGTGGTATTTAATGGATGTTCTATTAAGGCCGCAGCACACGGCGGAAATTCCTTCAGTCCAACATGCAGGGCTGCAAGGAGGGAAGGTTGATCACAACAGAGTAGTTATCGTGCATGAAGGAGAGATTTATCCTTTCTTAATGGTCCAAGGAAATGTTTTATGCGTCCTGTATCAGTTTAGCTTTTGAAGCAGGAATATGACGAGTAAATTTCTGCTCCGTGGCAGTGGTTTTTGAGGGCTTGATTCCACTAGAGCTAAAGATTAAGCACATTGGGAAACACATCTTAACACGAATATCGATTTACGACTGTTATAAACCCTGAAGGATACAAACACTGCATGCCGACATAAAAAAAGTTAAAGGATTCAATGTTTCCTCATGCCCCAAACTGAGATGTGCTGTTTGAAATATATTTTACCGAAGGCATAAACAAATTTGAAACTTAGTTATTTTAAGATAATGACGTATGTAGTAACAGTAATAACCTATGTACTGACAGTTTAGCAGTGTTAAAATGAGACGCCCAGTGGCATAGTGGTTAAAAGCGCCCAGATGCCAAACCACAGGTCCAAGGTTCGATCCTGCGACTGGGCAAGGTCGACTCATCGTTTCATCCTTTGAGTGGGTCCATAAAATGAGGACCTAACATGCTTGCGGACTAAACTCTGGGGGTCCCCCGCTAGGTTGACCACCTGACTGAGACATGCTGTGTGACAAACCCACAATTAAGAAAGTAGAGATGGGCACCGCCAGCCTTGGTCCACAGTGGACTGTTGCGCAATGAGTTTAGTTTTACTTTAGTTTTTTAATGTTAAAATGAATCAGTTTAACATACATATAGGTTTACCGATGTGATAAAACCCTGAGCGATGCAAACTATAGATGCAGATGGGAAAGAAGTTAAAAGGCATTCTCTATGTCACATGCCACAAAACTTGATACAATTTTTGAAGTATATCTTAGTAAGGACATTTGAAAAAAACTGGCACTCATTGTGAGCTAATGGCTTAGACATAAGAAGTGAATAACAAAGTTTAATATGACAAAATACACTGCTGGCCACTGTAAATGCAACACCCTGAAGGAAACATGCAAATAACATGAAATTTACAACATGCAGTAGCGGAGGTGAGATATGCAAATGATTAGAATTTCAGCGCTGACGCACATCACGCGCGCCTGTGGCGCCACTTCAAAGCGCTATTTAAGGCTTGGAGATTTCGACGATTTCAAGTTCGGCAATTGTGTTTTTCTTGTGGTTTTTTTCAAAAAAACGATCAATTATGCCTCGTCGAAAACAGCGATCATCTTTTGATCAAGTATCCAAGTTCAACAGAGGAAGGATAGTGGCCTACCGAGATTGTGGATTATCTTTCAGGGAAATCGGTAGTCGTGTTGGACGAAACCAAACAACTGTAATGCGGATATGTGATCGTTGGATGCAGGAGGGTACGACGGACCGGCGTGTTCGATCGCATCCACCTCAGAGCACCACTTCACGTGATGACAGGCAAATTGTGCGCATGGCAGTGACGGATCGCTCAGTCACATCACGAACCATAGCACAGCACATGCAGTCTGTAACGCATCATCCAGTGTCTGCGCGTACCATTCGACGCCGTTTACAGCAGAGTGGTCTGTCCGCAAGACGTCCATTGCTTTGTCTACCCTTGACGCAGAACCACAGACGTCTCCGCCGCCAATGGTGCGATGACAGAAGGATGTGGACGGCAGAATGGAATGAAACTGTCTTTACTGACGAGTCACGCTTCTGTCTGCAACACCACGATCACCACGATGGTCGCATTCGAGTCTGGAGACACCGTGAAGAGAGGATGCTGAACAGCTGCGGTATGCACCGCCACACTGGTCCTGCACCGGGTATTATGGTATGGGGCGGTATTGGATATCACTCTTGCACACCTCTACTACGCATTGCCGGTACTTTAAACAGCCAGCGCTACATCTCCGAGGTGTTGGAGCCAGTTGTCCTTCCTTACCTTCAGGACTTGCCCACAGCCATATTTCAACAGGATAATGCTCGACCACACGTGGCACGCATTGTCCAACGGTTCTTCATCAATCGCCAGATTGAATTGCTTCCCTGGCCGCCTCGCTCTCCGGATCTTTCGCCGATAGAAAACATGTGGTCCATGGTTGCTCCCCAGATTCCATCCCCAGCTGCCACAGCAGATCAACTTTGGCAACGTGTGGAAGCTGCTTGGTCTGCTGTACCCCAAGAACTCATCCAAAGTCTCTTTGAATCAATGCCGGGGCGTGTGGCAGCGGTGATCTCCAACAATGGCGGCTACTCTGGCTACTGATTTTGGCAGGAACCACACTTCACAGAAGTCTATAAATTTACTCATTTGATACTTGGTCAACATGTTATCTACAAAATAAATTTTGTTATGATATCTCTTGTCTTTCTTGGTGTTGCAATTTGGGTGGCCAGCAGTGTATATATATATATATATATATATATATATATATATATATATATATATATATATATATAGAGAGAGAGAGAGAGAGAGAGAGATAGAGAGAGAAAGAATTTTCCTCTCTAGGGCGGCAAGTTATAGTTCCAAAAAAAGGTAGTCATTTTTAGGTATATATATATATATATAGAGAGAGAGAGAGTGAGACAGAGAGAGAGATAGAGAGAGAGAGACAGAGAGAGAGAGAGAGAGACAGAGAGAGAGAGAGAAAGTAAGTAAAGTTTTCCTCTCTAAGGCAGCAAGTTATGGTTCCGAAGAAAGATGGCTGTTTTGGGGATGTTGTCACTGTATATATAATATATATATATATATATATATATATATATATATATATATAGATAGATAGATAGATAGATATATATATATATATATATATATATTATCTATATATATATATATATATATATATATATATATATATATATATATATATATATATATATGTATATATATATGTATATATATATGTATATATATATGTATATATATATGTATATATATATATATATATATATATATATATATATATATATATATATATATATATGACAGTAATAAAACCCTAAACGATGCAAACAATAGATGCAGAGATCAAAAAAGTTAAAAGGTATTCATTGTGTTACATACCAGAAAATGTTTGTGAATGGGGAGCACTTGCTAATGAATCCATTTACACTGTAACCGCTAGAATTGTTGGTTAAGATCAATGGGGGTACCGTATGGATGAACCAACACCATCCCCAGGTGCTATCCCAATTTCGACCTAGCACCCCAAAGGAACATGCTAGAAAATCTGATTCGCTGTTTGAAGTATATTTTACCAAGGACGTAAAAATGAAATGGAAACTTACACTCACTGAGAGCTAATGTGTTATGTATTAACTGTGAATAACCAATGTTATTCCAAGGCAGTGGAAATTCACCCCTTTCATTTTATACGGGAAACATTGATATCATGCCACTTGATTGATTTGTAAAAATTGACTCTAGAACGTAGGCATTAAACGCTTTACAAATTTTGAATTTAACATATATTAACGGAGGTGGTGTAATAATCAAGTCCTTAAAAATAACGCTATCTTTCCAAAGTAATGTTCCAACTGCATACTGGCATATGAATAATTCAGATAGAAAACGAAAACAGCATGATAAGCATGATAAATTAAGTTTATCAGCATGAATATGAGCAATCACCACATAAAACACATTGACATTAAACTTAAAGTTTATGATTATACATGTTGTTTAAAATTTCAGAAGCATTTTAATGTAGGATTACGTTCCTCCATAACGGTCCTTCTGAAAGCAAAATTTCTGACTCTAAAACCGTTCGTCGTCGCGAATTATAATTTTGGCACCGCACAAAACCCAGTCTGTATCTTTTGGGCAAGCAGCAAACAGTTAAACAGAAAAGTACAAAAATGCTTCAAAATTTATAGGTACATACGTATAACACATACATGCATATACACATACAAAAGACGTGAGCAACGATACTTCAACAGCAACTACAATCAGAGTTAAACATTTAATAAATAATCAACTCTGATGATTATTTATTAAATGTTTTTGGTCAATGTTTTGAGTGTTTTATGTTTTATAACAATATTTATGGATATTTAATGTTTTATGCAAAAATTGAATAAAGGATTACTGCAAGAGTTCAATATTTGTTGGAAACTGTAATTCAGCATGTGTCTTTTACTTAATATCAAATGTTTATGTTTATTTCGTTTTTTGAGTGTTTTAAGTTGTATATGAATATTCATGGATATTTCTTGAATGTTTTATGCATAAAATGAGTGAAGGATTACTTTAAAAGTTCAATATTTAGTTGAGGCTATAATGAAATATGTTTTATATCAACTCTGATGATTATTTATTAAATGTTTTTATCAGTGCTTTGCGTGTTTTATGTACGTTTTATATGAATATTTATGGATATTTCTCGAATGTTTTATGCATAAATTGAATAAAGGACTACTTCAAGAGTTCAATATTTGTTTGAAACTGTAATTCAGTATGTATATTTTATACCAGCTCTAATTTTTTTTGTTTATTTCTTAAATGCTTATGAAAACTTTTTAAATGTTTTATGTTAATATGAATATGTATGAATATTTATTCAATGTTTTAAAGTAGGATTTCGTTCCTCCATAACTGTCCTCCCGAAAGCAAAATTTCAGATATCCTACGTCGCGAGTTATAATTTTAGCAACGCGCCAAACCCAGTCTATACCGCTTGGGCAAGCAGTAAACATTACACACACACACACACACACACACATATATATATATATATATATATATATACAAAAAAGGTAAGCAACGAGAAGTAATTCTACGTTAATAACCCGCGGTAGTGTCGTTAGAAAAGACTACCTGAAATTATTTTAATGATTACGGCGGCACTCCTGAATAAGATATTTGAAAATTCCTGAAGGCATAAGATGTGCATTTGTTCACGTGGTTTTACAAACTACGTTAAAAACCGCTGTCATCTATAAACAAAGTTTTCCAGATTTAGATAAAGTTCCCATCTCAAGAAATATCTAATGATCAAATAAGAATAGATTCTCCACTGTAACATTTAACGCAAGTCATTCGGTTCTGTAAAGGTCAAACTGGACTACTACAATCACTACACCCTTTTGTTCCAGGTTTTCAATGAACTATACTGCTTTTAGTACAAATGCTGTTGCAAATCCACGAAATTTTAAAATGCATTCACTGAACTATCTTTGCCTTTATGACTGTTAAAATCAAAAAGCGTTTTACAGAAACGGAAACGTGCTTTAGTTACGGTCCTGCATAAAACAATGCTTTACCCAAAATCAATATATTTACAGTCTTGGTAAAGCGAACTATCCAGATCGTTAATTCAGACATGATATCCGGTAAATTACATAAGGGACTGTATCGAGTGCAATGTTTTAACTTGGTTCAAGTGATCTGTTGCAGCACGAGAGCTAATCTGTTTTGACCAGGAACTTACGAATGCAAACTTTTTAAACAGACATTATTGAAAATAAGCGTACCTCTACAAGATGTAAACGCATATAAAATACACAGTTACACGAAAGGGAAATTTGTTAGTCGGTATATTTATACTAACAGATCAAAGCTTATACACTGTCAAATCAAAACTAACTCATGATCCAGAATTTTGACGCATACAGAACCCTGAATCGCACTTTGCCATGCCGGTAAAAATCATGTAGGCCTAGACCGGATACAATGCTTTTAACTTTGCTTTTCAGGGGAAAATGCATAGGAATATACAAATATATAACGTTGAATATACAAAGAGAAATATATGGATAGATAAATATAGGAATATACGGATAGATAAATATAGGAATATACGAATAGATAGATATAAGAATATACGAATAGATAGATATAGGAATATACGAATAGATACATATAGGAATATACGAATATATAGATATAGGAATATACGAATATATAGATATAGGAATATACGAATATATAGATATAGGAATATACGAATATATAGATATAGGAATATACGAATAGATAGATATAGGAATATACGAATAGATAGATATAGGAATATACGAATAGATAGATATAGGAATATACGAATAGATAGATATAGGAATATACGAATAGATAGATATAGGAATATACGAATAGATAGATATAGGAATATACGAATAGATAGATATAGGAATATACGAATAGATAGATAAAGGGATATATGAATAGATAGATATAGGAATATATGAATAGATTGATATAGAAATATATGAATAGATAGATATAGGAATACAAGAATGGAAAGATATAGGAAGAAACGAATATATACAGTTTTGACGCATACAGCACCCTGAATGACAATTTGTCTTTACAGTAAAAATCATGTTAGTATAAACCGGATGCAATGTTTTAACTTACTTTTAGGTGAATAATGTAATGGAATATACAAATGAAAATACTGAAAAGCATGCAATCTTTTCTTTTATAAAGATGTAACCTCAGAAATAAAATTTATTTTCTTTTAGTTATAAACTCGTAAAAAACAGATTTTTTACAATTTAGTTATACACATGTATCGAACAACAAAAAAACTTTAAAATCAGAGTAGACTAAGCAGACATTTCAACAGCGATGTACAGAAATTAAATTTAAATATATCGCATAACAAAAGCATGCACAAGTAAAGTGTACTAGATTTCATAACTTCAACTTAGCACGTAATCGTGCTGTAAACATCAAACAGAGCTATTATCAAACAGAAATTTCAAGCATGTCTCTGTGGAATATGTATTTTAAAAAATAGACGGCTCAGAATTTTAAAAAATGAGCTTTGTAACATAGATTTTAAGCAGAGGTTCAAAGATCTGCAAAAACAACTTATTTAAGAACATAGATATAGGTGAAAATATTTCTCCAGTAAAAAATCAATGCAAACGAGAATTTCATGGTTTAGATAAGTGTGTGCCGACTTTGCTACAGACAAAACGAAAATTACCTCTCCAAATCGAGAAATTTTTGCCCACAACTTCCAGATTTTCAGTTTTCATACATCATACCAATAAAGGCCACACTGGACTGTACCGTACTTCCCGCTTTTGGAACAGTTATTAAAAAATTTATACCTTTAAAAATGCAAAGGTTATAACACGTTTCAATGTAGGCTCTTTTAAGATATCCACACAGAAAAAAAAACAGGCGTGCTTTATACAGTTTTAAATTTGAATCAAAATTAATTCCTTTATATAAATGGAAACTTTCTGAAGTAAAGTAAACACTGGGACAAAAGCTCTAGAAATCGGATCTCTAAATCTATACATATGTACGAAAAACATCCAGAATTTTATCAATGAAGTTTTTTTTTTCCAGAAACAATTTACAGTGGACGATGTTAAATTTCTTTGTTTTAACCGTAATTTTACTGGAATTGTACACTTGAACATAAAATCGTACAAAAATTTTCAAAGCTTGTATTTTTAGACGTATATACATAGAAATAGGCTTTATTTCATAAATTTTAACCTCACGTTAAAAATTTACTGTTATGTTTGAAAGAAAACTTTCGTTAAATAGGTACACACACTCTGAAAAAAAGGTTTTAGAAGCGGATTAAACAAACTACCTTAACTTGGAAATTTTAGCTGAAAACACCCTGAACTGCAATTTTAGTTTATTATTGTAGCAAAGTTAAAATCAGATTTTAACACCACAACACACTCAGTGCCTTCAACAAACACACACACACACACACATATATATTATATATATATATATATATATATATATATATATATATATACACACACACACACACACACACACACACACACACACACACACACACATATATATATATATATACATGCACACATATACACATGTTTATATAGATTTCTATATTTATATACATACAAATTCTCATTTATGGGCTTATTTAAAAAAAAGGGTGTTTAATATATATATATATATATATGTGCGTGGTAGTTATTTAACGACATACAAAATCAAATTAATAGCACCGATTACTTATAAAGGAAAGTTTTTAAGCTCTATGTAAACACATGCAATGGAAAAAGATTTGCCCCTGCCAAATTTAAGTGAACTTTCTCGATAAAGAAAATTCAATGTAAATATCCTGGCTTTCAGAATCAGAGATCACGGTGGTGAACACTACATTCGATATTCTTAACTTGGCTTTTAAATGAACGGTACTCAAGACAAGAACACATAAATGAATTCAGTTTTAACGCATGTTTTTGTTCCAGATATCGATCAATAGACATATGTTAGTTTTATGGGTTAAACTCCCATCTGAATCAATGGCTCCGTACACAGGGAGATTTTAATATACAGATATACACAAGAGCAGACGAAAAGTCCCATTAAAATAACAGCTGATTATTTCCAAAAAATCTAACGTTGAACTTATCCTGAATTTAAATTTAAATTTATTGTATTTGACGAAGCTTACAACAGGGCTATGATATTGCTTTTTGTTGTATTATACGCGTAAATAATTGATTTCTATATTCAATATTAGAAATGCTTTTGTGAAATATTTAAGCTTAGAATCGAAGTAGTGTATGGAATGGTGAAAATGAGTTTTTGTGAAATTTTTTTTAACTCAAATGATAAACACGTGTAAATTTCTGACAACTGTAAATCATGCACAAATACGTTTTTTTTCCTGAATTGAGGGGAAAATAAATCAGTATATTATCAATTTAACAATCCCTTACTGATTATTTATAAACATTTATGTATGTCAAACTACAGGGCCAAAAATTTACACTCTCATGTACACCTTAGGGTAATATAGAGAATACTTATAATATAAATTATGACTTTGAATTTATATGTTTATATACGGAATTATATTACAAGAAAGTTTAATATGCGTGTGACTTTTAATTGTAACATGTATAGTTGTGCAAAATCCTATAAAGCAAACCTGCTGACACTTATATGAATTTTAGAGGGATATTTCTACATCCAAAATACATTTATAAATAGAGGATATGGTTTTTGTAACTAATACTACACAGACTATTTTAACATGTTATGGATGTTTTATTTTAATAATTTCTACAAATTAGGTTGTGTAAGTTAATGTTTATATATCTTTACAGGTTAACAACATGAAATATATTTACTTTGAAGTATTCACATTTATGCTTACTTATGTTTACTTATAAGAATATCCTCAGTTATTTAGTTTCAACAATGAAATGCATGAAAAGAATGTTTAATACTGAAAAGATCACGCTAAAACAGATTTATATGGGAAAGCATAAATTATAATATAAGCAACAGTGTTTTAAATGCTTAGTGTCGCCTTTCAGCATAACCTAGCATAAATTACTCCAATACAGCATGTACTATACAATTCCAACATAGTAAAAGCTAATGATATCAATATTTACCCTCTAAAATAATACACAAAGATCACTATGCCTTGAAAATCTTTTTTAGTTATTTGAAGCATCTTTCAAGCGAAAGAATACATGTAAAATTATAAGTTCGTACTCATAAAGAAATAAGAAGCATCTCCCGCAAACAAGCTTTCTGACACATTCTCAAGCAAAATCCCATGTGTTAAAACTTTGTGTAGAATCAAATCACACATTCAGAACAGCACGATACATAAAAATGTAAAGTTAAGCTCCTTTAAGCATTTTTATGCTGTAAAGAAAAATTCTACTTACTCTTTCATCTGCAGGCATATCCTGCTAATGCATTATCGAATATATAAGGCCTTGCTTTTCTTAACTTGCACCTTTGGCTTTTACACATATTCGAATGTTTTTTATGGAATATTCTATTACTCGTCATCACAATACCATAATTACTACCGGAACATTAACTCGGCGAGAATATAAAAAAAATAGAGGAAAGATGAAAAAAATAAGTTTTTATGCACAGCATAAAAGTGCTGTTTTTTTGTTTTTTTTAGCGTAATTCCTTTCCCCCCTTACATTTTTAACGGGTGGAATTATAATTACGCGAACAAGCTCTACCGACAATCTCGGCTCTATTTTTAAGTTCCACTACTTTAGTTGTTCTCTGTACACTTAAAAGTCTTCATACGTATGCCCCAGCGCTGCCACTCACTCGACTATCGCTATCTATTTGTTTTGAGGCTTATTTTTAGCCGATACATTTTGGCAGTGGCTTCCGAAGTGGCCAAACTCAGCGCCATCTTGTTTGCAGAGGGCGAACTAGGAAGAATGGAATTCAAAAAGACAATCGTTTAAAATCGGTTTTGATGTGGGAAGTAGGTCGTAGAATTTAAACGCGCGTTAGGAGCCAAATTTTCGGCTCTCGCTGGCGAAGGAAGTTTTTTTTGTTGTTTTATGTGTTAACTACTACACGACGGAGTTGGTGGTAAAGAAACATTTTAGTTAATAATAAGATAGATTGCTATCTGATGCTTTTAATTCTTATAACCCGTACAGCAGCGGTTCCGAAATTGCATTCCCAGGAGTTCTAGGGTACCGCTGATAAAATTTACTCCAAATAAAATTAAATTTGGGGTTCAAATTAATAATTTAAAATTTCTTATAAATTTTTTTTAGTAAAAAAATCCTGATCTATCTTAATTTTTTTTTATAAATCTGAATAGGTTAGAAGATACTATTGAAGGGAAATATACTATGTGTGATCAGGGCCGCCCAGAGGGGGGGGGGCAGCAACTGGGACACTTTGTCCCAGGCCCCCAACTGCCGGAGGGCCCCCAAAAAAATTTTAAAAAAATTATTTATTGGATTTCCTCCGAAAGAAAATTCTGAAACTTGTACCGTACTTCAAAATTCAAAATAATCTCTTGAAAAAAGAGACCCCCCAAAAAATGAAAAAAAATTATTCGATTAATAAGCTCTCTTGGAGCCCCCAACAGAAGTTTGTCCCAGGCCCCGTAAAGTCTCTGGGTGGCCCTGTGTGTGATTTAAACATAATTGATTTGATTTGATTAGAGCATGAAAAATAATGTTTGTGGTTAATACATAAAAATAATGTTTTTGGTTAAAACATAAAAATAACGTTTTTGTTTAATGCATATGACTAACGTTTTTGTTTAATGCATATGACTAACTTTTTTGATTAATACATAAAAACAATATATAGTGCATCCAGTACACCACATACGACCTGACGAAGCAGCTGAGGCTTTCCGGGGTTAAATCGCTACCGGCAAATATGTTGCCATCCTGATTTCGACCAAGCACCCCCAAGGACGGTATCTGAGGGAAGAGAGGGGCCCTCATCCCACCCCTACAAATCCCACGGAAGGACTTTCTGGCCTTCAGGTTCAACATGTCCGTACCCGGCGTAGACACGACAGTTATTAGTGGTGCTTGTCGGGACAGACATAATAGTAACATATGAAGGACTAAAATTCCGCGGGGGGTTCTTCTAGCCCTCTCCTTACGTAAAACCTTGGTGGTGGGTCTGAATGTGGATGATGAAATCGAATACTTGTATTCGATTTTAAAGAATAATATTTGCTTTTCGTGTATTATTCTGTATTTTATGCATTTTCAATTAATTTTTTACTGATTAATTAATTTGTCGTTTTTGTTTATTATCAGAAAAAAAGGATTAATTCATTTAAATAGTCCGCGATTAAAATAATTTCGGACATTGCACTACAGTCAGCCGTTTTTAATCATGATCTGAAATATGAATCAGGTTTTCTTCATTAAAATATTCTACGATTAAAATAAATGGGGAAACGTTGCGCTACAGTCAACCGTTTTTAATCATGGTCTTAAAAATAAATCAGGTTTTCTTCATTAAAATATTCTACGATTAAAAAAAATACGGAAACGTTGCACTATAGTCAACAGTTTTTAATTATGAACCGAAAAAATGAATCAGGTTTTCTTCATTAAAATATTCCACGATTAAAATAATTAGAGAAACGTTGCACCGCAGTCTGACGTTTTTAATCATGATCCGGAAAAATGAATCAGGTGTCATTTAAAATACCCCATAATTAAAATAATTAGGAAAACGTTGCACTGCAATCTGCCGTTTTTAATCATGATCCGAAAAAGGGAATCAGGTTTTCTCCATTAAAATATTCTATGATTAAAATAAATAGGGAAAACGTTGCACTACAATCAGCCGTTCTTAATCATGATCCGAAAAAGTGAATCAGATTTCCTTCATAAAATATTCAGCGATTAAAATAATTTAGGAAACGTTGCACTAAAATCAGCCATTTTTAATCAAAATGGCACGATAGTCATTTTAATTAAATATTATCGCTTTCATGTTTAACTGAATGTTGAAATAGAAATACCAACAGGTGATGTCCAAAGAGGCATTTATGCGGAAAAGGAGAAGAAAAATTTGGGTATACAGGTATACCCCAAAACCTCAATATGATGTAAAAAGTTACGAAAAATTCACTCTTTTCATCATTGTGCCCATGAAAGAGCAGTAACTACTATTAAGATCATTTAACTCTATATTTTATGAATTTATATGTTATCATACAGCCAGCCATTTTTAATGAAAATGGCACAGTAACCATTCAAGTTCAACATCGTATCAAATTAACTCCTTATCTGAAGTTCTCGATGGCTAATGAATTAATCGGTTGGAGATAATGTCTCAAATGTGAGGGATAGTTAGCCTATAAATAAATCATTTGACACGCCTACATACACAAGCTAGAACATCATAAAAATTTTATTTGGAGTATTATCCTTACTTCTGATTTCACCTAAACGTACTACGTGCGTAACAGATAAAGAGTACTTTCATATAATTTAGATTTCAACATTTTAAATACATTACATGAGAGTATTCCTTTGAAAGACATATATGATGTAAATTAATTTATATGCCTTAAGGGGACAGTGGACTTTCAAAATTGTGAAATTTGTCCAAAAATTCCGATTTTTTTATTTTATTGAATTGTGAAACTACGAACGAGTAGGAATGTGTTGCAAAAAGAATTTTTAATTTCTGTGATTACTTTCCTAGTTATAGGCATTTGTATTTAATTTAGATATTATGTGGTTACTAATAGCAATAACTCTAAATGAGTTTTTCTCAAAATAAAAATTTTCATATCATACGAATATTAAAACTGCTCCAGGCGCATTTCTAATTATCGTATTGCTTTGAAATTTAACTTTTATATAATTAACTGTATATCAAATAAATTTTATTGAAAAAAATTATGCTTCGTAGCTCAGAATTTCTAAATTTTGTACTTGAAAAGATGATTTATAGATATTTTGCGTAATAAAAAGGGTATTTTCACTATTATTTTTTTCTCTTTATATTTTTAATGAATGCTTAAAATGAGCAATAAGTTTCATTGTTAGTTCTATAAGGTATCCTGTAAATAAAAATTACCATATTATATGCAAAAGAAATGCGCATGGAACATTTTTAATTAGGCCAATTTTTGATATAATTAATAATTCATAATTTATAAATTATTAATATTTCATCTTTAAATTTTAATCACTTTTTCATATATATGGTACTAATCACATATTCAAATTTCAAGCAAATCCATTCAAAACAAAAAAAGTTAGGTTTGAAGGTCCACTGCCCCCTTAATAACTTCATAATAAATGCAGCATTCACTGAACAGAAATAAGTAATACAGAACAGAACAGAACAGAACATTTACTGAACAGATAGGTTATTTAGGAGAGCTACACAATGTTCAGTTCACAACAGGGGGCTATTCAAATGTCACTGCAGCTTTAAGGCAAATCCGAAAGCCTTACATCCATAAAAAATATACTTTTTTCTTCATTACGTTCCACAATTCCGTCACCTCGATTTCCAGCGTTTCTCAAATATTTCCTACTTAATTTGCTAGATTTGTCAACGGATGTGTCCAATGTTTGAAATGTCATAAAGTGGTGGTCATAAAGTTTTACCCCCTTCTTTTCCTCTATTGAGTGTTTCCCATTTCACTCGTCTGCTCCTTCCACCGCCTCCATGGACGGACTCTAAAATTTTCTTCCATCTCCCCTATTAATACCAAAGAGTTTGATGACCCTCGTAATTCTGATTTGTCCATAGAGACAGTCACACCAGATGCTTCTCAGCCTGGCCATGGACTGTTAATTTGTTCGAAACTAGATGCCACCTTTTTATTTTTTATAGCATATATTAAAACCCTTTGAAGGGCGGTGTTTGCACAGTGCAAACGCTTAAATCTTGTCCTTCTTTCACTTGCAGTCAATGTATTCCTGTTAAATGAGAAGATAAATGGCTGGTGCTGCCACCTGTTATCAGTTTAAAGAAGTAAAATTATTTTACAAACTTTAATTGGAAAATTTTTCTGGATATTTTAGGTTAAAAAAAATTGAGAAAAAATGTGCACCGTGCAAATGGTGGAGGTTGTTGCCTCTGAAAGGGTTAGAAGCTATGTGTTCCTCTTACGCGTTCCCCAAAAGTACCTTATGAGTTATTAATTTTAACACCACAATTGACAAATAGTAGAATTTAAATAAATATACGCTATAAATCGAAACATTTTAGAAGAAATTGATCAAATTCAGCAAGAATGAATACGAAAAATAGAAAACCTTTTGTTGTTGCTGTTGTAGTCGTTCCTAATGCCCCCTGGCGGGAAGTTCCAGACCAGGTCCATATAGACTTCGGGCTGAGTAGTGCTTCTATGGTTCATAAAAGCACCACAAGGGTCTGAGTCCGTATTTGCTAGGTTCCACCACACTTTTGACCGAGCATCCCCAGGGGCGGGATCTCGGGGGATCGTACCTTCCCCAACCACTGACCTCATAGAAAGACTTTTCGGTCTACGGATTTAACATGTCCATATCCGGCATGGCCACGAAAGGATTTCACGGTGCTTGTCGGGATTCGATCTGAGGACCCTCAATACCAGAAGCCGACGCGCTACCAATAGACTGCCTCGGGCCAGGAAAACCTTTTAATGTATGCGTGTATTATTAGCCAGGCACCAATTAAATCTTCTGTTGTTTAGAACCACAGACTTTTCGACCGTTTCTCTCACGCAGAAATCAAAACAAGTGAAGTCCACTTCTGGAATGCTTGGATACATTTGCTGCGAATGTTCATCCATTTCACTATTATTTCACGGCCGTTAATCACTTACACGCCAAACTGGAAGCAATAAAATTTTTGAAGCCTTAGCTTGGGAAATTTCTAGTCTCATAACTTTTAGATTGCCGATTTTTTTTAAAAGGGAAATTGTTTTTTTACGGAAATTTTTTTAGGACAATTTCCCTAAAAATTTCAGCAATCTAAAAGCTTTAAAAAAATGGCGTTTAGACTCAGGTATATTTTAAAGACGTTTAGGATAACGTTTCTGATTTCATATTTTTTTAAACTTCAATGGGGTGTAGCGCTGTGGTTTTGCTACAATGACGTAATTACTAGGGTAGAATTGGGCTGCTGTTTCGCCATAACCGTCACCTACTGAATTAGGGTATGTATGAATCTTTGTCTTTTCATTAGGATTGTATGTGTACTTGCATGTATGGTGCGTTGAGCCCTTACTGTAAGTTGTCCGTGTCTTTTCATTTTCTTTTGACGAACTGTTTCAATGGGGAACTCGGGGTTTTGGAATGTTTTTTGGTTATACCTGCATTCTATTCAGAAAGTTCTCCTTGAGGTAACTGATTTGGTTAGGCTCCCTGATGACGAGACCAGTCGGTTACCTCGTACTTCTGGTTTAGTTCCCGCACTACCACAGAATCTTGCCTATGGTGCGTGGAGCCCTGAGTGCTTGATTTCTGTATTGTTTTTGTCTACATTCTTCCTATAATTATCTAGCTCTGTTAAATTTAGTTATATATATATATATATATATATATATATATATATATATATATATGCGCACACACATACGGTGAAACTTTTATATGGCGGCCAGTCATGTTTCCAAAAAAAAGTGGTCGTTTTGAGAGGTGGCCGTGGAAAAAGGCATAAAATAACATTGGCTCTATAAAGTATATTTAATCGGTTGTGAACAATATATGGCCGTTTAGAGGAGGGTTTTCGGCTAGAGAGGTTTCATTGCATATATATACACCTACACATACTTACACACACATTAGTGTCTTACATTTGCAGAAATTACAAGCCACTAGCCTTTAGATAAACAATCTCAGCTAAAAAGGAACTAATACCCACTGAGAGGGGTTTTTTCCCGTAAAAAGGTTATGCACATGCTGTGCCTGTAAAAGCTTCAGTTTGCTTAACAGCAAGATTGGTGGAATAGTGGTTGTAGAGGTGATTTTCTTAAATAAAAGGCAGAAACCTTATTTTAAGTGTTGTCACGAAGGAAAGGAAATAAAAGCCTGTTGCACAAAAAAAAAGAAAATTAGAATTTTAGGAGTATAATTATCTATATGTAAACATACACGCATATATATATATATATATATATATATATATATATATATATATATATATATATATATATATATATACAAAAATACATATGTAAATATAGTTATACGTATACACACATACACACACACACACACACACACACACATATATTTAACCCTACATTGCATGATTTTTTAAAATCAAACAAAACTTTTTTTGGTGATAGATTTTTAATCAAATAGATTGGAAAAAATATTGAAAAAAATTATATTCTTCAAATTTTTATTTTCTAGAAAAAAATTGGTTTGATTCATATATGAATCATCATGCATTAAGGTATCCGTACACCTTCGGAGGTGATTTTTTAAAATTTTTTGAATTTTGACTTTTTATCTATTTTTTATAATGCCATTTAAGTTAAAACTTAAAAAAAATATATAAAAAATATAGCTTTCACATTAAAATAATTTTTTCAGGGGGAAAAGCTGGAAAAAATTGGTGAAAATTTGACATTCTACAATACATGATAACTCAAAAACAAACAAATATATACCCATGTTATAAATTGTAGAATGAAGATAATAACATTCTGTTGGGAATATACTATTCTCAAGATCAAACTATCTGTATCTCAGAGTTTGTAGCACTTAAAAGTACGGATGTTCATAAAAATCACTAAAAATTCATTGTCACTTGCAATTTATACCAATGTAAACAAAAAACTAATCAATCTGTAATCATGAGCATACTCTATTCCCTTTATAAATATATATGGATAAAGCATGCAAAATTTTAAGGGATTTTAAGCGTAAATTTTTATTATAGGATATATTGCGTTAAGAAAAATGATGAAAAAATTCATTTTGAGAAAACGCTAAAAATAATTCTTACACTAAAATGACAATTCAAATCTTTCTAAAGAAATTTACTATAAACTTAGATAACACAATTTACAACCATATAGTAAAATAAAATAGCGGTATTAAGTCTCGTGAAATATTTTAAAACATTTTGTTTCTTTATTGAGGCATAGAGTTATGCCACAGAGTTATTTTGTAGTGCCCGATTAGACTATCCAACATGTCTACACCACCCATATGCTTGTTATGGTGTTTTACTACAGCTGGACAGTCAATGCTAACTTTTGTTTTAATCTTTCTGTCGTATCTGTCTATTTTTTCTACTGAGTTAACTCCAACGTATGTTGATAGAAACATGACGCTTATGTTGTCTTTCCATAAAATATTTGAAATTTCTATATTATCATGTAATGTGACATATTCTCACTTGTGCCTCGAGGTTGTTTTAACATCTATTTATCATTAGTGAGCTTGCGTCCTGGAACACGATTTCGTTTAACTGTACCAATGCTGAAAATACCCTGTTTAGCCATATAATATTGAAGTTGGGGAGAATTATAGTAATTATCAAAATATAATTAGTAGTTCTTATTTCTAGGAATGTTTCTGCACAATCGTACCACAATATTACTTGAAGCTCCGAGATCAACTTCTTCAGGCAATCTTTTCCTTGGGTCATGCTCACAAACAGTGTAAATTTCAAAATTAGAGGCATAACCAGTTGTACGGCAAAGAATTGATATTGACGACAGAATTCAATAGTGATCCCCTCAATGCATAAAGATGCACATATGAATCATACCTATTACTGTTCAAAACATAAATATAAAATCTCTCAAATTGATAAATATTATAACGTGTGATTAGACTTATCTTGCAGCTATACACTGAATATTTTTTTCCTTTGTTTAATACTTTTTTTCAGTTTATAAATACAGCTTCCCCACGTGGAATTCTAAAAATCATTCAAACAACAGAATAGCTAAACATAAGGACATAAAATTGCGTATGTGCTGCCGTCTACTAGCAAAAATAAGTGATAAAAGGTAGTTCGGATTGAGGAAGATACGGTAAGCTATGCAGTAGCGGCAAATATTAAATATTTTGGTTTCACCTTAGTCAAAAATGGTATGATTCATATATGACTCACCATGCAGTGTAGGGATATACATATATATATATATGAAATGACTCGAATTGGGTCATCTTTTGAAGAAACACAATCGAGGCCGAAATAATGAAATTTCAAATGATAAAGAAGAATTGAAGTTTACTCCATGAAAACAGTGACATGTTACTCGCTTCGAAGACAGCCCGCGTCTATCACAAGAGCGCCAAAATACAATTAGTTCAGGGAGATTGCCAGAATTGGCGGAAGAAGTTAGTGTGTGGAAAGGCGAGGCGTTCACGCCAAAGAAAAGAAAGAGGGGTTACCAGAATAGAGATAAAGTTCAGAATGGGTGATTATAGGTAGTTAGTAATATTATCACACACACACACACACATATATATATATATATATATATATATATGCGTGTGTGTGTGTGTGTGTGTGTGTGTGTGTGAGTGTGTGTATTTCATGCGGGGATTAACTACCATGTTAGTTATCTATCCCTTCTTTTTTAAAATTTAATTTAACTTTTTAAAGCTCAACCCCATAAATATAGCATTTTTACTCAATATTGTATCGAAAAACTTAATTTAGAATGTAAAAAAGAAAAAAAACAATCTATAAAACATTATTTTACATTTTCCCAAAAATTTCAGTGATTAACAGGAAGATATAATTTTCAATTTATTTTTGTAAAATCTCGGTCTACAATTAACCTTTTGATAACCATTTGGGAATCTAATTTAATAGTAAAATCAAACTATAAGCTTTATTTTACATTATCTCAAAATTTTCACTGAACAACTGGCAGAAAAACTTTTGAATTTCTTTTTGAAAAATCAGCCTATTATTGATCTTTTGAAACCAGTTATTCATCTAATATGATTGTAAAATCACACTATAAGCGTTATTTTGCATTCTCGAAAAAATTTCACGCAACAACTGACAGAAATAATTTTTAATTTCTTTATAAAAATCAGTCTACTATTGACCTTTTTAGACCAGTTGTTCATCTAATATAATTGTAAAATTACAATTTAAGCCTTATTTTACATTCTCGAAAGTTTTTTTCACTGAACAATTGACAGAAATAATTTTCAATTTCTTTTTGAAAAACGAGTCTATATTTGACTTTTTGAGACCAGTTGTTCATCTAATATAATTGTAAAATTCAACTATAAGCCTTATTTTACATTCTCGAAAAATTTCCACTCAACAACTAGCAGAAATAATTTTCAATTTCTTTTTGAAAAACCAGTCTACATTTGACCTTTTGAGACCAGTTGTTCATCTAATATAATTGTAAAATTCAACTATAAGCCTTATTTTACATTCTCGAAAAAATTTCACTCAACAACTGGCAGAAATAATTTTCAATTTCTTTTCTAAAAATCATACAGTTATTTACCTTTTTAGATGAACTGCGCATCTATGTACTGTGTAAGGTTAAAATAATTTTTGCACAAAGTATGAATATCATGTATATTTTTCGAGAATTGGCTGCTGAAATGATTTTGTTAAAATAATTTTGTGTAAAAATAATTTTTGCACAAAGTATGAATATCATGTATATTTTTCGAGAATTGGCTACTGAAATTTTTTTGTAAAAAAAAATTTGTGTAAAAATAATTTTTGCACGCACAAAGTTTGAATATCATGTATATTTTGCCAGAATATGCGTACGACTGGCAACACATGTATTTGAAGCTAATATATTTTTACGACATTTTGCATATTCAAAGAGTCTATTGTCCAATTCTCGCACAATGACGTTTTAATTTCTTTCATTTAACACTCACTATAAAAATTTCAGAAGCAGACAACAAGAACCGACTGTTTCAAAGACGATTTCCATTGCCAGATACCGCGTTTTTATTTTGTACTGTCTTAACATACTTTTCTGTACGTCAGCACTTTAAGTGTATTTATTTCTGAATAAACATCCTCGTGGTCTGCCATATTCAAGACGTCGAGTGCTGCACTACTTTCCAGGTATGCTCCACTCAGACAGCGTGGGCTGTGGACCCATGTAATTAAATTCATCGTAGACGTTTATAAGATGAGTTTTGATATTTATGATGGTGCAAAAATGATTAGTAGAAAGAAGGGGGAATATTTAATATGCTAGATTAAAATATACACACACGCGTTTTTATTTGAATGGTATAAACGAACAAGGGCATAGGGATGTTTGGTATTGAAGCAGGGTAAACAAAAATTAGACGTTTATAGGTCATGATTTATAAGAGTGCTAAACTGATTAGAACGAAGAAGAAGGGAATATATATAAAATGTTCTATAAGAACAAAAATTGCATTTTTATTTGAAGGATATAAAATCAAAGGGACATCAAACAATGTTTGGAATTAAAGCAGGGTAAAAAAATTATACTTTTATAAGTTATAATACTTATAAGGCTGCAAAACGGATTAGTAGGAAGAAGGGAAATATAACATACTGCATTAAAACATACATACACAAATTTTTTTTAATGATATAAACTAACAGGGCATAGGGATGTCTGATATTAAAAGCAGGTAAAAAAAAATAGACGTTTATAAGAATTGAATTGCGGTATATATAAGGCTGTAAAAATGTTTACTAGCAGGACGAAGGTTGAATATATATATATATATGAAGAGGCGGTGAAAAGCAAAGTGGTGTAAGTCACATTTTCAACTTTCTTTATTTGAAGGCACATATATATATATATATATATATATATATATATATATATATATATATAACCTAATTTTAATGATTTAAAGATAAAAGGACATATAAATATAACATGCATATGTCCTTTTATCTTTTTCGTTTGCCTTATTTCATACATGTTTTGTATTGAAATAAGGCAAACGAAAATAGACTCATATGATATGAGCTACAATAATTATTGGGCAAAACTGATTAGTAAGAAGAAGGGGGAATATATAATATGCTCTATAAAAATCATACTTTTTTTATTGATAGAAACATAAAGGGGTATAAAATAATGAAGCAGAGTAAGAAAAACTAGATGTTTATAGAATATGTGAGTTCTAAAACTCATCAGTAGGAAGAATATGGAGTCTACAATATGCTGTATTAAAAAAAAGCATGTATTTTTGTCTGTATAATTTAAATTTAAAGGGACATAAAATGATATTCGGTATTGTAGCAACGTAAATAAAGATAGACGTTTATAAGTTACGATATTTATAAGGCAACAAAAATGATTAGTAGTCACAGGATGGGATGCTGTGGAGTATACTCCATAAAAACGAAACATACATTTTTATTTGAATGATATAAACTTAAAGGGCATAGAAAACAATTTAGTATTGGAGGATGGTTAGCAAAATGAGACTTTTATAAGACGTAAGTTACGATATTTACTAGGCTGTAAAACTGATTATTAGGAAGAAGGGGGAATATACACAGGATTAGCAAAAATGAATTACCGAATTTTAAAAATTTATATTTTTGAAACTATTACACATATTGCAATAAGTGATACAAGAAATAAAAGAAAATATACCAATTTTTTTTCCAACATCGAACAATAGATGGCAGCACATCCATAGAACGCTGTGATTGAAATCCAAAAATGGCGACAATGACAGAGAACAGTGTTTACGTATTATTATTTCAACGCGATGGAGCCCCAGCCCGTTGGTCTTTGCATGTACATGCTTACTTAAACAGTGATTAACACTTAATCACATGGCCACCAAGATCCCCGGACCTCACGCCATGTAATTTTTATTATGGGATTTCGTCAAAGACACTGTTTATACACCACCGATGCCGGAAACACAGCAAGGACTTAAAGAACGCATTTGTGCAGCATTAGGATCTATTGACAATGTGATACTACAAAATGTGTGGAACGAACTTGATTACAGATTAGATATTTGTCGTGTAACAAAAGGGTCACACATCGAACATTTGTAACTGAACATAAAACTTGGTATATTTTTCTTTAATTTCGTGTATCAGTTATAGCAATATGTGAAATAGTTTCGGAAATATAAATGTTTGAATTTCGGTCATTCAATTGAGCTTACCCTGCTCCATGCTTTATAATGCTCTATTAAAGAACATGCATTTTTTTTAATGATCTCTCTATATAAAACTGTTCCGTAACTGAATGACTCACTGACTGACATGCAACGCACAGACCAAACCGCTGTTCCTAAAGGGCTGAAATTTTGCGTGGCGATTCTTCTTATAGTGTAGGGGTGCACTAAGAAAGATTTTTGAAAAATTCTTCTTAGATTTTTTAAAATTAAATTTTTAAGCTGTTTTAGTAATTTTTTTTAAAGTTTGCATTAAAATAATAATTTGAGGGTTATAAAATTTATATCACGAGAAGATCATAAAAATGCCTTTAAAATGAGATCTTTTTCGAATGTTTACCTCCATTTTCTGATTTTTGGTGAATTTTTAGAAATTAATTTTTTGAATGTGATTTATTAAATTATGATCACGTGATTTCTTTTTCTCGTACTTTAAATAAATTTATTGTCACGTGCATAACAACTAAATAGACAATTTTTTTTTCTTTTCTTGCTAATGCGGCAGACGATTGGACAATATCCAAAAAAGTATTAAAATACAATGAAAGATATTATGTTCCTCAAACTGAACTATATTAACTGTACTATATTCTTTAGTATGTCCTATTACATTTAATTTGAATATTTTCTTCTACATATTTTGTCTATAATAATATCCCTTACGATTTTTTTATAAATATATATATATTTATTTTTGTTTTGACCGTTGTATTTAATTTGAATGTACTCCGTAGCGAAGTGTTGGTTTTCAGCTAATATATATATATATATATATATATATATATATATAATCTGCTTAATAGCCGTTCTTACAAAGGGGGTATGAAATTTCCCGTTCTAAAGAGGGAATTGGAAAAATGGGCCCAAAATGTTAAGAATGGACGACTGATAATCTGAACGCGGCTGAATGGTAAATTGTGAGTCGAAAACACCTACTATCCCCCGCACACCATTGGTGGCCCACGGTATGACAGTGGCACTAAACGTGATAAATACGCATTATGTAAATGCATATTTATCATGTAAAGGCCATTAATGGTATTACGAAACATTTAATGATTAATGGTATAATGAAACATTTAATGATTAATTGTATTATGAAACATTTAATGACTATGTTTGACGAGATAGTGGTATTTTGGGAAACTTGATTCTCACATATACAAGTTTGCAAATGTTTCATAAATTGTAAAACCCACACATTTCGTGTTGGGTCAGGGAAACACACGAATCCACGAAAATGGGATTTTCACGAATGTTTCTAGATCCTTCCTTCATTAGAATTTTTATTAATGTTCATTAGATTTAACACTCATGCTAAAAGCAAAAACTATACATAACACTGTGTAAGTATATAACATAAATTAGAAAGCAACAATAGAGACCAGCAAACAATCAGTCAGGAGTAACACAATGGACTTATTATGATGGACAACAATGAGAAGAATTAAATGGACGCCAAATTATTGATCTTCGCGGAACTACACAGTTACGCGGGATATATTACAATTGGATTTGGCAGCCTTTAATGTTACTGGTAGAATTTTTAATAGGCAAAACTCCAAAAACTGTCTTATAGTTGAAAAACTATATGTGCATGTGTAGGCGGTATGGAACTTTGCTTATTTTCTCTCGCTTTGTTAAAAATGAATGAATGTTATATACCCATTGATTATGATTATTCATTGATATCATCATCTATATGTATAAAACAGTACCGTAACTAACTGACTAACTAACCGATTGACAGATAACGCACAGACCAAAATTATGGACCTAGAGGTTGAAATTTTGCATGGCGATTCTTCTTATATTGTAGGGGTGCACTAAGAAATATTTTTGAAAAATTCTTCTTAGACTTTTTAAAAATAAATTTTTTAATCTGTTTTTGTAATATTTTTTAAAGTTTGAATTTAAAATAATAATTTGAGTGTAATAAAATTTATATCACGAGAACGATCATAAAAATTCCTTTAAAATGAAATCTTTTTCGAATCTTTACCTTCATTTTCTGATTTTCGGTGAATTTTTAAGGATTAACTTTTAGAATTTAATTTATTAAATGCTGATCACGTGATTTCTTTTCTTTTTGTGATACTTTAAATTAATTTTGCGTCACGTGCATAACAACGAAATAAATTAACCAATTTTTTTTTCTTTCTAATGCAGCAGACGATTGGACATTATAAAAAAAAATATTAAAATGCAGTAAAAGAAATGTTCCTCAAACTGTACTATATTAACTGTACTATATTCTTTAGTATGTTCCATTAGATTTAATTTCAATATTTTCTTCTACATTATTTTGTCTATAAAAATATCCGTTGCGATTTTTTTATAAATATATTTGTTGTGTTTTTTTGGCATTAATTGCATACATTGACCGTTGTATTTATTATACATACAATTTTTTTTTGTTTTTTTGGCATTAACTGCATACATTGACCGTTGTATTTTATTTGAATGTACTCCGTATTGAACCATGGTATTCAGCTAGTTTATATCAAAAAATTAAATTATCATTAATGTATTTATTTATTTATTATTGATATATGGATTGATATATTGATTTGTAATTTATTAAACCATTCATATGATAATGATTCATTGATTATGAATGTGTATTATACATTCATAGCATTACATGTATATTTTTTAAATAAAATGATACATTGTTAGGCAATTTTTTTTTCTACATGTAACTGTAATAACGAATGAATATACGTTTATTTTCCACACATTGATAAAAATGCGAGTTTATATGCGGATAAAAATAAGTGAATTACATAGTAACTTTGAGAAATTTTTCAATATTAATTTCCTTGCAATTTGCAGCAGGTACTGAAAACGGGACATTATAATAAAAAATTATCTAAGAGAATTACATAATAGTTATTCACTTAGGATTACAACACACACACACACACACACGCGTATATATATATATATATATATATATATATATATATATATATATATATATATATATATATATATATATATATATATATTAATATTATAGGGCTGTTTTTTTGAAAGGGTGCGGGGATACGGCATATAACCCCTTTTTTTAAAAGTATTATTTTGGTTTAACTTTATATATATATATATATATATATAAAACAGTTCCGTAACTGACTGACATACAACGCACACACCAAACCGCTGGACCTAAAGGGCTGAAATTTTGCATGGCTATTCTTAATATGGTGTAGGGATGCACTAAGATAGAATTTTGAAAAATTCTTCTTAGATTTTTTTAAATTAAATTTTTAAGCTGTTTTTGTAACTTTTTTTAACTTTACATTTAAAATAATAATTTGAGGGTTATAAAATTTATATCACAAGAAAGATCATAAAAATTCCTTTGAAATGAAATCTTTTTCGAATCTTTACCTCGATTTTCTGATTTTTGATGAATTTTTAAAGATTAATTTTTAGAATTTAAATTATTAAATGCTGATCACGTGATTTATTTTTCTGGTACTTTAAATAAATTTATCGTCACGTGCATAACAACTAAATAGACAAAAAAAAAATTTTTTTCTTTCTAATGCAGCAGACGATTTGATATTATCGAAAAAAAATAAATATCCGTTACGATTTTTTTATAAATATATATATATATATTACTTCAATTGTATACATTGATCGTCGTATTTATTATAAATATATATATTTATTTTTTTGGCATTAATTGCATAATTTGAAGGTACTCCGTAGCGAAGTGCGGGTTTTCAGCTAGTATATATATATATATATATATATATATATATTTATATATATATATATATATATATATATATATATATACCGAGTGAGCAAAAATTCTGTAGAAACTTTAAAAATTCACAAAAACTGGAAAAATAACCAAAATAAAAGAAGTTTTGCAGGGTTAGCATCGCTAGGTCAAGAGAATTTTTTAAGACAGGAAAAAAAAATCTAAAAAAAACAGCCGATAGATGGCGCTGGTACGAGCGAATTCTGTGGAAATATGCAAATGAGACGGTTATAAGAACGTGCACTCCTTATTCACAACCAGTTCACCGTTGTTCCGCGATCCGCCGAGAGGTGTCATGTATACATCCCGACCTGCTGCACTCTGCCGTTGCTGGATTTGTGACTAGCGTGCAATTCCTTATCCCCTATGGTGGGGGTCATGTGGAACACTTACTGCTGTAATAAACGATTTAGAAGCATTCTTTTCATTGTTTGGGTATCTTTTCTTTGACTTGTGTAGTCAGCGCCACCTGTCGGCTGTTTTTTGAGTTATTTTTTTCCTGTCTTAAAAAAAATCTTGTGACCTAGCGATGCTAACCCTGCAAACTTTTTTTATTTTGGTTATTTTTCCAGTTTTTATGAATTTTTAAAGTTTCTATTGACTTTTTGCCCACCCGGTATATACAATTTTTTTTTGTCTGAGAGTACGCAGGGATACGGCGTATCTCCACCTTTTTTTAAGTATTATTTTGGTTTAACTTAACCGAAAATTTAAGAAACTTACGAATCCATTGTTAATTTATAACAAAAAGTATTTTTTTTTAAATTGCGAGTTTTTAGTTCCCCTGTGACGTATTCTCGTAAATCAATACAATGGTACCTCGACTTACGAGATTTTCGAGATACGAGCATTCTCTCAGTAAATTTTTTGCTTCGAGTTACGAGCTAAAATTCGGGTTACGAGCAAGCTTCAGATATCCCACCGCTAGTTTGAGAAGCGAATGCCATGTTACGTGCTCATCAAATGAGAACACAAGAAGCATATAATATTTACAACCTTTATGTGCAATTTTTATACAATGGTATAATATTTTTCTGAGACTACTATCCAGTCTTAAACCGAGAGATTGGATTCTGAGAAAACGTTCTTCGGATTCACAGAAAGAAGAATCTGGACATTACAGCCACAGTGAACGATGCAACAATCGCCCGGCTTCTGTGTCTCACTCGTTCACTGTAAGAGAGTAGCTGGTAATAAAAGCGAAAATCAGAAAAGCGGGGCGAAAAGATCAAAATTCAACGAATAAGATTTAATTTTTCAGTTCAACCTTTCTCCTCCTCTTCCATCAGCATCTTCAAGTCTGATCTCCAAGGTAAATGTTGTACATTACACTTAATAAAACAAATTTATTACAGTACATTGTATTGTATTTTGTTTTTATACAATGTTCGTCGTTAATAAGCACGTTTTTCTTATTTAAAAACATGTAACAAAAAATTGCGGTGTTTTGGGGGAGCCCGGAACGAATTAATGGCATTTCCATTCATTTCAATGGGGAAAATTGATTCGAGATACGAGTATTTCGAGTTACGAGCTAAGTCATGGAACGAATTAAACTCGTAAGTCGAGGTACCACTGTATTTGTTTTTCTGTGTTTCAATCTCTTTTTCATGAACAGATAAAGACACATTCTTTTCAATCCAACAAAGTATGTAGAATCTTGGTTGTTTTTTCAGCAATATATTCAAATACCAAAGAAAGAAATCGAGATATTGAATTTCCTGAAGGTATGAGTTCGATTAGGAGTTTATTGTAAAATTTGTAATTTTTTCTCCACAAAACTAATTATTTGGAAATTTTGTTTAGTTTTCCGAATCAATTAGTAGGATTAGAATTAAAAGATTTATTTTTTCATTTTATAAAATTTCTCCAATAAGTCAA
>OU015499.1:69475052-69540052 GCA_907164885.2 Dolomedes plantarius | reverse complement strand
AATAATATATATCATAAAAATATATTAAAATAAAAAATATTTATTATTATTTTATGAGTTAGGCTTAACAAGTTAAAAGTAAAGTTCAAAAAGATTATTTGCCAACTAAACCCAAATAATTGTAATTAAAACAGCGTAATATCGACACAAATCAACTTTATTTCGATCAATTTTATTTCAAAATTATCTCTTCATTAGAGAATTATCTCTTTTCCGCCACCTTTCGCGTTATCATAGTGTTTCTCAGAACTTGAAAATGTAAACACAAGTGAGTCATTCATTCACCGTGATTCGTTAATTTAAGAAAAATTGAATCAGAATTTTTTTCACAGTAAAACAGGTTTTCATTATTTTAACCATATATAATATATATATTTTAATATATACTATATATTTTTTAATACATAATATATAATATATATTACAATACAGTATTACAATTTAATATTACAATAATGTCGAATTTAGTTGCAAACTTGACGCATGCGCAGTGATATGTTCCAAACTGTACGTCACAAAAGCTAGCCGGTTCAAAAGGCAAAATCTTCAGTATACAGATTTTTTGCATTTACAACACATGGAATTCTATATATTCCACATCTAATACGTGTTTAGTAACGATTCAATAACTTTGTATGATTTTTAATCAGAATTTCTTTAGTTTATATATATTATTTTTGCTTAATATATATTTATACATATATTTATATATACATATATATATATACATATACATATATATACATATACATATATATAATACATATATATATATATATATATTTAACAATATATAATATATGTACATTAAATTGAAATACACATGCAAAAATTTTTTGCACGTGAATAATTTGTATGATATTTTAATCTGATTTTCTTTATATATTTTATTTTTGCTTAATATATTTATACATAGCCTATTTATACATATATATAGCATAAGATATAATATATGTACATTAAATTGAAATACACGTGCAAAAATTTTTTGCACGTGAATAATTTGCATGATATTTTAATCTGATTTTCTTTATATATTTTATTTTTGCTTAATATATTTATACATAGCCTATTTATACATATATATAGCATAAGATATAATATATGTACATTAAATTGAAATACACATGCAAAAATTTTTTGCATGTGAATAATTTGCATGATATTTTAATCTGATTTTCTTTATATATTTTATTTTTGCTTAATATATTTATACATAGCCTATTTATACATATATATAGCATAATATATAATATATGTACATTAAATTGAAATACACGTGCAAAAATTTTTTGCACGTGAATAATTTGCATGATATTTTAATCTGATTTTCTTTATATATTTTATTTTTGCTTAATATATTTATACATAGCCTATTTATACATATATATAGCATAAGATATAATATATGTATGTTAAATTGAAATACACGTGCAAAAATTTTTTGCACGTGAATAATTTGCATGATATTTTAATCTGATTTTCTTTATATATTTTATTTTTTCTTAATATATTTATACATATATATAGCATAAGATATAATATATGTACATTAAATTGAAATACACATGCAAAAATTTTTTGCACGTGAATAATTTGCATGATATTTTACTCTGATTTTCCTTATATATTTTATTTTTGCTCAATATATTTATACATAGCCTATTTATACATATATATAGCATAATATATAATATATGTACATTAAATTGAAATACACGTGCAAAAATTTTTTGCACGTGAATAATTTGCATGATATTTTAATCTGATTTTCTTTATATATTGTATTTTTGCTTAATATATTTATACTTAGCCTATTTATACATATATATAGCATAAGATATAATATATGTACATTAAATTGAAATACACATGCAAAAATTATTTGCACGTGAATAATTTGCATGATATTTTAATCTGATTTTATTTATATATTTTATTTTTGTTTAATATATTTATACATATATATAGCATAATACATGATTATATAAAATATTTATATTACATTGAAATAGATTGAATTAGCAGTATTGTTTCTAAATATCTGGCTGCATTAGTTAGACTGTACAAGTCGGATTTTAAAATCAGCTGCAAGCATGGTTTTGTTTTCCAAGAACGTTTTTTAATTATAAACTTCAATATTTTTTTAAAAAAACCTCACTGTAATAATTTTTAGTAAAGCATTCTATTGCGATGATGGTGTATCTTTTAAGGTGACTGCCTACGTTGAAAATTTCATTTTTTGACTATTTTGGTCAATTTTATTTTTTCCAGGAATCGTGCAATTCAATCTTTTCTCTTTTCAAAACCTCTTTGATTTTCATTCTACATCAATTAGAAGCAGAGTTATAGCTATTTTAAAAAATGTCTGCTACAAAATTGAAGTGGCAAACAACTTGAACTGAGTTTTTCTCAGAATTATGTTTTTAGCACAAATCTTTACCGTTATCATGATATTTCACACAATAATACATATAATTTGATAAAATTTTCGGGAAATGTTTTAGATGCTATTGTTAATGAAATGACGCTCAATAATTGATGCATAATAATAAATAGTTAAATAGTTTTTGTTTGGGCAGCAGCATACGCCGAAATTTTCAAAAGTGGGGGGGGGGGGGTTACTATGAAAAAGTAGTTTTCAGCAATCAGTGCAGAGCTTGAACCTATTTAAGTAATATATGTAATCAGAAAAAATGGGGGGGGGGGTTAACCCCCATCAACCCCTCCCCTGCATACGCCACTGTGTTTGGGGCTGTTTTTATAAGGAGAGGAATGATGAATTGGGGGAAATTTTCATATTGCAACATTTTTGCATTTTAAAATTTCTCTTAGATTGTGGGTCATTTAAGATAACTGTCAGATGTGTCGCATTTTAGCTAATTTTCATTGAAAATTACTTCAAATTGACCAATTTATAAAAAAGTATGGTATTTACTGGCAAGTTTTTGTTTATTTTTTAATTTTCAAGTGCTATTTTACGATAAAAAAGAAAAAAATCTTTAAAAAATGATTTTTTAAAAAAATTGGCCCCAAATGTAGGCAGTCACCTTAAAACAATATTTCAGGTGATTATAAGGGGACATTTTATTATTTTGTTTTGTGCCACTTTCTCGAATTATATTACTTTATTTTTCAGATCTAATAAAAAAAAGTATTAAAAAATTTCACCTTCAAATTAGAAAACAATTTAAAATTAACAAATCAGACAGCAAACATTCAAGTAAATTTCAATGTTCTAAATTGCAACACATCAGGTTGCAAAACAGTATATTATTTTCTAATATTCACGTTTTTACATGTACTATCTACGGTATGTACTGTATAGTAGTGTGCTTTTCAGAGCGAATACCTAACATAACAGCAAAATTTTCTTAAATTTTTAAAAGTCTGTAATTTTCCGATACCTTTCACGTTTTCATAGCGTTTCAATTAAATTAATAACAAGTATTCATTTTATATATTCGGGACATGAAAATGTAAACATGAAGTTAGTCATTCATTCATCTTTTTTTTTTTATAAGATGAATGAATGACTAACTTCATGTTTACATTTTTACAGAATATTATTTTCTAATATTCTGTAAAAATTTCTTATATTTTAACAAGGTTATGAATCTTTTTTTTATTGGAACTGTTCAATTACTTACCATCAAGTTTTGACAGGTACTGTCTACGGTATGTACTGTATAGTAGTATGCTTTTCAGAGCGAATACCTAACATAACAGCAAAATTTTCTTAAATTTTTAAAAGTCTGTAAATTTTCCAATACCTTTCACGTTTTCATAGCGTTTCAATTAAATTAATAACAAGTATTCATTTTATATATTCGGGACTTGAAAATGTAAACATGAAGTTAGTCATTCATTCATCACGTTTTTACATGTACTATCTACGGTATGTACTGTATAGTAGTGTGCTTTTCAGAGCGAATACCTAACATAACGGCAAAATTTTCTTAAATTTTTAAAAGTCTGTAATTTTCCGATACCTTTCACGTTTTCATAGCGTTTCAATTAAATTAATAACAAGTATTCATTTTATATATTCGGGACATGAAAATGTAAACATGAAGTTAGTCATTCATTCATCTTTTTTTTATATATATATATATTTATATTTTAACCATACTAGCCGCTGCGTGACCAGCATGGTCACTTTTAGTTTTAAATTTCCTTTTGCAAAACAACGCAACTGAAAGTGACATATGTAAGGAATGTTACAATTACCTGTCATCATAAATATATGTTGTTAAGGGGTATTCTCTATTAAGCTGATTCTAAAACATCGTGATCAAAAAATGTGAATTTCCATTACCTTAGAACAGAGTTAAAGATAAGACTGAGAAAGCCCACATCAATGATTTTAAAAATTACATCCCTCTTTGTATGTACTATTTTTCAAAATTAAGATATCTATACTTTATCATTACAACAAATAAGAAATTGCAGGGGGAAAATTTTAAATATAGTGTTGATTACATCACTCTCTGTATGAATTACTGTTAACAATTCAGATATCTACACTTAATCATATTAAATAATAAATTGCTGGAAAAATTTCTTCATTTATAAAATGGAGCAAAAATTCAGCAATTTTTCAAAATTATGATATCTACACTTTACCATTACAAGAAATAAGAAATTGTTGGGGGGAAATTTTAAATACAGTGTTGATTACATCACTCTCTGTATGTATTACTGTTCACAATTCAGATATCTACACTTAATCATATTAAATAATAAATTCTTGGGAAAATTTCCTCACTTATAAAATGGAGCAAAAATTCAGCAAGTATTTAAATATAGTGTGGATTTCAACTATGATATTCATAAAACTTCTTGATATACAGATTTGAGTATTTCAAAAGTAGGAGATACTAAAGCGACAGAATCAAAAGAATGGATTCTAGATAAACCTACATACAACTGTCCATGGTTAAACACTGGATTTGATAGGTCTAAACATGTATTGTCAAAAGATCAGCGGTTGTAACTTATGCCGCCACTACACACACGCGGTTTTAAATTGCGGACAGCCGCTGTTTACATCCGGTAGTTGCAGCCGTTGCCATTCGAAGTGTAGAAATATCGTAGATTTTTGTGCCGCATACCTACGCGTTTTATATATAGGGATTATTTTAACCAGATATTACAATAATATCAAATTTTGTATTTTCGGAAAGTTGCAAACTCGGCGCATGGATAGTGATATGTTCAAAAGTGTCTGTACGGTAGCGTTCTTTTCAAAGGGAATACCTAATATAACCGCAAAATATTCTTACATTTTTTTGAAGTGTTTTATTGAATATTTCTAAATTACCAGCACACGTGGCTTTCATATGAATTTCTAATATTTTAATAAGGTTATGAACCCTTTTTTTTATTGGAATGTTTACTTAATAACCGTCAAGTTTTGACGGGTACCATCTAGTAATATAAATATTAATGATAAAAAATAATAGCAAAACTTCATGATATAATGTTATTGAAAATAAACACGATAAACTAAGAAGAAATATTATTAAAAATATTATATATCAGCACTTCTGCTAGATTTAAATATTGCATAAAATTGCTTTAAAAATTCACATGGTGTAGAAAATTTCATGAAATATCGATGAATATTAAATCAATTAACTCGTATATTTTCATAATTTGATAAATATAACACTATTGATAAATACATTTGCGAAAATTGTTTTTCTATTAAATCGCTTATATTAAAGATAGAATGATAATGTATTTTAAAACAGTGAATGTAAAAGATTCTACTCAGTAGGATTATAATAAAGGCACTAAAATCAAATACATTTGAAACTTAAAATTTCGAGAGAAAAATATGTTTAGTTTCATACTTGATGTATAGATGGCGACACTACAAAAGAGCAAGTAGTGAAGAAGCATGAATTGAGAAAATTCGCTTATCATAATCGGCATTGCGCTATTTTGAGATAAAATAGTTATAGTAATGCGTTTAGAATGAAGAGAAAGATAGAGGCTAGTGGGTATCTTAGATAAAAAGAGCTACAGCGATTTTAGGCCATTTGGTCTTTATATAATCAAGTACTTTCAATAACTATTCTAGTGAAAACTATAAACAATTATTTTTTTATATATGCATGATATATGGTATTTACAGTTAAAACTTATTATATATTTTTTTATAGAAGAATTACAATCAGGACTCAAGATTTTATATTTCCCGAATTTATATTTAATGTATATACATATATATCTATATAACACTTACAATGAAAAAGTACAATAAAATAAAATTTCGTATTCATATTTCGCAGCAGTACAAATAATAGTATCTTATAGTGTGTTTAATGCTTTAGAAATAATTATAACATCAACGAAAATATTTTTGCAAAGTATTCAGTTACCAATACATTGGTACAAATTATTCAAGGTAATTGACTATTTTATTAAAAATGAGAAACACTTTAAAGGAATAATTATGAGTGCAGCATGAACCGAAATGTATCTATATTCAGGAACAGATACAGTTTTCACTTTCATTTTAATTTAGTAACCGTTTGACGTCTATGCAATATTGTTTCAAGTGTTCTGCTACAGACTATAAAAACCGCATTCGAAATAAACATTTATTGAAATAATATATATATATATATATATATATATATATATATTCAATAATATATATATATATATATATATATATATATATATATATATATATATATAATATATATATATATATATATATATATATAAATATATATATATATATATATATATATATAATTATATATATATATATATATAATTATATATATATATATATATATATAAATATATATATATATATATATATAATATATATATATATATATATATATATATATATATATATATATATATATATATATATATATATATATATATATATATATTTCTATCTTCGTACAGCATTTCACGTCATTACTTGCTTTAAGTTAGCAAAAAATCTCAGTTATTACAAAGATATTATAAACGAATAATTGACCTAAAACTTCTGTTAAAATGATTTTTAAACAATACCTATTTGGACCACTTCATAAAAGGCCACCTTAAAACTATCTGGTTTGAACATTAAATTTAAATTAATATATTTAAATTAAACTATAAGCAATATTAAGGAAATTATATGTTTTATTTAGAAATATAAAAAATGAATGTCGCTACCCATCTTATTAACATTTCCCTAACATTTTTAATTACATAAATATCTTTTCCAAGTTTTTATGAAATAATTCCCTCTTAAAAATTCGATGTCATTAGTTAACAAAGACTTAAAAAGTATGTACGGTTAATTAATTCATCTGTGCAACAAAAGTTTTTCTTAAACAGTCTTATCGAAAAATTTCCATAATAAATTTGTTTTGAATTTTCGCAACACGAGACAACAGAAGCAACAAACAATGCATCTCAAGCGAGTTGATTTACATTCTCATTACCATAGCGATGTCCAAAAAGATCCCGCTAAATCACGTCTAATTGAATTGAAAAAGGGTAATTCAGAGACTCTTTGTTTTGCCTTTTATAGAGAATACTTGCAGTAAAACAAGTTGTACAGTCAAAGCAGAAAGCCGTGTCTGGGATTTCCTAGACTTTTTTTTTCTATACACCGAGAGGTGTATAGAAAAAAAGGTCTAGGAAATATATTTAATCTAAAAATATAGAAAATAAATTTCAATACAAACCTATTAAATAAATTTCTTTTCAAAGTTTTTATGTCACAAGATTACAACACACAAACACATATATATGTTAGTTTATGGCAACAATTTTTATTTCTTTTCAAAGTTTTTATTCCTCAAGGTTATAACACACACACACACACACACACACATATATATGTTAGTTAATGACAGCAATTTTTTATAAAGACTTAAAATATATGTATGGGTAATTAACAAATCCATATGAGGCTCATAATATAAAATTAGTCAATTGTAAGAGAAATTAAGACAAACTGTTATTCCTGATTTAATCTGGGCAGCATAAGTTGTCCCTAAACAGTGGTATTAAAAAATCACCACAAAAAATTTCCTTTAAATTTTTGCAACACGAGACCACAGAAGCAACAAATAATGCATCTCAAGTGAGCTGATTTGCATTCTCATAACCATAGCGATGTCGAAAAACATCACGCTAAATCACGTCTAATTGAATTCAAAAGGGGTAATTCAGAGACTCTTTGTTTTGCCTTTTATAGAGGATTCTTGCAGTAAAACAAGTTCTACAGTCAAAGTAGAAAGCCGTTTCTGGAATTTCCTAGACATATTTTTAATACTCCGAGAGGTCCAAATTATATTTAATTTGAAAATATAGAAAATAAATTTCATTACTCTCCTTTTTAACATTTTCCAAACATTTTTAATTACATAAATATCTTTTTTAAGTTCTTATGTCACAAGATCATAACACACACATATATATGTTAATTAATGAAATAAATTTTTTAATAAAATCCTAAAATACATGTATGGGTAATTAACAATCGCCTAAGAGGCTCATAGTATAAAATTATTTAATTTTAAGAGTAAGTAAGACACACTGTTATCCTTTTATATGTCGCTTTTTATTACAGAAATATCTTTTTTAAGTTTTTGTGAAAAAAATCCCTCTTAAAAAAATTGATGCCATTAGCTAACAAAGACTTAAATATATATGCATGGTAAGTTAATTCATCTGTGCAACGTAAGTCTTCCGTAAACAATCTTATCGAAAAATTACCATAATAAATCTGTTTTAAATTTTTGCAACACGAAACAACGGAAGCAACAAACAATGCATTTCAAGAGAGATGATTTGCTTTCCCATTACCATTCCGATGTCCAAAAACAACCCACTAAATCACGTCTAATTGAATTGAAAAAATGGAAATTCAGAGACTCTTTGTTTTGCCTTTTATAGAGGATGCTTGCAGCAAAACAAGTTGTACAGTCAAAGTAGAAAGCCGTTTCTGAAGTTTCCTAGACCATTTTTTCCTAGCCACCGACCGATCAACAAAAGATACCTCACTTAATGAGAAAAGCTTTAGGGATAATGCTTAATTAGTAAGTGTATAAATGTGACAGAAGTAATGTCATTATTAATCGTAATTCTGCCTGTGCTAATTGATATCACAGTTTTTGATATGCTTAATATGGTAATTTTAATTCTTCGTTTGTTGTTTTTAACTCTGAGTCTTTCATTTTTAGCACTATTTAGTGTTGTTAGATAATCTATTGTATAATGGATTGTGGTTATTTAATCTGTTTAAAAGATTATATTTGAGATGTAATTGAATAAGGACCTGTTCGCATAGAATCCTTCGGCGTCAGCGTTAATGATTTCCGATGGCTCTGATTGGTTAAATTGGTCAGTGATTGGTTTGTGATTGCATAAAATTTTTTAACGCTAATGTTGATGGATTCTATGTCAACGGGTCCTAAGAGGTTCACATGCAGCAAGTAAATTGAAAATAGAGAATCTCTTCTCTCAAGCGTATAACGTTAAAGTTTTAAAGTATAATTTAAAAAGTTATTTGTCGTAATTTATGTCATTTAGTAGGATAAATGTTTCTCATACTTACCCTTAAAACTGAATAACTTTTAGGCTATATATATACATATAATGACTCAGTAATACTTCTCTATAGCGGCCAGTAATGGTTCAGAAATAAAGTGGCCGTTTGCAGGGGTAGCCGTCGAAAAGAGGTTTCTTCTATAACATTGGCTCTATGGAGTTTTTAATATTGGTTTCGGACAAAATATGCAGATTTAGTGAGGTGGCAGGCTGGAGAAATTTACCTATATATATATATATATATATATATATATATATATATATATGTGTGTGTGTGTGTGTGTGTGTGTGTGTGTGTGTGTCTGTATGTGTGTGTGTGTGTAACCAACTGGTTTAAACAGTGCATTATTACGTAAAAACTCTCATATGTGTAGCTCCATAAACTGTGTACTATCACTAACTGATTCCCAAAAACTCTCTCATGATGCCCTATCAGCGTAAGGCGGCCTTGCAAACAGCCGCCGAAATCGTAAGAAGCAATCCCTAAAACTCTCTCCGTCTCCGTGGACGGAAACAACCACTAGCGTTCGTGCCGACGTGCCTACACCCTCTAAACTCTGTTTGCTGAGAAAGGATGTTTGTCAGCCGATCCAATGTTTTCCTAGCTGGTAGCTGCATATTATCGTGTATGCCTGTAAACTTGTTAAAATTGTGTAATTCTGTAAGTAATTGTTATGTTTTCATTAAATTAGTTAAAATATCACCTAGGGTTTCATTTTTCTACTGTCGGGATGAAGTTTACTTTCTCCCTGAAGTCAACAGGTCTCGGTTGTTATGTGACTGTTCCGGCGAATGGCCACACACACACATATATATGTATTACCATAAATTAGAAATATGTGTAATAATATATATATATATATATATATATATATGCATACTTAGAAGTGTACCTAATACTCCTACAACTGAATAATTTTTGGTTAATTAACATAATTTTCGACGTACTATTAAATAATAATTGTAGTTTATAGCACAAGATTTTAAATAATTGCTTCTATAAATAAATTAAGATTTATAAACCGATCAAATACATTATTTTATAAACATAATTATGAATATGATGTTGAATAGTGTGATAAACATTATTTCTAATTTAAATTAATCATGTTAATGGTTTTAAATATAATTTGCAGAAATGAGTATAATTTTATGCAAATGAGAAAATATTTTTATGTTCATAAAATATTCATATTAATTACCCTTTTCAATAAGGTATTCATATAAATTACCCTTTTCAATAAGGGAGCACAAAGAATGAAATTTATGGGCTAATGATTGACAAATTAATAAATGTAGAATTTTTTTATGATTCACATTTACATAAAAAAAAAATAAGTAAGTACATGGAAAATATTGATTTAGGATGTTCTAATTTATGGTATTTTAGAGTATGACAATTTTTTTTATTCCCGCTTATATAACTAATATTTTTTGTAATTATTATAATTTTTAATGTATTTTTTCATAATAATAATAGTTTTTAGTATATAAGATTTTCAATAATTATTGTTATTTGTCAAATATGTTTTATAAAGCAATTAATATAAATCAGTGTGCACATATGCTTATGTAAATAGTTATTTTATATTATTAATGATATTATAGATATTATTACTAATACCTTATATAAAATTTTTATAATTATCTATAATTGTGGATATGAACAGTATATCAATCAAATTCATGTAACGACATTATCCAATGATATTTTAAACAACAATTAATATCTTAACTTTCTTTTGCATTCTCTATGAAATGTTAATTGTAGAATTAAAAAATAAAACTTTAAAAATCTAGGTTAAACATTATAAAAAATACTAATACCGTTTCCTTTTGACTAAATGTATAAATTTTTGAGTATTAATATTCAGTATCAACGAAAAAAATGAAATAGTACATTTAAAGGATTTTTTGAAAAATATATTTTAAAAAGTACATTTTGCGAGTAATAATGGAATCAAGATTTTCGAAAGTAAATTTCTTATTACGCTTAAATTATAATAATATTCTTTTAATATACGTCTTAATATAATATACATGGTGTTCCGGGATAAAAGTATCAAACAGTTGTGGCTTATTTTAAGGGAACTACCCATTAGAATTTTTAAAAATATATTTAAATAGAAAGAACATCTCACCAAGTTTTAATATCAATAGATTTTGATGTGTGCACCTTTTGTAGCACGACAAAAGTCTAAACTTGAATCAAGTTCTCTCCAATTAACGAATTACTCTCCAAGTTATTAGACGAATTACTTGAATGATATGCTTCTTCAACTCCTCCACAGTTTTAATTTTTTGTTTATACACAAAATTTTTTGTTTATACATTAATAATGCCTCATATGTTACGAAACACTTGGAGAGAACTGGATTACCGTTTATACGTTTATCGTGTTTCAAAAGGTGCACACATCGAAATCTATTGTTAGTAAAACTTAGTGAGATGTTCTTTCTATTTAAATTTAAAAAAAAATTCTAATAGGTAGTTCCGGAAAAATAAGCCATAAATTTTGGATACTTTTAGCACGGAAATCTTATATTTAAATCTAATATTTTTAACATAATACATACATAGAAATAAATAATTAGCATTAAATATTTTTACATTAACGGAAAATATTTTGCAGCGTAATATAAGTAGTAAAAAATTATAGAAAATAAATTTGTAACTGCATTTGTACATTTGCAAAGGATTACGATTTGATAATATAATATAGATACAACAATTATTTTCAGATGTAAATATCATGCGATATAAAATTACTATCACCACATACGATACTGCGATTAGTAACCCATCGGAATAATTTTAAAATGCCCAATATATAGTATGAAAAAGGGAATTATGCAGAATAATTTTTAATATATATTAAATATTAAAATGAAAAGTCCAAAGCAGATCTTGTATGAAAAATTATGAAAGATATATATTGCGGAGAATTTTCTAGTTTTCAGTGGCGCGATCTGTTGGTTGCCACTGGAACCTATCGGTCTAAAATCATGAAATCTTAAAAATTAAAGCCATAAACTAAATCGATTTAACAGGCTAAAAACCTATGTGGAAATTGTATTAATTTATTTGTAAGTTAAAATACTTTTGACAAGATGATCGCAGTAGTTCTGAAAGCCTAAAAAATGACGTTTTGTAATTTCCGTGAAAGCATCAAGTCCCAGTAAATTTAAATGAAAGATATATTCTTTCCTTCTATGAAAGTCTAACTAATGGGAATTATACTGATCATAATTTATTGAGAAATAAATCACATCCTGATTGCAGTTATATAAAAAAACAACTTTAAAAAACTAACTGAAGAAAAATCTAAAGATTTATTTCTGATAAAATACATGCTAAATATATACTCTTTACTGAATGTTAAATAATTTACAAACTGTTATTTCTGTATTAAATTTTTAAATTGAAATGTACTGCAGTTATAAATTTCTCATCTGCAATTTTTTTGTTGCATATAATTAGCTGCAAAATAACTTCAATTAATGTAAAAATATTTAACAATAATTATTTGTACGTACATAATACATTAAAAATATTATATAAAAAATATTACATTAAAAACATTGTTATAATATCAACATAATGCAAAATATAATTCCAAAATCTTAGTTCCATTATAATCATGAAAATATATAAGAAACAGGTTATTTAAAGTTGTATGATAATATTATACAGTCGAACCCCGTTATAACGAACTTCAAGGGACTAAAGGTTTTGTTCGGTTTATCTAGTGGATCGCTATATCCGAACCGTTAAGAAAAATGCTGCAGTTCACAAAATGTATAACTCATTAGTTGCAATGTGTATTCAATAATGATGCATTGAAAAATTATAAAATCTATTAAAAATGATAATTGATGAATTAAATCAATTAAAACCGATTGCATTAAACTAACACAATACTAATTACGTTACGTATAATAGGAAAATTACAGGACCAAAATTTTCGTTCGCTATATTCCAGGTTCGCTATAACGGGGTTCGACTGCATAAGCCATTGCTTTGCATGTTTCAGTTTTTATTAGATTGTTGAATTACCAACTTGTCTAAACTAAATATAGTCAAGGGCTTAATAAAGAGTGCATTAATAAAGAGTGTATATATCAGTTTACTAATATGGAAAGTTAAATATGTTCTGCCTCAATCGAAACTTTATTATGAAATAACAAGCTATACACGTACTATTAATATAACTATTTTCAACAACTCTTTACTAATTCACTTATATGGCAAAATAATGTCATGCTGAGGAATATAATATTACCTTTGCGTTTTATCACGTCAGTATTAATTCCTCTCTCAATCAATATTAGGTAATTCAAAGCCTGCAGTTTTCCTCTAACTTAACATTTTATAACACGATAAAATCATATCATCATACTGTATATTCAAAGGAATTATTTTTGTGTTATTCATAATGATTTAAAATTTAAACAGAATTGAGTAAATTTATCATACTAGGAATTGTTAATCACATACCGAATTAGTATATATACACTCAGATTCGTAAGTTTATATACACATATATATATATATATTAATTAATATTATATATATATATATATATATATATATATATATATATATATTAATTAATATTTTATATATATATATATATATATAGTATATATATATATATATATATATATAATATATATATATATATATATATATATAGAGAGAGAGAGAGAGAGAGAGAGAGAAGGAGAGATATTAGGAGGGGAGACTTCTCTATGTCGGCCATTAATGGTTACGAAAAAGGGGGCAGTTTTCAGTTGAGATCGGCTAAAGAAGTTTCACTGTATATATGTTTCCATATGTTAAATTGCGAGTGTTAACTAAATCAAAATAAGCAAGGGGTGTCACATTAGTTTGACTAATCTTATTTAAACGAGGTGGCACGTAACAAAATCTCTGTATACCACTTCAGTACGACGAAGTAATTCACAAAAAAAGCACAAAATAAATATTCCTCCAATTAGTGTAATATAATCCAATTAGTGTAAATGGACTTTATTTATTTTCTATTTGTTACCCTGTGTGTTCTCTATATCAAATCCCTTGTCTGGCTAATCTATCATACGAGGTGGCACATAATAAAATCTCTGTATACCACTTCAGTACAGCGGATCAATACACCAAAAATAAGCTTTCCTGCCACTAGTGTACAACAATATTCAACGTTCTTTAAGGATGACGCACATGAAAATATGTCTGGTTTATTTTCCCTGTGTTGCATGGTGTGTCATCTAAATAAAATCAAGCAAGTCTTGTTATATTAGTATGACTGAATTCATGCGCAGGTACATGACAAGATCTCTGGATACCACTTAAGTACGACGAAGCAACTAACAAAAGAAGCACAAAATAAAATCTTCCTCACACTGGTGAGCAACAGACTTTTGAATTCCTCACAGGGCTGACACACCAAAAAAATAGACTTGAATTGTTTTCGATGTGTTACATCGCGCGTGTTATCTAAATCAAAACCAACAAGGGCAGTCGCATTAATCTGGTTAATCTCACACTAGGTGACATATAACAAATATAACAAAATCTCTGTCTACCATTTCAATAGAATGAAGCAATTCACAAAAAAAAACACACAAAACTAAGCTTTCTTCTTATTAGTGCACAAAATTCTTTCAAAGTTCTTTGTGGGCTGAAAGACATATAAATCTGGTTCATTTTTTTTTCACGTGTTACACTGCACGTGTTATCTAAATCAAGATGAGCAAGGAATCTTGACTTGTAAGGTGACACTTGACAAATCTATGTAGACCACTACAGTACGACGAAGCAATTCACAAATAAGCACAAAATGAAACTTTTCTCCCGTTAATGTACAGCAATTTTTTAATTGATTATAGGACTAACTTGCGCAAAATTGAAATTGAATAATTTTCGATGTGTTACCTTGCCTGTGTTATTTAAATCAAAATAAGAAAGGGTAGTCACATTTGTCTGTATAATCTCACTTATGCAAGGTGGCACATAATGGAATCTCTGTATACCACTTCAGCACAAAGTAGAACTTTCCTCCCATTACTGAACAAAATACTTTCTGAGTTCTTTTATAGATTATAGGCACAAAATTCGGCCCAGTTTGTTCCACGTGTGTTTTTGTGTGTTTCATCACCTTAGTACGATGAAGCAGTTCACAAAAAGCACAAAATAAAACTTTATTAGTGTACTTATGTGGGGGGGCCCATAACAAAATCTACGTATACCGCTTCAGCACGACGAAGCAATTCACAAATAAGCAAAAAATAAAACTTTTCCCACGTTAGTGTGCAGCAAATCTTTTAATTGACTATAGGGCCAACTTACGCAAAATTGAAATTGAATAATTTTCGATGTGTTACCTTGCCTGTGTTATTTAAATCAAAATTAGAAAGGGTAGTCACATTAGTCTGTCTAATCTCACTTATGCAAGGTGGCACATAATGAAATCTCTGTATACCACTTCAGCACAAAGTAGAACTTTCCTCCCATTACTGAAACAAAATACTTTCTGAGTTCTTTTATAGATGGTAGGCACAAAATTCGGCTCAGTTTGTTCCACGTGTGTTTTGTGTGTTCCATCACCTTAGTACGATGGAGCAGTTCACAACAAAGCACAAAATAAAACTTTACGTCCATTAGTGTACTTACGGGGGACCCATAACAAAATGTCCGTATACCACTACAACACGACGAGGCAACTCACAAAAGAAGAAAAAAGGCCCAAACTTTCCTCCCATTATGCAGTACAACAAACTTTCAAATTTCTTTCGCATCTCCCACACACACCGAAAGAAAGAAGATAGCCTTATCTCAGTTATGACCCTAACAGCAAAAATTGTCGTTACTATTACGCTAAACCCACGAAGATGGTTTAAAATACATCTTTCCATACACGTCACTCTCACTTCAGATTGATGGACACCCGCGACCTTGGTTAATACGTGACGTCACTCGAAGAAATAGGTCATTTTATATTATTTTACTTTTCATTCTTTTTCACTGTTACACTTTTTGTGTTCGGCAGATTTTATGAGATTTATTTTTTATTTTTTCCGGTGCCATGTCGTGATTCAAATTTTCTCTCGTACGGTCATTATGTGCCGTCGTGTAATAAAGACAGGAAGAGGGTGGATCTGTTATTTTTTTTTCCCGCAAAAGAGAATTTTTTTAAGAAACGTGAGGGGAAATTTTAATATGGGGCCTTTCAGGGCTTATATGTAGACTTTTTCTTTGGTGTGAATAAAAAACAGCGGGTGTTAAAGGAGTTAATTACAGTTACTTAACAAAAAGGAAGTATAATGTAACAATTTTCGAGAACAAAAAGCTAAAATAAGGCTTGAAATTTTGTCCTCTTTTACCTTAAAAAATGTTTTATGTAAGTAATATTTTGCGAGATAAATTAGATGTAAAATGTTTTCTTCAAATTTTTCCAGGGAATATTCAGTTTCCGTTTCCATTCTATGATAAATAAAGGTATATATATATATATATATATATATATATATATATATATATAGATATATATATATAGATATATATATATATATATATATATATATATATGTGTGTGTGTGTGTGTGTTTGTTTGTGTTATGTTTGCATGTGTATATTTATATCCATACTAACTGAAAACCCGCGCTTCGCTACAGAGTGCATTCAAATTAAATACAACGGTCAATGTCTGCAATTAATGCCAAAAAAATAAATATATATATTTATAATAAATGCGACGATCAATGTATGCAATTGATGTAAAATATATATATATATATCTTTATAAAAAATCGTAAGGGATATTTATGTTTTTGGATAATATCCAATCGTCTGCTGCAGTAGAAAGAAAAAAAAATATTTTTTGTCTATTTAGTTGTTATGCACGTGACGATAAATTTATTAAAGTACCAGAAAAAGAAATCACGTGATCAGCATTTAATAAATTAAATTCTAAAATTAATCTTTAAAATGCACCAAAAATCAGAAAATCGAGGTAAAGGTTCGAAAAAGATTTCATTTTAAAGGAATTTTTAGGATCTTTCCTCATAATATAAATTTTATAACCCTCAAATTATTATTTTAAAATGCAAACTTTAAAAAAGTTTACAAAAACAGCTTAAAAATTTAATTTAAAAAATCTAAGAAGAATTTTTGAAAAATCTTTCTTATGTGCACCCTACACCATAAGAAGAATCGTCATGCAAAATTTCAGCCCTTGGTCCAGCGGTTTGGTCTGTGCGTGTATGTCAGTGAGTCAGTGAGTCAGTTACGGAACTGTTTTATTTATATAGATAACTCAATACGAAAGTCAATACGTATAATATATATAGTTACAATATACACATACAAACATAACACACACATATGTGTGTCTGTGATGTTTGCATGTCTATATCATCTATCTATCTATCTATCTATCTATCTATATATATATATTATATATATATATATATATATATATATTAGATATTCTGTGTGCGTGTGTGTTTGTTATGTTTGTATATGTATATCTATCTCTATATAACTCAATACGAAGTCAAATTACAAATAAGAAGACACTAAAAGTCGAAAAAGTAACAGAAGAACAGCAATGATCGCAGCACGCCATATAGATGTTAGATTCTATTATATATATATATATATATATATATATATATATATATATAGACACACACACACATATGTATATATATACATTTAAATGCATGCATATTCATACATATGCATAAAAATATGATCTTCAAGAAAAAAGAAATCGGAGCACCGAAAAATCTTTCAAATACCGAGGAAAAATATTTAGAGCAATTTCAATTGCACATAGTAGCACATCAAAACCTCTAATCATAAGAAGCGAAGTTACAGTTAGGGAATTGTTACTCAGAATCGATAAAGCTGGAACTTAATTGCATGCAATAAAATAGCGATGCTCCAGCAGACAACGTATTGAAACTTTTTTACACATGAAATAAAACAGCAGTGTCTTACAATAATATTTAATTGTTTCTCTCTGTCAAATTTTACTACTTACAGCCCTTTCCTAAAACTTCATAAAATACAATCATCAACGATGTTTTCGAAATTGAAGTCTTTATAAATAAGAGAAATTTTTTTGAAGCTAAATAGTGTTTTTATAACGTGTCTGTATGTATTAAATTTACCGGAACTGAAACTTAGGGGAACCACTAGATTCAGTTTCTGTAATTTTGTATAGTTTGAATTGAATCCGATTCTATTCTTTTAAGAAATATAATTATAAACAATTTTTGTAATTTCTAATGAATTTAAAATGCACCTCATCACATTAGAGATGTTTACGCCTGATCTACATATACACGCACGCATACAAAAATTCATATTACGTGTTTATCTATATTATATAACAGTTCCGAAACTGACTCACTGACAGACTGACTGACATAACCCACACACAGACCAAACCGCTGGACCTAAATGGCTGAAATTTTGCATGGGCGATACTTCCTACATTATAGGGGCGCAATAAGAGAGATTTTTGAAAAAATTCTTCTTAGATATTTTTAAATTAAATTTTTAAGCTGTTTGTAGTACCTTTTTTAAGTTTGCATTTAAAATAATAATTTGAGGGTTATAAATTTATATCACGAGAAAGATCATAATATTCCTTTAAAATGAAAATCTTTTTTGAACCTTTACCTCTATTTTCTGATTTTTGTGAATTTTTAAAGATTAATTTTTAGAATTTAATTTAGTAACATGCTGATCAGTGATTTTTTTCTGGTACTTTAAATACAATTTATCGTCACGTGCATAACAACTAAATAGACAAAAAAAATATTTTTTTCAGGCTATGCGGCAGACGAGTGGACATTTTTTTGTCTATAAAAATATCCCTTACGATTTTTTTAAATAAATATATATATTTTTTCTACATCAATTGTATATATTGATCGTCGTATTCTTATATTATATATATATATATATATATATATATATATATATATTTCTTTTTTTTGGCATTAATTGCGTACATTGACTGTTGTATTTAATTTGAATGTACTTCGTAGCGAAGTGCGGGTTTTCAGCTAGTATATAATATATATATATATATATATATATATATATATATATATATATATATATATATATATATAATATATATAAATATATATTATATATATATATAATATATATATATATATGTATATATGTATGTAGTGAAACCTCTATCTATCCCTGTTAAAAGGATCTATTGTATTAAACGATAAATGTGGGAACATACAAGGAAATATTATCATCGGGACAGGATGAAATAAACGATTCATACGAGAAAAGGATTATTAGGGAAACGATTAATAGAGTTTTCACTATATACTATATACATTCAAACCTTGCTTATCCGGACTAACTGGGACAGCAGACAATCCTGACAATCGAAAATCCGGATAATAAGGAAAAAAATCCTCAACGAAGGAGACTTACCCTTTATTACGATAAAAAACTATGTTTTGTAACAAAATTATACAGCATTGTTTACAAGGCATTAAAAAGTATAAAAATAACTTTTCACGTCATTTTTTAAACGAACAAATGGTAAGTCCAGTAAAGATTTATTAACTTTACTAGACTTTCTTAAATGTAACTGAAGCTTTCTTGAACTTATGAAAAAGTATTTTATTGCCATAATTTGTTGTACAATCTATGCGGGACCTGTACACTGAATCAAACTAAAAAGCGAATATTTGGCATACTTATAGTTACATTCTTGCTATCATTGTTAAAAAATATTATCTAATGTAAACATTAAATAAAAATGTCTCTACAAATCTAATCCGGATGAACTAAGTTTTACTATATATATATATAATATCTATATATATATATATATATATATATATATATATAAATATATATATCTATATATATATATCAGATTTATTTTATTTTCAATTTTATTTTCTTACTATTGCTTCCTATAAAGCAACAAACTCTTTTTGCAATAATGTCACTCTCTGATATATATCAATGAAAAGCGAATCTGATTTACAAGGAAAATATGACACCGATGCTGCGAATTTCCATTGAATGGAATTTTATTTGTATCAATATTTTCACCTTGAAACTTGATTTGAGCGACTTTTACATGCATATCAATTCCTCTCCTTACAGAAAAAGCATTCATAAATTCCGAAGTGTTTTGTACACATAAAAAAAGCAACTCTTTTATATCAACTTTATTTTCGTTTCGAAATGTTTTGAATTTAATTCCGTTTCTTAAGCATTTTTTAAAATTATAGGTACAAATATAGTTGTTTTTATGCATAACATTTGGTACATACGTAGTGGCGTATATTTTTAGTGAAAAGTCTACAATGATAATATGGGATTGTTTAAAAAAAATTCTAACTATTTTCGAAAGTTTGGTGAAGAATTTACAAATATTTGTTGATTAATTTACGAATGTTTGAATAAATTAATTTACGAATATTTTTTGAATTATTTACGAATGTTTGGTGAATAATATACGAATGTTCGGAAAATTTCCGGGGAAAAGACCATTTTGGATCTACTGGAACGACTTACATTTCTGATAAGATAATCCATCGACGTTGATCTTCAAAATGCGAACATTCAAGTATTAAAGTTAAATCTCAACCCTGTTACTATTGAACAGTATTTTTCATTCGCATACTTTCAGCTTGAAAAGCGTGTGTAACGGATTATCCTATCCTTAATTTGGGACTCAAAATTATCTCAGAAAGTACAAATTTGACACTTTTGGTCATCAAACTAGAAAATGAAATTATTCGCCAGAAACACTTCTTCCAGATAGAATAAGAAATAAGTCTCAAACACCCAGTCTTAAGATTTTTATAAATACAAAAAATAAATAAATTTAAAAAAATTAAAGGAATTGCTTTTTCGATATCATTAATTAATCTCTAATCGATTTTCTCTAATCGAATCTCTATCTAAATCTTATCTAATCGAATTAAATCTCTAATGTCTATCAATTGCTTTAATTTGTTCTATCGATTGCTATAATTTAAGGGCTTTGATCTATCGATTTTAATATTATTTTTTCCATACCGTCAATATTGATTTGCTATCTATCTGACGTATTAAAAAATATCAAAATTTACAGTCATATATTTCAAAAATGAAAGCGAAAAGGGAAGAAAAAACATGAAAACACCAGCTGTTCGCGCATGGGCATTTGATTCCCGTCCCAGGTTCTGATATGTCTCAGACATCCAGACGAAATTCACATTTAATATGCACACAAAGAAAGTGATTCGCAAACGCCTTGTCTGCCGATGCAATGCCTGTTTTGTTTTTTTTGAACTTGATCTGAAAATCAAAATTGTCTGCCAAAAATGTCCCATATAGGACAAAACATCCCGTGTAGTAAATACACGGTGTCTGGAAACGTTTTGCATACATTAGTGTAAATTGATGATGAAACTCAGTTCTGTTTTTTTACATGATTTTCTTTCAACACGGTCTAGGGAAATTAATTCAGTTCTTTTCTTACATTTTTTCTTCTGAATTTAACACGGTTAGAAAATTGTTTTTCTAAAATTCCAGTTTGATTTATAATTTAGTTAAAAATATTTCTATTTACCGTAATTTTCTAGGAAATATATAGGAAATTCCCCTTGTCGGTTGATAAAATTCAGACTTAAGTTTAGTTTCAATCAAATTTATAAGTGTTTTAACACTGCACATGTTTTGCATTGGTAATTATAGTAGCATAGTGAAAAAAAATTTAATGATAATAAAGTTGGTAAGCCATCATTCTTATCCTCAGAATTTCTTCTCTGCTATATAATCTGCATTAGTTTTTTTTAAAATTTCTCACAGGTTTCAAGGACATGTTTCAAGGACCAAGAAACTATTTTTACATGATAAGGTTTTTTGTTACAAAGTTTTCTGCACACGGGGCTTTCTCGAACGCCTTTATTATGTAAAAACAAAATTCGGTGTACAGTCGAACCTCTATATATCGAAGTAGCAAATTACCGGAAAAAAATTCGATATATAGAAATTTCGATATATGGAATTGATCTTAATTTTATCACAATTCTCCTAAAACATTAAAATTAAAGCTCATTTTCGTTTACGAAACTCCATTTCTAATTTATATGCGAATCACATTAAATGAAAGTTAATTATTAAAAATGAATTAATATGAAGATTTATTGAGTACTACATACCTTTTAAAAAACAATAATCCAGACTGTGGTTACAATGATCACAGTTACATTCTTTTAAAAAAACTACGAATATCTTGCTGAACATCCAGTTTTGCTTAATTTACATTTATTCAGTCCATTAAAAACTTCATCAGGGACATTTTTACTGTTTTTGGTCTAAAGTAGAATAAATCTCCCAAATGTCTTGAAAAAAATTTGATATATAGAGATTATTTCGATATATAGAAACATTTTTTTTATGGAATGAACATGAAGATTTGCTAAGAGTTCGATATATAGAAAATTTCGATACGGGGAAGTTCGATATATGGAGGTTCGACTGTATTTATGTTGCATGTGTTATTTAAGGGAACAAGGGACTTTAAACCTCGTTTTTTAAATTTTCAATATTTTACTCTATATATAACATGATATTAATTAATATTCTTTTTTTACTGCATTGAAGACCCTTAGAAATCACAAACAAGTCTTTTGTGGAAGAATAATACTCGTTTTACAAAAAAATCTTCAAAATGCTAAAATTTTCATAATTTTCCACGCGCATTCATTTTTCTTCTTATTTCTTCTAAATTTCTCATGATTGTTAATGGAAGTGTTTTTGATAAAATTGTGCATAGTCCTTTGACACCACAAATATGTTCAAATTTATAGACCGTGAAATAAAATAAAAACTAAAAAAACATGAAAAAATAACAGGAAATTTTTTAAAATATTTAAAACTTTAGATTCATACAAAACAAAATTCAGTTCACAATTATGATTATGTGCATATGGTACACTTATATTTAAAAAATTAAGGTTTTAAAATTGTATAGAATGCGGATGGAGCATTTGAAAAAATTTATTATTTTTGAAAACATTTTATGAAAAATGGGCATTATTCTGCAAAAATCCCTATGTTGAATTCTATAGGTCACCAATGTAGTCAAAACGAATATTAATTATTCTAATTCTGTATATACAGTTAATCATTGAAAATTAAAAAATTCGTGGTTAAAGGTCCTTTGTCACCTTAACCCCTTCAGGGCGGTGTGGTTCATTTTTGGACCCCAATTTTTCTCAACTTTCTTTCACTTCCATTCAATGTATTACAGTTAAATGAGCAGAAAAATGGTTAGTGATGCCATCTGTTATCAGTTTAAGAAGTAAAATCATTTACAACCTTTAATTGGTAAATTTTTCAATGTTATTTAGGTTAAAAAAATCAGGAAAAAATATGCACCTTGCAAACGATGGAGACTGTTGCCCCTATAATGGTTTTAATGATGTGTTAGGGGGTTTGTTTCCATTAGTAAGTGGTGAAAATTTGCATGCTTGAAGTAAAAATTCTACTGTATGTACTTTTTTTTATCTATGAAATGTCTTAGTATTATCTGTGAAATGTCTTAGTAATAATAAGTATTTTGCTATGAAGACTCGCAAATTCATTAAAATTTTAAATTTTATACTGGTTTTATAAAGTGTTTTTGAAAATTTATTTATATCACAAGATATCGAAATTTTGCCCTCAAATACGTTTTAAAGAAAAATTTATAGTACTTGGTAAATTTTTTTTTCTTGGTTTAGAGACACGAAGAATTAAATTATGTAGTTTTGTCGTTTTGCCTATACTGATAGTGCTGAATAATAATTTTCTATTTCAAACCATAGATGGCAGCTCTCTTTTCTGAAACATCTCTATTTTTCGCCCAAACTAAAGATGAACCTACCGTGAATATAAATAAATTCGCATATAACTGGGTAACAAGTGGGCCACTGGATAAAAACTGAGGGGCTTCTGGTGGTACTGAAAAATTTTTTCCATCTCCATAATTATACATTCATATCTATATATATAAAACAGTTCCGTTACTGACTGACTGACTAACTAACAGATAATGGACAGACCAAACCGCTGGACCTAAAGGGCTGAAATTTTGCAGGCGATTCTTCTTATAGTGTAGGGGTGCACTAAGAAAGATTTCTGAAAAATTCTTGTTAGATTTTTTTAAAATTAAATTTTTAAGCTGTTTTGTAACTGTTTTTAAGTTAGCATTTAAAATAATAATCTGAGTGTTATAAAATTTATATCACGAGAAAGAAAATGTCATTTAAAATGAAATGAAATTCGAATGTTTACCTCCTTTTTCTTTTTTTTTTTGGGGATTTTTAAAAATTAATTTTAGAATTTAATTCATTAAATGCTGATCACGTAGTTTAGATTCTTTTTGTAATACTTAATTAATTTTGCGTCACGTGCATAACAACGAAATAAATTGACAAAAAAAGTATTAAAATGCAGTAAAAGATAAATTTAACCACTAGACTAATTGAGATGGAAGTTTTTTTAAGAATTGAATTCAAATTAGTATTTTTTATGGATATTAAACATACGAATTAATTGCATACATTGACAGTTGAATTTAATTGAACGCTGTATTTAATTTGAAAATTTTCTGCTACATTATTTTGTTTATAAAGATCCAGTACGATTTTTTATAAATATTTTTTGTACATTAATTGCATACATTAACCGTTGTTTAATTTGAATGTACTTCGTAGCGTAGCACGGGTATTCAGCTAGTATATATATATATATATATATCTATATATATATATTATAATATATATATAGATATATATCTAATATATATATATAATATAATATATATCTATATATATATATATATAGATATATATATATATATATATATATATATATAATAATATAATATAATTAAACCCACCTTAATTTTACTTGAGATACTAAAGGAATTCACGACTCTTAAGTCTAGGAAATAAGGCATATTTTCATACTTTTTGACTCTTTGTAACTATTTCAATTTTCTCCCAATTTTTCTAAATTTTCTGTATATGATAAATTGATATTTATTTTAATAAACAAATTTTCAACTCTCAATATAATTTAAAATAATATTTTAAAAAATGCTTTAGATATACCTTGTTTTTTAAGCATTTTTATTGTATACTGGCTTGCGCGCAGAACTATGAAATTAATTTTACACTTAAATGTATAATTCCTGTTTATTTAAAATAAATAATGCAAAATACAATTGAACATAAAACATTCAACATTAAAATATTTTATCAATTTTTTTAAAACTGCTCAAATGTACAAAATTTCCTTAAATTTTTGCATTAATTTACCCCTGGAAAAATCACAAAATGTGCAGTGATTGCAATAATTCTAGTTCAGACACAATAAAATAACATGATTATGCAGTGATAAAAATTTCATGGAGTTATGTTTCATAGTTTTTGAGATATCAGTTGCGGAATGATGCAAAATTACATTTTGAGAAAAATGAGTTTAAAATTTTTCTTACAATAAACTTGATCAGTAATTAAATATTTAGAATATCATATTTCCGGAACTAAGCGGAATATTTTCATGCGGTTTGCTTTATTTTGTTCAGAAATGATCAGGCTTTAACATATATTTTTTTTCAATAAGTCGAATGTTTTAAAGATTTAAGGGTAGTGAGTCCCCTTAAGTGTTTCTAGTGTAAAGGAGGGCAGAAGAAAACTTGTGTAGTTATATCTAAAGGAGGATAGTTAAATAGTCCATGTTTGATTTCATAAAAATGCGTAATTTTCAAAATATGAATAAAGCAAAATACAAGCTAATACAATCCAAAACCACACGTCGTCGAAAACATTTACGCGCGCATGCGCAATCCGCAATTCCGTCTCCCCCCCCTCCACCCCCAACAGAAAACAAGCCAGCGGTACAAGTTACCAACCTTGTTAAACAGACACCCCGGAATTTCTATCAAAGAGCCAGCCGACCGATTAAGCTCAGAAATATGACGTCATTCGCGGGAAAAATTAAATAAAATATTTCTGGTGTTCCGAATAGCCCACGTATATATCTGATAACCGAGGCATGTATCGATTATTTCGAGCAATCACTGTCAAGAGTTCGCTGTCTATCTCTCTCTGTCTCTCACACACACAACCTATTCACTTTTGCTTTATCTCAGGCTAACAGTATTATCATAATTGTTGGCGGGAGCGAAATGCCGGAAGCTCCCTGTCAGCCATTTTTATTCGTTTGCTCGGATGGGGGAATGGTGGGAGAGGGAAGGGTTAAAAGATAGGGAGAAATTGAATAAGAGTTATTGAAGCTATAGAAAAGGATTGATTTTTGTTTTTTATGCAAGGGATTTGAAGGAAAAAGCTCTTTTATTCACTGCGTAGCTGTTTTTTTTATCAGTCATGTGTCTTTTTATGCTTCCTCATATAGAATTTATATCGACGCATGTGGTAATACATGGAGATGCAATAATTCTCTTATACATGAATTGAAGGTAAATAAAGTATTTAAATGACTAAGTCTATATCTGTCTATCTATCTATCTGTATATCTAAATATATACTATCTACCAATAAGTATTTGTACACCCATGCAAATGACGATATCTGCGGTCCTGATATACGTCACACCCTCCGCCGTTAAGTATCGTGTAGGAACGACGACACTGGCATTAGTCTCATGCAAGATGCCCCGAATTGCAGAGTTACAGGTGCAATCGTCGGATATCACAGGAATGGCCGATCCTTAAGGGATATATCTAGAGAGCTGAATTACCCAAAATCGAAAGTAGTCTGTGCGATTCAGAAGGGGAAGGTGAGCGGTGATTGTCGGAATGTGCCACGAGTCGACAGACCCACGAAACTGGGTGATAGAGAGCGACGGGTGCTGTCGAGAGAAATTCGGAAGAACCTCACCTAATCAATAGCCCAAATACTTCATGAGTTTCAACAGTCATCCGGGAGTGTTGTTTCGATAAATACCATCAGTAAAGTAGCACATCTGCTTGGTTTTCATGGTCGTGCTGCAGCCCATAATCCTTTGATCACAAAGTCCAACCGCACTGCTCGGTTAATGTGGTGCAAAGCACGTGGAAAGTGGACCGTAGATCAGTGGAAACAGGGTCTCTTGAGCGAGGAATCAAGGTTCACCTTCTACCGTTCAGATGGGAGCGTCTGGGTCTGGTGTCTGCTTGGAGGACGCCTCCTGCCAGAATGCATTGTGCCCATAGTTCGGCTGAGGTGGAATTATGGTCTGGGGATGTTTCTGGTATGGACTGAGACACTTGGTCAAAATTCATGGTAAGCTCAACGCCGACACCTACTGCACTATTTTGGATGACAGTGTGCTTCCTACGTTGAGGCAGTTTTACGGGTTGGAACCATGTTACTTTCAGGACGACAACGCCAGCATGTCATGCTGCGAGCTCCACCAGGGATTGGTGTGTGTCGATGATGGGTTTAACCGAATGGATTGGCCTTCCCAGAGTCCAGACCTGAACCCTATCGAGAACCTATGGGACGAGTTGGATCACCAATTTAAGGGGTGCAACAACCGTCCAAAATCAGTGTCGGAACTTACATGTCTTCTCCGAGCCGAGTGGAAGAAAATACCACTAGTCATCATACAAGGACTTGTGGTAAAGCATGCCCCGGAGGGTTGAGGTTGTAATTGCCTCTCGTGGAGACTCTACCAACTATCGAATGTAAATAAATTTTGTTTTTCTTTTCTATCACGTGTCCAAATAAATATTGATAGATAGTGTATTATACGCACGCACACACGCACGCACACACACACACACACACACACATATATATAATATATGTAATGTACGCATTGTGTTCGGTTTTTATACACAAAAACATATACCGTACCTTATTTCTACAGTCTGGCTTTTCAGTAAACGAATGCATACAAAGTACACAATAAATGATATTTTATCAGGTACACTAATTAAATCTGCACTTATTCTTATTCATACAAAGTCGTGTCGACAGTTGACGTTCTCAGCAATATCACATAAATAACAGATTTAATCTTTTTGCCAATTTAACAGAAACGACAAAATCCGGCAGTTGATTCAGCCTTTTTTTTAACAGTCAGACATGTTCCCAGGTTCAGCTGGGAAGTCACGTCGATGTCTGATAATTGATTCCGCACAGTTAATTAACTGAACTGAGATCGTTCAATTAATCTGCGCAAGCTAGCCGGCCGTGATTTCATCTAGATAATGCTCTGTGATGGAGAAACTTATATGGATGGAGTTGTGCGTATCTTTACACAAAACCTCAGGTTAATCTGTATTTTGTGTTGAATGAAGTGATTTTACTGTTGTATTGTGATTTAACTGCATTGTTTATTTCATATACGTTCTCGTGTTTTCTGCTGATAGAAAGTTAATTGTGAACATCAGATATGTATAATGAACACGTATTGTGAATCTGTATTTCAGCTTTGACGCTGGATAAAGAAATTAACTCTAAAAGCACGGAAGGGGTGATTTTGAGATTTGAATTTTGATGCATCTTTCACACAAATTAACTGAACTGTACATTTAAGGACCTATAGTTTTGACTTCACCTGCAATGAAGCCAAATGGAAGGTGACACCGAGAGAAACTTATGAGACGTAATGAACTTTTATTCAATCTGCAATAAATTAAAAAAATATGACTTCATTTTGAAACCTATTCGAGCTGTTTTTAACTTATTGTGGAATTGAAGAAGTGTTGACTACGTCTCATAAGTTTCTCGCAGTGACACTTTCCATTAGACTTCAATCAACACTTCTATTCCGCAATAAATTTTAAAAATATGGCTTCATGTTTCGAACCTATTAGAGATGTTTTTAACTTATTATGTAATTGAAAAAGTGTTGACTACGTCTCATAAGTTTCTCAAAGTGTCACCTTCCATTAGGTTTCATCAACACTTATTCTCTTCTGCAATAAATTAAGAAATATGTCTACATATTTTGAACTTATTCGAGCTGTTTTTAACTTATTGTGGAATTGAAGGGTTTTGGTTACAGGCGAGATTTCCCCAGTTTCCTGCAAGTCAGAAATTTATGAGATTCTATAAACACAGAGTCAACAAGTTTTCCAGTGATAATTTAGAAGACAAAAATAATCATTTAGCTTTAAGAATAACATATGAAGCATACAATGGACATGTCTGTGGGAACTTACTTACGAATTAAATACCTAGCGTCTAAGGTACACCTTTCAAACAGCATACTCGGTTAAAATATTGATTTTTTTTGCAATACATTAAAGCTAATATTTTATCTTTCTAATTTTGTTTGAATTTATTATATCTGGTGGATTTAAGTACGAAACATAGTTACTTTAAAGAAAGAAAGGTGTTATTAAATTATTTTTAGCCTTTCTCAAAATTAATTTTTTCCTCATTTCCCTTTACGCAAAACTTCCTATAACAAAGAGTTACCCTTAAATTGCCTTAATATGTTGCATACTTTCATCCTATAGATGTTTATAAAGGACTATCCTCATTATTGCAGATTCTATAGTTTTTGTTTACATAGGTATAAATATGCAAGTGACAATTAATTTTAAGGTTTTTTTTGTACATCAGTACTTGACTGCTACAGACTCTGAGGTAAACTTAGTTATACTTCGGAGAATACTCTATTCTCTAGAGAAAGTTATTATCTTCATTCTCCAATTTTATAATAGAATGAATAACATATTTGTTTGTTTTTCACTTATCATGTTTTGGGGAATGTCAAATTCACCAGTTTTTTCCAATTTTCCCACCTGAAAAAATTATTTTAATGTAACAATTGAATGTTTTAGACATTTTTCCCAAGTTTTATTTACATGTCATTATAAAAATAGATAAAAAAGAAATTTTATCTATTTTTATAATGACATGTAAATTTCCTATAACAAAAGAGTTACCCTTAAATTGCCTTACATTTTGCATACTTTAATCTATAGATGTTATAAGGGACTATGCAAAGGATTGCAGATTCTATAGTTTTTTGTTTACATAGGTATGAATTGCAAGTGACAATGAATTTAAGGGATTTTTTTTTGTACATCAGTACTTAACTGCTACAGACTCTGAGCTAAACATAGTATAATTCGGAGAATACTCTATTCTCTAGAGAAAGTTATTATCTTCATTCTCAATTTATAGAATGATAATATAGTATTGTTTTTTTTGAGTTATCATGTTATGCGGAATGTCAAATCTTCACCAGTTTTTTTCCAATTTTCCCACCTGAAAAATATTTAATGTAACAATTGAATGTTTAGACATTTTCCCAAGTTTTAATTTACATGTCATTATAAAAATAAATAAAAAGAAAATTTTAAAACAAAACCAAGAAAAATCACCTCCTAAGGTGCACCTTAACATTTATGGATATCTAGCAGGACCAATACTAGTACTAATAAACCTAAAATCTTGTATAGGAATCAAAAACCAGACACGTTACAGGACACGTTATTCAGGTTAAATCACACCACCCATGGTGAAAAAGTGCAAACAGACATACCTTTAATTTTGTTAGCTACATTTATTTGATTGTAACTGTCTGAAAACTTGTTCGTTGGTTGGTATGGGTGAGCTATGTTCATCCTTTGCTATACGAAGGTTAAACAAACCTCGAAGCTGAGTTCTGATGACTCAAAATGGTTGAAAGATCTGGGTTTTGACCTTCGATACCTACGTCGGCAGGGTGAAGTCCAGCGTTTGCATTGGTATATTACACTAGTTAAAAATTGGTTTTGAATGGTGTGATTATCTGATACGTGCCCGTTTTTTTGATGCTATATTTTTTTTGTTTTTAGATTGTTTTTTGATAGCAATAAAAAACAGGCACGTTATCAGATAATCACACCATTCAAAACCAATTTTTAACAATTATAATATACCAATGCAAACGCTGGATTTCACCCTGCCGACGTAGGTATCGAAGGTCAAACCCAGGTCTTTCAACCATTTTGAGTCATCAAGAACTCAGCTTCGAGGTTTGTTTAACCTTCGTAGAGCAAGGATGAACATCTCACCCATACCAACCAAACAATGTTTTCAGATATAATGCCAGACAATTACAATCAAATAAACGTAGACAAACAAAATAAGAGGTACGTCCTGTTTGACAATTTTTCACCATTAATTTCCAACCGCAAACCAACATATTGTCTAGCTGAATTCCCTGCAACTTTCAAGCAAAATGTCATGTCTTTTTATGTGGGCTATATCTACATAAATTTTCTAACATCTATAACGACGGCTCTCACAATTTACTGTATTCACAATTTACCAGTTTTTTACTCCAATTAAACAACGAATGGTTTGTTTGGTAAACGGAGAGCATTGAAAACTATAACAAATAGTGCCATCATTTTCATTAGCAAATTTAACATTATCTCTTGCTCTACAGAACACATTAGATATATAACTGGCGGTCAGAATCCCCTAATAATACCATAACCGGCCACATCTAATGTTTAGACCTCATAACCTTAACATTCATGGCATTTCAGTTCCTCCTAGTAAATTCCCTAAACTAAGTTTTGACAACGTTCGTTGTTTACGAAACAAACACTTATACTTACAAAAGTAACAGCATGTGGTGTCTTAGGGATAATTTAAATAACACTAAATTGTTTTTTTTCTGTAAGTGTACAAATACGAGGAAAAGAACAGCACGATATTTATAATGATTCCAGCTACCCTGATGAGAGTAGAAACCACCCAGACTGTTAAAATCACGCTGGTATATTTTGGGCTGTAGTTCCGAGAAGAGGCCAATTGGCGAGTTTTTTAGGTTTGCACTAACTTTTACTGAATGACAGATAAAGGATATAATTCATTGATTTCGTTAACACAAAATAAATGTCAGAGGTACTCTGATTTTATACAAAATCTGCTCTCGAAAGGTCTAAAAACATTGATACTATTTGCTGATTGGAGTAACTGACATTTTTAATCACATTTTATTGCGTATTAATAATTCGATTCATGTGAAAGACGGCTAGATATCAAATTCCCCCACCTGCCAACTTCTGGTTCCAAAGAGATTTATTCATTGTAAAAAAGTTATTAGAAAGATATATCGCAAAGATATTAATGTTGTTCTAACTTGAAAAAAAGGAAAATAAAACATCAAAGATTTTTCAAAAGATGTATTAATTTTTATATTCAACCCAATTACTTCCGTTTCTGAATTGTCAGTAACAGGAATTGATTGAAATAGTAGTTCAAAATAGCTCAAAATCAGAGTTTCGGTGATATATTTAAATTAGCTCACACTGTTCAAACCAAAAAATCGTGGGTGGACTCATCAACTTATGGGTGGTCAAGTAACTTTTTTCAAGAAATTATAAAAACCTATATATTTTATTATCCAGGAAACCATCATGTCTACGGATTTAAAAGTAAAAGTATAACAACTGAAATAATTGTCCTTTTGACCTCAATCAGACATAATTATAGTAACTTCAAGAACTTTTTATATTCAACCCATTTCTGAACCTGTCAGTAACAGGAATTGATTGAAATAGTTATTCAAAATAGCTCAAAATAGGCTCTTTTTGGGGGATACATTTAAATTAGCTCACATTTTTAAAACATAAAAAGTGGGGGACTCATCAACTTATGGGAGGTCAAGCAACTTTATCCAGAATTTAAAAATATACATATTATTTATTATCCAGGGAAGCCCTATTTGTACGGATTGAAAAAAAATTTAAATGTATATCGACTTAAAGAATTACACTTTTGACCTCAAACCAGACATAATTATGTTAACTTCAAGAAGGCTTTTATATTCAACCAATTACTTCCATTTCTGACTAAAACTAACAGAAATTGATTGGAAATGTTATTCAAAATTGCTCAAAATATTCTTTCCTTTCGCGGATATATTTAAATATGTCACACTCTCCAGAACCTAAATATTGTGGGTACTCAACACCTATGGGTGGTCAAGTAACTTATCCAGAAAATTTAAAAACTATATTGTTTATTATCTAGGGAAGCCCTAATTGTATGGATTGAAAAAAAAATTAAATGTATAACGACTTAAATAATTCACTTTTGACCTCAAAACTAGACATAATTAGGTAACTAAAAGAAGATTTTATGTTCAATCCAATTACTTCCCATTCTTAACTATAAGTAAAAGAAATGATTGGAATTTTATTCAAAATTGCTCAAAATATTTTTTCTTTCCGGGGATATATTTAAATTATGTCACACTCTTCAGACCTAAAATGTGGGTTACAACACTTTATGAGTGGTTACGTAACTTATCCAGAAATTTAAAAAAAATATATTATTTTATTATCCAGGATCCCTAATTGTCCGGATTTGAAAAAATGAAAATGTATAATGACTTAAAAGAATTACTCTTTTGACCTCAAAACAAATATAATTATAATAACTTCAAGAAGATTTTATATTCAACCCAGTTAGTCCCCTTTCTGGACTATCAGTGACAAAATTATTTAAATATCTCACATTCTTCATGACCTAAAAAATTTGTGGGTAACCCAACACCTTATATATGGTCAAGTAACTTTATCCAGAAATTTAAAAAATATATATATATCTTATTTTATTATCCTGGAAGCCCTAATTGCACAGATTGAAAAACTGAAAATGTATAACTACTTAAAAGAATACATTTTTGACCAGGAATCTATCATAATATAGTAACTTCGAGAAGATTTATATTCAACCTCCCCTTTCTGGGACTATCAGTGACAAAATTATTTAAATTATCTCACATTCTTCATGACCTAAAAAATTGTGGGTTACTAACACCTCAGGGATGGTCAAGTAATGTAACTCAGAAATTATATTTTTCAATTACACAGAAAAAGCCTTTAAACGTGCGGATCGAAAAAGATAACAATCTACAACTAACCAATCGTAATCCGCTTAATATTAAATCGTGACAAATATTTGAGCGTTTTATTCAATGCCACCCACAGGAGTCAAAGCTGGCATTCCGAAAACCCCAAATCCAGTCAATAAATCGGAGAGAATTTCCCTCCTGGCAGCTGACAGGACAGTAATAGACATCCTACATAATTTGACATCTTCACAATTCCCCCTGTATTTGTGCAACACTTGAATGCTGCATTTCAAGATGGCGGATGAAGCCGTGACCTCCCGTCCGCTTGCACCGGGAGGGCGAGTTTATTTGTATTCGGATCGCATATGAATTTCCTTTTGCAAAAGCTCGCGACGAGTTAAAGTATGATTTAAAAGAATACTTTTATAGTTAAATAATTATTTAAGCTTGACTTGGGTATGATGATAGTACACGAGTTGTCACTCTAATTAAAGTAGTAAATGCATGCATGTTGCATGCATGCATACATACACACATATACATGTTTATATGTCATGTGTGTGTGTGTGTACGTATTTTTAATAAGGCTTGGGAAAACAAACAAATATATTATATATATATATATATATATATATATATATATATATATATACGTATTTTAATAAAACTTGGGGAAAACAAATATTAAAATCAGAGATTAGGTGTATAATAATCGTACCTTTGTTACTTTCTGATTTATATTTTATGAGACAGTAATGTAAATAGCATAGATCCGTTGTGATTTTTACTGTGATCGTACGGTTCTGGGCCAGAGGTAGCCTAGTGGTAGTGTTTCGGCTTCAATACCGACGTGTCTAGGCCGGATATGGCACGTTTAATCTGTATACCGAAAAATCTCTCTAAAAGGTAAAAGAGAGTGGGAGAGGGTACGTTCCCCCAGATGTCACCCTTGGGTTGCTTGGTAAAAATTGAGGTGGTACCTGGCTAAATCGGACTACGGCCCTTGTGATGCCCATTGTAAAACTGAGCTGATATGCTCATTTTGTCTTTATATATGGGTTTGTAGAGGCCTCATTCTACTCAATTGTGTTGCTCTTATTCGGATAGTTATGCCATTTGTCTCATTTCTATTGAATAGTTCATCATTGGCTAGTCGTATGTGTAGCTGTTATTATCACATTTATGGCACATTTGTTTCATTTCTACTCAATATTACATCATTTGTACTCATTTTGTTGCTCTTATTCTCCCATTTATACACATTTGTGTCATGTTAACCAATTATACATCACCTCTACCCATTTTTGTTGGTCTTATTCTCGCATTTAAACACATTTGTTTCATTTCTACTCAATATTACATCATTTGTACTCATTTTGTTGCTCTTATTCTCCCCTTTATACACATTTGTGTCATGTTAACCAATTATACATCACCTCTACCCATTTTGTTGGTCTTATTCTCGCATTTAAACACATTTGTGTCATTTCCAATTAGTTGTACATCATTTCTACTCATTGTGTGTGCTCTTATTCTCACATTTATACACATTTATGTAATTTCTAACCAATATACTATCGCTTCTACTCATCTGTGATACTGTATCTCACATTTGTGTCATTTCTAACCAATTATACTTGACTTCAGCTCATTTGTGTTACTCTTATTTTCACATTCATACACATTTGTGTTGCTTCTAATAAATTGTACATCATGTCCAGTCATAAGTGTAGCTGTTATTATCACATTTATGCACATTTGTTTCATTCGTACTCAATATTACATCACATCTACTCATTTGTGTTGCTCTTATTCTCACATTATACATATTTGTGTTATTTCTAATTAATTTTTCATCACTTCTTCTCATGTGTGTTACTGTATTCTCACATTTATATACATTTGAGTCATTTCTAACCAATTTTACATCACTTCTACGCTTTTGTGTTACTGCTATTCTCACATTTATACACATTTGTATCATTTCTAATCAATTGTACATCATTTATTTCTCATCTGTGTAACTCTATTTCATACAAATATAGAACTGTTGACTTATGGGCATAAAAATATAGTTCTATAGCTCCTTTTCCAATATATCAGTTTATGTTTTACAAACATAAATCTTTCAAAATACGAAACACCAAGCAATTCGTCTACTCCAGCCTTTCTATAAATCAAACCCCACATATGCTTATTTTATCTTTAAATAAGGGGTTGTTGTGGAGGCCTCCATAAATCCAAGCTTTCGTACATTTCCGCCGCAGAAACGAATAAACATTCTTTACAATCCCCGAAAAACCTCAACACGATTTCAAATTTTTTTTATCTATTTGGGCTGTGAAATTTTTTTTTTCTACATCCTCTAATTCCTGGAGAGAAAAATAAATCATTTCTCGCTGCGATTTCTCCGAGGAATTGTTGAAAAGGAAAACGAATGCCTATAAAGTCATATTTTACCATTCCTCTCGAAAGAATCCCTTGCCTTCAAGAAAACATGTGGCTGCACGATACGTCATGTAAAAGCCGCGATAGAAAGTTTCTATGTTACTTCTGTGAGAGTAAATCAAAGAAGTTTCCCCAAGTGGATGTAAATGTGTATATATATATATATATATATATAATATATATATATATATATATATTATATATATATATATGTATATGTGTATACATGATATATATAGGTATAGGCTAGAATATATATATATATATCTATATATATATATATATATGTATATGCATATATATATATATAATATATATGTTAATATATATATATATATATTAATATATATATAATTATATATATTATATATATATATATATATATATACATATATATAAATATACACATATACGTATACACATATACACATATATATATACATATACATATATACATATATACATATACATATACACATATACATATACAGACATACATATAACACACATACACACACCAAATATATATATATAGATATGTGATTTCCCCTGTCTCCTAAAACACATAGCTTCGTATCTGTCTCTCTTAAAACAGAAATATCTCATAAACAGAAATTCTCACTATGAAGTAATTTCATTAGAATAGACTGCACAAAGTTCGTTAGTTTCTCATTAATTTAAAATCAATTAATACTGATGGATGAAATGACTTTGTGAAGCTTTCATACTAATAAGGAAGTTTCACTATAGTACAGAGGCTGTTCGCACATGTTTTAGACGATTTTGGTAAGCGGTAATAAAAAATCGTTTGCTGCAAAAGAAATAATTCCAATTGTACTATGTTTTAAAAAGTCAAAATTATCGTCTTCGGCTTGAAAGTTTTGTTTTTATTCAAAATGGCGTTTTTAACAAAGCAGTGGTTCGAAGGCTACATTTATGCTCTTTCCGAAGAGAAAAATGCATACTCCGTTATCCAAAACGATGTGAGAGTCATGGTTTTGTGATATCTAAAGCGTCGATAGGTAATATCGTCAACAAGAAAGGAAAAAAACGTCAAATTGGAGCCTCAAGTGGGACAAAAATTCCAAACAAGTATCCAAGGAAAAAACGGACATCTTCGACTATTGCAAAGATACGTTGTTTAATGTTAAAAGAAAATCCCCCTAGTCAAAGGACAGTTGCAAAATCATTAAAATGCTCGGTGTCCACTGTAAAAAAATGATAAACGTTGATTTAAATCTTAAGAAAGCGAAAAACGCAATGTGCATTGTCTTCTTCCAAATCATATCGCTGAACGCAGGACACGCTGCAGAATTCTATATGAGAAACAACTTATCCAAAGAAAACTGGAAAACAATTGTCACAATAGATGAATCTGGTGTATTTAAACGATTGCCACAACAAAAAAAACGCCATTTATTATCATAAAGGGAGAGAAAAAATTTAAGTACATGGTTCAAAGAATCGAAAGAAAGTTTTTTTTAAGGGATTCATGATTGTTGCTGGTTTTTCTTATAATGGCAATGTTAAAAATAAGAGAGTGGAAAAAAAATGTCAGATTAACTCCAAATACTATCAGGAACATATTTATCGCAATTTTTCTGGAATGAAATACCATCGCTTTACCCACAGGCCATAAATCTGTGCGACTCCATCAGGACAAAGCTAGCAGTCACACATCAAAATCCACTGTAAATTTCCTAAAGAAATGGAACAAAAAACTGGTATCAAGGCCATACCCTTCACTGATATCCCTACTAAATCTCCCGATGTATCACCTATGGATTTTTTGTGCTTCGGACTTAAAAATCTGCACTTATCCAACGTCGTCCCAACACCCTTACAGGACTCTGGAAAGCTGTTCAGGAGAATGGGATAGAATACCTCTTCTGACACTTCAAAAGGCATTATTATCCTGGAAATTGCGGTGTCGAAAGATAGTTCAGAATAAGGGATGTCAAATAGAACATTTAAAACACAAGAATTTTATGTAATTTAGTTTTGTGAATACAATATACATCGTCTAAAAATGTGGGAAACAGCCTCTGTAGCTTGTAATTCCATTCTATTAGTTTAGTTTCTCATAAATTTCAAATACTAAAAATTTATAATAAGGTTCCAAGTGGTATTTTTAGCATCCGTAAATCGTATACTACATATTCAGTTCACCTCAAATTATGGGATTTCCTATATCTCTAAAACCCCAGGACTTCACATATTACAATACATACTAACACTTATTGATGGACAACATGACTTTGTATATCTTTGATACCAATAAGGTAATTTCATTCTATTAGCTTAGTTTCTCATAATTTCAAATTCTAAATATTTATATTAGGGTTACAAGTGGTATTTTGACTTAGCCTCCGTAAATCCTACCCTATATACTCAGTACACATCAAATATGTTATCTCCTATACCTCCAAAGCCCCAGACTTTCACATATTTCTCTTATAACATATGCATACACTTAGTATAGGCAACATGACTTTGTAAATCTTTCATACAAATATGGTAATTTCATTATATTAGCCTGTAATTTCATTCTATTAGCTTAGTTTCTTATAAATTTCAAATACTAAAAATTTATAATAGGGTTGCAAGGGGTATTTTGACTTAGTCTCCGTAAATCCTACCCTATATATTCAGTCCACATCAAAATGTGATCTCCTATACTCCAAAGCCCCAGACCTTCACATTATTTCTCTTATAACCCATACATACACTTAGTATAGGCAAAATGACTTTGTAAATCTTTCATACCAATAACTGAATTTCATTATATTAGCCTGTAAATTCATTTTATTTGCTTAGTTTCTCATAAATTTCAAATAACTAAAATCTATAATAGAGTTGCAAGTGGTATTTTGACTTATCCTCCGTAAGGTAATTCATTATATTAGCCTGTAATTCTATTCTATTAGCTTAGTTTCTCATAGATTTCAAATACTAAATTTTTTAAATAGGGTTGCAAGTGGGTATTTGGACTTAGCCTCCGTAAATCCTACCCTATATACTCAGTCCACATGAAAATGTATGATTTCCTATACCTACAAATCTCCAGGACTTTCACACATTTTTCTTATACATAAACGTTATAGGCAAAATTAATTTGTAAATCTGCTTTCCTAATAAGGTTATTACTTTATATTAGCCTAGTTTCTTATAAATTTCAAATTCTAGAAATTTGTAATAGGGCTGCAAGTGGTATTTTGATTTAACCTCCGTAAATCGCAACCTATATACTCGGTTCCACATCAAAATATATGATGTCCTATATCAATCCAAAGCTTCAGACTTTCACATATTTCTCCTATACATAAACTTTATAGGAAAATAAACTTTGTAAATCTTTTTCCTACTAAAGTTATTTCCTTTTATTAAGCCTAATTTCTCATAAATTTCAAATACTAAACATTTATAATAAGGTTCCAAGTGGTATTTTGATTTAGCACCCGTAAATCGTATACTACATACTCAGTCCATCTCAAATATGGATCTCCTATACCTCTAAAACCCCAGGAATTCACATATTATAATACATACAAACACTTATTATTGATAGACAACATGACTTTGTAAATCTTTTATACCAATAAGGTAATTTCCTATATTAGCGTAGTTTCTCATAAATTTAAAATTTTTAAAAATTTATAATGAGGTTCCTAGTGATATTTTGACTTAACCTCCGTAAATCCTACCTGATGTACACAATCCAAATCAAATACGCTATCTCCTATATTTCCAAAGCCCCAGACTTTATCATATTTCTCTTATAATACATATACTTAGTATAGGCAACACGACTTTGTAAATCTTTTATTCCAATTAGGCTATTTCATTACATTAGCCTAGCTTCTCAAATTTCAAATTCTAAAAATTAAAAAATCTCTAAAATTTTCGTTCAAAATTTTCAAAAAGTTTTCGTTTCAAAATTTTCTAAAATTCAAATTCTAAAGGTTCCAAGTGGTATTTTACCCCTATATATTCAGTCCACATCAAAATGTGATATCCTATACCTCCAACAACCCAGACTATCGCTTCTTACTGTCGTAAAAACAGAAATGTCTTTTACAAGCCAAAAAATGAAGAAAAAAAACATACACCTCGACAGGAAACTACTATTATTAACATTATGCTTTCCTCCTTTTTTTTTTGTTGTAGTACCTTTATCTTATGGGGGCCCCAACAAATAAACACTGCTCCTCTCAGCGAATCCGCTAAAGAATTGTTAAGAGAGAAATAAATGTGCATGTATTCATATTTTTGCGTTTTCCCCCTCCTCTACCAGAAGTTTTCCTGGGAGATTTCTGTCGCTGTTGAAAAATGGAAAATATCTAGACACGTTAGCAAAACAAGCGCTCCCCCCGGTTTGATTTTGTTAGGTTTCTTTTAAAGGGGAATATCCGGGAAGAGAGTTTTACCGATATTTTTTCGAACATAAGGGAATGTTTTCGCACTCGCAAGAAATATTTATTCGGATGTGAATTCCGTAACGTTTCATGTGAATTCATAAATTTTACAAATATGTACTTATTGCTAATGTATGAACGCGTTTGCATGCTTTATAGCAGAATTTCGCAAAGAGGAATGTATGTTCTATATCAACTCTAAAATTTATGTTTCTTCCTTAAATGTTTACGTTTTATGCCTAATATGAATATTTATGAATATTTCCTGAAAGTTTTATGTATACACTGAAAGAGGGATTACTTCAAGAGTTTCAAATTTATTTGACACTATAATGAAATATATTTTAATATAACTATGATGTTTATTTACTGAATGTTTTTCTCATTGTTTTATATTTTATGTTTACTATCAATATTATGGTTGCTTCTGGAGTGTTATGCATAAATGAATAAAGTACTTCTTCAGAGTTCAATATTTGTTTGAAATATAATTCAGCAAGTGTGTTTTACATAATATTAAATGTTTAGTTTAATTCTTAAATGTTTATTTCGTTTTTTGAGTGTTTTTAAGTTTAATATGAATATTCATGGTAATTTCTTGAATGGTTATGTATAAATGAAGTGAGGATTACTTCAATGTTTAATTTGAGGCTATCATGATAACTGTTTTATATCAACTCTGATGATATTATTAATGTTTTTGTCAGTTTTTGAGTGTTTTAAGTTTTTTTTATCAATATTATGGATATTTAATGTTTTATACAAAAATTTTAATAAATGATTACTGCAAGAGTCAATATTTGTTTGAAACTATAATTCAGCATGTGTGTTTTACATAATATCAAATGTTTATGGTCAATTTCATTAAATGTTTATGTCGTTTTTTTGAGTGTTTTAAGTTTAATATGAATATTCATGGATATTTCTGAATGTTTTATGCATAAACTGAGTGAAGAATTACTTAAAGAGTTCACTATTTAGTTGAGGCTATAATGAAATACGTTTTATATCCAACTTTGATGATTATTTATTAAATGTTTTTATCTGTGTTTGTCGTGTTTTATGTTTATATAATATTTATGGATATGTTTTATGCATAAATTGAATAAAGGACTACTTCAAGATTTCAATATTTGTTTGAAACTATAATAGGTTATGTATGTTTTTATACCAGCTCTACATTTTTTGTTTATTTCTTAAATGCTTATGAAAGCTTTTTAAATGTTTATGTTTAATATAAATATTTATGAATGCTTCTTGAATGTTTTTTTGATCAATTCTGTATGTTCATATTTATTTCTTGCAGCTTTTTATGTTTATTTTTTTAAATGTTTTGCTTTTATTGTGTTATAAAAAATCTATTTTGATAAAGAAAGTGCTAAAAGGTGTTTTAAGATTAGTTTCCAAAATTAGTTTTAAATTTAATTAAAAGAAGTGCTTGGTTTGGTTTGGTTTAGACCGCTACAGTCAACTTTTTGATACATTAAGGGGGGCTAATTAGATCGGGACCTACAGTTTAAAGCCGATTCCAAACGGTTGCAAACATTCATGCCAACAGTGGTATTCGAACCCACAGAATCAGAACCGAATGCCAGCGCCCTAGCCATTCGGCCATTACCTGGCAAAGAAGTGCTTGGAACGAACGAAATTTTTAGACTCGCCTGGCTGGTTTTGTAAAAACAGCTATTAACAGCTGAGAAGGATTAACTTTAAAATATTAAATAATATGTTGCAACAGAGACAGTTACACTTAAAGAAAACTTGCCATACATAAATAATTTGGTGATAAATAGTTATATCTAATAGTTATATCTTAACTATTTGACATCACATTCATGAACTGAACGGATACTTTTTATTAAAATTTAGAGAACTGCAAACATACTCATAGAAAAGGCTTTGGATAACGGAAGTGTAGGATTCAGTCCCACTCTTGCAAATTCTGTTTTTTTTCTTATTTATCTACTAGCAGAATACCCGTGCGTCGCTACGGAGTACATTTTATGATAATTACAATGAAAATAATGAAATTGCTTTTCAGAGGATTCCTTATAAAAAATTTTGTTTGTTTCTTCACTGCGGCGGGACTATATTACCAGGCTCGTCCGCGAACTTACGCGTGAGCAAGCTACTTAAAACTGACCGTGGGAAAAACGATTTTCTCTTACATCTACGCCAGCGTATTTTAAAGTTTGGCCTTGACACTTATTTATCGTCATGTCGAAGCATACTTTGAAGGGGAATTGCAGTTTTATATATAGGTTTAATTTAATATCCATAAAAAATACTAATTTGAATTAAATTCTTAAAAAACTTCCATATCAATTAGTCTAGAGGTTAAATTTTATCTTTTAATGTAGTATAATATTTTTTTGTCAAATAGTTTCGTTGTTATGCACGTGACGCAAAATTAATTTGAAGTATCGCAAAAAGAAAATCAATCACGTGATCAGCATTTAATAAATTAAATTCCAAAAATTAGTCTCTAAAAATTCAGCAAAAATTAGAAAATGGAGGTAAAGATTCGAAAAAAGATTTCATTTTAAAGTAAGTTTTATGATCTTTCTCATGATATAAATTTTATAACCCTCGGATTATTATTTTAAATGCAAACTTTAAAGAATGTTACAAAACAGCTTAAAAATTAAATTTAAAATTATGAGAAGAATTTTTCAAAAATCTTTCTTAGTGAACCCTACACTATAAGAAGAATCGACATGCAAAAATTCAGCCATTAGGTCCTTTAGGTCCCGCGATTTGGTCTGTGCGTTATTGTTAGTCAGTCAGTCAGTCAATCACGGAACTGTTTTAAATATATAGATAAAGTCTTATTTCTAAAACCTATACTTTCAAAAACATCAGCTACTCAACTGCATTTCTGCAGTTTTTTGCAAAAAACAGAATATACTTTTTAGCCTTGAACTATTTTATAGCATAATTTTTAGCGCATTTTGAAAAGTTTTTTTAAGTATTGATGAATATTCAAAAAATAAGATCAGTTACTTATCTGAACTTTTCTGTACAAAAGAAAAATATTTTTATCCTTAAAATATTTCTTATCTCAAAAGTCTTTGTGTTTCTAGAAAAAAAATCTTTTCATAGACGCGTTTTCTAATTTTTTTAACCTGAGCCCTAAAAGATAATCTTCTACTTATTAGAATATTCTGTAGTGTTTGACAAAAACTGGAAAATACCTAAAATATTTTTCATAATAAGATTCTGTGTTTACGCGAAATATGAACGCATTATTAAAGCAATTTTTAATTAAAATTAATCCTATCACAACTATTGAACTACTTAACTAAAGTCCTGAAGTGTTGTTCAAAATCAGTAAATATTTGAAGCCTTAAATGTTTTTAATGCTGAGATCTACATGCATTCAAAGAAGGATCTAAATTTTTCTGGAACTTAAATTTTTTTAAAACCCGAGTCTTAATAACGAACTGAAAATTAAATGAAATGCTATAGTGTTTGTTTAAACGGGGAAATATTGTTATCCTTAAATATTTTAATTGTTAAGATTATCCATGAATTTCAAAGGAAATCTCAGTATCAGAACGTTTTGAAATTTTTTAAACCTGAGCTTTATTTAAAAACTCAATATAACTGAAAATGATTAGTGTTTTGGGGGAAAAAGGAGAAAATGTTTAGGTTCAAAATTTTTTTTTATATTAAGATTCTTTTTGCACTTGGAAGTATAATTTATTTTTGACGCATTTGTAATTCATAAAACTCCTGAGACCTAATAAACGTCTGGGTACATAAATGTGTAGGAATGTTATGAATTAATGGGATAAACATAGGAAAATATTTTCAAGCTTAAAAATGTTAATATTAAGACTCTGTGGACATTAGAAATGAAACTTTTATATGAACGTAATTTTAAAACCTGAACCCTAATTAATATCTGATACTGAACTGCAGTTGTATGCAATGGAAATTATAAATTGAAAATTATTTTCAGGTTAAAATACTTTTAATATTAAGGATATTTGTGTATTAGAAATAAAAACTTAATCTAGACACATTTTGTAATTTTTGAAAACCTGAGCCCTAATTATTATCTACGAAATGGCAATTTTAGCTATTAAGTTATAAAAGGAAAATGTTTTCAGCTTTAGAATATTTTTAAGAGTAATTAATATTAATTGTCAACTGGAAAGGAAAATTATTATGGACATATTTTGCAATTTTTGAAATTCGAACCCTAATTAACATCTGCTAATTTACAGAAATTGTACAATGTTAGGAAAAAAGGGGAAAATATCTTCAGCTTTAAAATAATTTTAACGTTAAGATTCTTTGTACACTGGAAAGGAAACCTTAGTATGGACATATTTTGCAGTTTTTAAAACCTGAGACCTAATAAACGTCAGTTACATAACTGTGCAGGAATGTTATGAATTAATGTGCAACGTTTGATAAACACAGGAAAATATTTCCAGGCTTAAAAAATGTTTAATATTAAGACTCTCTGGTCATTAGAAATTAAACTTTTATATGAACATATTCAGTAATTTTAAAACCTGATATCTAATTAATATCTGATACTGAACTGCAATTGTACACTATGAAGTTTATAGATTGGAAAATATTATCAGTCTTAAAATACTTTTAATATTAAGGCGTTTGTGTATTCGATATAAAACCTTAATGTAGCCACATTTTGTAATTTTTGAAAACCCGAGCCCTAATTATTATATACGGGATTGCAATTTTGAGCTATTTAGTTAAAAAAGGAAAATGTTTTCAGCTTTAGAATATTTTTAACATTAAAATTATTCGTCAACTAGAAAGAAAACACTATTATGGACATATTTTGCAATTTTTGAAAACCTGAGCCCTAATTATTATCCAAGGAATTGCAATTTTGAGCTATGAAGTTTTAAAAAAAGGAAAACATTTTTGGCTTTAGAACATTTTTAACATTAAAATTATTTGTCAACGAGAAAGGAAACATTATTATGGATGTATTTTGCATTTTTGAAATGCGAGCCCTAATTAACATCTGCTAATTATCTGAAATTTTGCACTACAAGGAAAAAAGGGGAATATATCTTCAGCTTTAAAATAATTTTAACGTTAAGATTCCTTGTGCAATGGAAAGGAAACCTTAGCATGGACATATTTTGCAGTTTTTAAAACCCGAGCCCTAATTAATATCTTCTGCATGATTGTACTTTATCAGTTTTTAGAAAAATAAAAAAATATTTTTAACTTTGCGGGTATATTTTCACTTGTAAAAAAGAAATATCCTAGACACCTCCACAAAACCCATTTCAATACTTAGCTCTTTCTTAGAAAAAAGGATAAGATATCTTTAATGAGCATAATGCCCTCAGCGCAGTCTCAGCTTCTTTTGTCGATGCCTGCACATTTATTTCAGTTCGCTTTTGTTAGCGTAAACAGCTCATGGTGCGAACAAAGAACTGCCGAAATTGAAATAAATAAGGATTCATATTCTAAATTCCTTTTCGAAAGTTTACTTACGAGATTTATGGTCAAAAGAGAGTATTGAAAAGTTTGAAACCCTTCCGTGACTCAACTTAAAAGATCTTAACAAAGATTTATTATACTACCAGTTAGTAAAAGCTGAATTTGTTGCTTAAAACATTTTTATCTTGGGTAATTCATAAATGCGAGAGATTTCTTCCGTCCTATTGTTGGAGATAAATACTTAATTAAATTTAAGGTTGTCTGGGACAAAAAAATCTTCATTACAGTACATTTTTGTTTTCTTGTTATCAAACATAGTACAGATCTTTTAGAACAAAATAACACAAATCGCTAGTTTTTATGACGATTACTTTCCCAGACACAAAATTATTTGTGGTGTACTGTCTACGTGGAAACTGACGTACATTTCTTCTTCAAGCCAATTATCTCAGATTGCAATTTTTTTGTGATTAGCTGTCTTTAAAAGCAGATATATATATATATATATATATATATATATATATACTGAAGTGCCACTGAATTAGGGATACCTACCTAGTAACGAGGTGGGCCTCCTCTGGAATTGATAACGGCTGCAACACGACGAGGCATAGATTCAACTAAGTTTCTGGAAACGTTCCACGGGAATGGCTTGCCAAATATTGGCTAAAGCTGTCCATAATTCAGAAAGGTTCTTTGGTGCTGTGTGATGGCCTTTCACGCCTTGTTCCAAAACATCCCAAAGATGCTCAATAGGATTTAAGTTTGGGCTTCTATGTGCCAATTCATGACAGAGAAGTCAGAGGAATGCTCATCCAACCAGCCAATATCCAACCGGGACTTGTGAGAGGTACAGTTGTCTTGCTGGAAAACTCCATTACCGTGCGGATAACAGAACAGCATAAACGGATGGAGGTGATCACCCAGCAACTCTACGTACCGAAATGCATTGAGGGAGGTTGGTACACGCACCAAAGATCCCAAACTGTGCCACGAAAAAACACCGCAGACCATGATTGAGCCACCGTGGCCTTGTACAGTTCCAGCCAGGCATGCAGGATCCATGGCTTCATGAGCCTGACGCCATATTCTCAGTCTCCCGTCGGCGTTAAGTAGTCGGAATCGAGACTCACCACTCCATGCTACTCGTTTCCAGTCCTCTACACTCCAGTCTCTGTGCTCTCTTGCCCAGGCAAGACGTGCAGCCCGATGGCGAGTATAGAGCAATGGTACTCTCGTAGGTCGACGGCTCCCGAAATCCATACGGTGAAGCGAGCGTTGCACAGTCCGTTTACTGACTGTACGACTGGCACCGTCATTAAACTGGGTCGGAATTTTAGCTTATGTTTGGCTTCCTTGGCTACGTACAATACGCCTGAGCCGTCTCTCACCACGCACTGTCAAGGCTAATTGCTCTTTGCAGTTTGCCCGATCGCTAGTTTTTTTTTCCACCATCCATGTATTCTTGGTATACTCTTGACACTGTCGACCTTGAAAATCCTAGCTGTCTGACGATTTCGGAAATTGAATGGCCCATGCGTCGCGCACCTACGATTTGTCCGCGATCGAAGGCGTCTAAATCAGGCATTTTACCCATACTGGCAATTCCAACAACTAATTCAGAACAACCACAGTACGCGCTATATATGCAGTTACCACAGCGCCCTCACTTGCGCATACATGATGCGCAGCGCTACACAATTTGCATAGGCTTTCATATCCCTAATTCAGTGTCACTTCAGTGTATATATATATATCCTCCCTAGGTATCACTATGAAATGTCTTACTGTGGACCTATTGCCTAACTTCCTTAAATTATGTCTGGGATTTTTGATTTCGAAAAAGAATTTTTTTTATTTACCTTGAGGCCAAATTTACTCAGGCAAAAGGTGAATTTTTTGCGTGTAAATTACATTTAGAATTTTATAAATGAAATTTTTATTAATCCCCAAATGTTGTATTATGAAACCTTTCCAACAATCAAAAGGGGAAAAATAGGAAATAGAGCCATTGGTTTGGCATTTATAACAAATACAGAAACATTTCTTACTCTCAGAAGCAAAACAAATAGGCAAATAGAGTCATTGGTCTGGCAGTTATATCAAAATCAGAAACCTTTATTTCGCTCAGAAGGTAAAAAATAGGCAAATAAGATATTGGTTTGTTAGTTATATTAAAACAGAAACACGTTCTATGCTCAGAAGTTAAAACAAATAGGCAAATAGAGCTCTTTGTTTGACAGTTATATCAAAAACAGAAACTTTTCCTACTCTGTAAAGGAAAAAATAGGCATATAAAGACATTAGCTTGGCAGTAAAAGAAAAAACAGAAACCACTTATATGTTTCAAGGAAACTTGCAGTTTTAAGTATTCTTCCACATAAAACAAGCTCAAAAATGGGATCACGACCCTTTAATTACATATTTTCTCCTGTTCGTTGATTTAAAACTTTTTGTATGATAAAAAGGGGATATAAATGAAGTAGGGAGCAGTTTACAGTGTTTTATATCATATATATTCATAAGAATAGATATACATTTCAAATACTTAAGTTATTAAAACTAAACTTTTTTTCATGTTTAAGCTTGAGCCAAATTTAAACTTCTTAATAGAGCCGTATGATAACACAATAATTGTTTATTATATATTCTTGCCTAGACTATTTTGAAACAGTTGACTCTTGACCTACTGAAAATTTTCGCTGTCTGAAAGACAATTTACTTGCCAGTAAATCTATTAAAACATAATCCTGACCTTTGAGCGAAATAAACTTCGTTAGTTCAAAATTGGAATTCCCAAGACTTAGGAGACTTCACAATTCTTATTCAATGAAAAATGGGAAGCGAAATAAAATATATTAAAAAAGCTACGAGTCTGAAATATTTACAATGTCTCCAGTTTTTGTAATTTGTTCCATTCAATAAAAAAAAAAAAGCCATAAAAATTAGATTTCAGAAAATCCAGGTCTTCAGTTTTGAAGAAAAAAAACAGATCACTTGCAACATAACTTCGAGTGCAAGTTGATAGGATTTAATAAGGCGTAGGCGTTCGTAAAACCCAGGAGCACCGTGAAGCTCTCCATTGAACGGTATTTGCTAATTAAGAAATATCTGAAGAGGGGATGCATTGCGGTTCAATGGCTTTTGAAATAACTCTTCAATTTTAAGGAATGTCGAATCGATTATATTCCGCCATTTTGATGCGCAAAAGTTCATTGCAAAAAAAAATTATATTTTAGAAAAAAAAAAACTTCAGGCAATCGTCTAAAGGTTATTATCTGCGTACATCAGGATAGTAGGTATATGAGTGCCATGACTGTAAAGAAAATATAACTTGTTCGGGTTTTGAACAAAAAGATTCTGCAAATGATCAAAGGAAATAATTGAAAAAACATTAAGTGTGCGAATAATTAATTTACCGTTACATTAAATTTATATAAGCATTTGTTGGATTCTAAATTTACGAGACGCTTTCGTGGAATAGAAGAAAACTTCTACATTACCTTGAACAAGGAAATTAGATAAAAAATAAACTTCAAAATTTGAGGATCAAATAAAATTCCCGATAACAAAAAGAAGAATTAGGAAAGTAAATAGTTAATTCACCAATATACGAAATTTAGAAGAGCATTTACAGGATTCTTAATTTTCGCTACGCTTCTGACTCGAATAGAAGGAAACCCTATATTACCTTGAACAAGAAGTTAAATAAAAGTAATCCTCAAAATATGAGGATCTAATAGGATTCAGTATCACAAAAGAAGCTTCAAAAGAATCATTTAGAATTTCCTCATTTAGGTAGGCGATCGGCTAACTCCCCATTATACCAAATTTAGATGTGGATTTACAGGATTCTAAATTTACGCTATGCTTCTGACTCGAACAGAAGCCGTATATTACCTTCAACAAGAAGTTCAATAAAAGTAATCCTCAAAATCTGAGGATTTAATAGGATCCAGTATCAGAAAAAATGCATTACGTAAGCCAATAGTTAATTTACCTATATACTAAATTTAGATGAACATTTTCAGGATTCTATATTTACGCTATGCTTCTGACTCGAATAGAAGGAAACCCGTATATTACATTGAACAAGAAGTTGAATAAAAATAATCCTCAAAATCTGAGGATCTAATAGGATTCAGTATCACGAAAATAGCATTAGGTAAGCAAATGGTTAATTCACTAATATACCAAATTTAAACGAGCATTTAGAGGATTCTAAATTTACACTACACTTCTGACTCAAATGGAAGGAAACTCCTGTATTACTTTGAACAAGAGGTTCAATAAAATTAATCCTCAAAATCTGAGGATCTAATAGGATTCAGTATCACAAAAACGCATTAGGTAAGCAAATGGTTAATACGCCAACATACCAAATTTAGATGAGAATTTACACGATTCTAAGTTTACGCTACACTTCTGACTCGAACAGAAGGAAACCCGTATATTACCTTAAACAAGAAGTTCAATAAAAGTAATCCTCAAAATCTGAGGATCTATTAGGATTCAGTATCACAAAAATAGCAATAGGTAAGTAAATGGTTAAACTCACTAATATACCAAATTTAAATGAGCATTTACAGGATTCTAGATTTACGCCACGCTTCTGACTCGAATAGAAGGAAACCAGTATATTACCTTGAACGAGAAGTTCAATAAAACTAATCCTCAAAATCTGAGAATCTAATAGGTTTCAGTGTCACAAAAAGAAGCCATAGGTAGGCAAATGGCTAACTCACCATTATACGAAATTTAGATGTGGGTTTAAAGGATTCTAAATTTACTCTAGGGTTCTAGGTCAAATAGAAGGAAACCTCTAAATTACCCTGAACAAGGAATTTTAATACAAATAAACCTCAAAATTTGAAGATCTAATAAGATTCACTATCACAAAAAGAAGCTTTAAGTAGGCAAACGGCTAATTCACCAAATTTAGATGTGAGTTTACGGGATTTTAAACTTAGGCAGTCATCTGAGTTGAAAGGAAGAAACTTTCTGTATTTCCTTGAACAAGGAAGTTAATATAAATGAACCTCAAAATGTGAGGATCTAATGGGATTCATTCTCATAAAAAAGCTTTAAGTGAGGAAACTGGTAATTCCCCATTATATTAAATTCAGACGTATGTTTAGAGGGTTTTAAATATACACCAGGAATCTGGGTTGAATGGAAGAAAACCTCTATATTACCTTGAACAAAGAAATAAAAATAAACCTCAAAATTTGAGGATCTAATTGGATTCACTCGTATTAGATCCTCACATTTTGAGGTTTAGAATTCTTGTCAGTCATTTCGCACTACTCTTTCGATCTCTACCCTCTACCGATCCAGTAATTTCTCCGGTCACGACCCCCTAGAAACCATGAATCAAAAATAAAAGACGTTAAAACCACAACTAAATTTAAAGGGAATTCGCCAAGGTAATAACCTGCATTAAAAAGGGATAAATCGAATCAAAGTTAGATTAGCTAAAGCCATTAGATGACGATAAATACCCTTTTTCGTTTGGAAGTGGGGGAATTTCTTTGGGGAAGAAGAGAAAAAAATCCCCAGTGAGGGAAAAGTTTATCAATAAATGCGAGAGATGGGTTGTTTTGGCAGTTTGATTGAAAGCTCTAAAGAGAAGCCTTAAGTGAATAACTATGGCATTGTATTGCATTACTAGAATTCAATAACACCAACTCGGTCCGATTCAGTCAAAGAAATTGCGCCAGTTATTTCCTTGACATTTACAGGCTAAGGAAACTGTCCACAGCCCACAACAATTATGAGTACAAGAGAAACCTTCTGCCAAGATTATTGTTTATATATTTTATACACAGTGAAAAAAAATAATACCGATTTTTTTAGACTTTATAGCAGTTCACGATAATTTATCTCTGAGAACGTTTGTTTTCCTGCCACATAATGTCTCTGTTTTTGGTTTTCAATTATTTTATTGCAAGATAAAAAAATAAACCAAAAAGTTCAGACCGACTGAATAGTTTATTGAAAGTTTCTCCATTTTACTGACACGAATTTTTGGTTCTATGCAAAGTACAAATTCGAATGCATGCTTTTAACCGATTGTCTTTCATACCAAGGGGAATAAATATTCTAGGTTATGTCAATATAAAGAAAACAAAAACTGTTTTTTAAGGCATCTGCAAAGAATACATTACACGAAGATTAAAAATTAAATTTCAGTTTCATTAAAACTCAACTTTTAGTTTTTTGAACTAAAAGTTGATTTTTATTGCAAGGTAGATTAGAATTAAAAATATTTTGAGGTTATACTAGTATGCCAAGTCAATATTCTTATCTCTTGACTACCAAACCATTTAAATTTTAACCCTCTAAGCGTTTGAGACTTTTTGGTGTGGCTTTCTCCTAGCTGCAAAACTGATTATTACACTCTAGTTTTGTGTTAAGAAATATCAAATTTGTTCCATCTGAGACAATTTTGAACACCAAATAAGGATGGAATAGTTCGTCATAAACACTTTTCAAGTTGGAAGTGTGTGACGAAGAAATACGTCACAAATGTTCAGATGCTTCAAACTTAGAAAGATATGACTGAAAAATCTAGATTTATAACTTTATGGCGTAATATATATATATATATATATATATATATATATATATATATATATATATATATATATATATATATATATATATATATACTAGCATTATTGCCCGGCGTTGCCCGGGTAGATATATAGATATAAAATTTTTCATGTATTCCATCAAAAAAATACTGGGCTGCACCTCCTGCAAAATATACACTTCGCCCTCCCCCCCCCGTCACCCCCAGACCAACTCTCAAACCACCCCTTAGAAAAAATCTCTTTTCCCCCCGCGTATCGAATTAGACTGGTTTGTGGTGAAGGGGCTGTATCCATATTTAAGAAGTGCGCTTAGGGGCACAAAAATCATTAAAAAATTAATTTAAAAAAACTAATTGAGCCCCAAATTTCGTTTTTCCTGATTTAACTTTCTCGGGTCCTAAACATTAACTGTGCCGAATTTGGTCCCAGTGGGTAAAACAGTCTATGATTCTATAGCGGACAAACAAACAGACAAGCTCTTTTATATATATATATATATATATATATAATATATATATTAATTATTCAATTTATTAGACATAGAAATGTATGATATACATTGATATATAAATTAATGTCTTGCAGTTGTTATATCTGTTGCCTACATTTTCGTAACCACAAATTTTGATACCTTACCAATATGCTCTAATGGATTAAACAAGTAAATTGCGTCCAAAATAAATTTTTTGACTAATACAAAAAAAATAAAACCTTACATACACAAGACTTGAAGAACCTATTTTATTTTAAACATTTTAGGTTCCAAAATTGAATCAGAACCATCGAATGGCATTTTGACAATAGATTTCAGCCCTTTGTGAACCACAAAAGCATCAGCTGAAATCGGTACCAAAATGCCTATTTTGTGTAGGTTTACCCGTTCCAACGAGCAGACTCTTTAAGAGGAATAAATCCCGTGACCATTCCAGTTTTCCCGAAACATTATCTGGTATTTCCCCTCTGTTTCAGGTTTCGACGTTAGCTTCAAAAATAGGATTTCTCGCTTGCAAGGTAGCATTACACATTTCAACAGCTTTGAAATGTATGATGCTACTTTGAGGCGAGAAATTTCGAGACTTCGAACCTGAAACAGTATTTCGTTTTTAAATTGCATTAAAATAATCTTACTTACGTCTTTACAGATATGCTCCGCGTAAATATAAATCATAGAAGTGGGATTTACAAGTTCATCAAAATCAAGCAAAGTTTTACAGTATAAGTAAATAAATAGCTAGATTATGTAGAATAATGGCTGGTATAAGGATAAATGCGAGTAAAAACTATTACATCTAACACTGGCCAAGTATATTATAAAAAATTGAATTACATGGAATTTTAGACTGCATAATTGAAGATATGCTCCGCGAAAATATATATCATAGAAGTGAGATTTACAAGATCATCAAATTCAAGCAAAAATATACAGAAGAAGTAAATAAATAGCAAGATTATGTAGAAGAGTGACTGGTATAAAAATAAATGCGAGTAAAATGTATTAGATATTACACTGGCCAAGTACATTATGTAAACTTTGAATAACATGAAATTTTAGACTGCATAATTGAAGATATACTACGCATAAATATATATCATAGAAGTGAGATTTGCAAGTTCATCAAAATAAAGCAAAGTTTTACAGAATAAGTAAATAAATAGCAATAATGGCTGGTATAAGGATAAATGCGAGTAAAAAGTGTTAGATCTAACACTGGCCAAGTATATTATAGAAAATTGAATTACATGGAATTTTAGACTGCATAATTGAAGATATGCTCCGCGATAACATATATCATAGAAGTGAGATTTGTTCATCAAAATCAAGCAAAGTTTTACAGAATAAGTAAATAGATAGCAAAATTATGCAGAAGAAGGTCTGGTTTAAGAATAAATGCAATTAAAAAGTATTAGATCTAACACTGGCCAAGTATATTATATAAAAATTAAATTACATGAAATTTTAGACTGCATAATTGAAGAGAGAATAAACCTATTGATATGAAATTTTGCAGAAGCAGTTCCGATTTCCTCATATGGTGATAATTCAGCAGTATATATTATATAACAGGTCTATGATTTTTCTCAATAAAATGTTTCTTTTCGTCGTTAAACGCCTCCAAGACTATTACTTGGATTATTGGAAATTATAGCTAACTTTAAAAAGTCAGACAATACGGTAATAGACATGATGCATGCAAGTGTCTGGTTTCTTTAAGTGATTAATTTTTAAACGGTATTCCCCCCCCCCCCCCCCCCCGTTAAATGTCCGCAATATATATTGGTCTATTACTTGTTTCATTGGAAATTTTAACAAAATATAAAAAAAAATTTGCAGAATTGTAAGTCTGTTAAAGTGATAACCACAACACCTTAGAGCTAAAACCTGAATAACACGCCCATTGAATTTGAAGACATATTTTAAAATGCACAAATTAGAAAAAAAGTGCATTTTCTAATGCATGTTTAAAAAATACTGATAGGTAAATTATCAAAGCTTAAGGCTGTTGTGTATTAACCCGGTTAGATTAGCTCACCTCATTGTTAACCTATGGAGAAAATGTGTCTACTATTGAGAGCTACATAAATGCTAATAATCTATATATATAAAACAGTTCCGTAACTGACTCATTCATTCACTGACTGACTGACTGACTGACATACAACGCACAGACCAAACCGCTGGACCTAAAGGGCTGAAATTTTGCATGGCGATTCTTCTAATAGTATAGGGGTGCAAAAAGAAAAATTTTTCAAAATTTCTTCTTAGATTCTTTTAAATTAAATTTTTAAGCTGTTTTTTAAACTTTTTTTTTACGTTTGCATTTAAAATAATACATTGAGGGTTATAAAATTTATATCACGAGAAAGATCATAAAAATTCCTTCAAAATGAAATTTTTTTCGAATTTTTACCTCCATTTCCTGATTTTTGGTGAATTTTTAAAGATTAATTTTTAGAATTTAATTTATTAAATGCCGATCACGTGATTTCTTTTTCTGGTACTTTAAATAAATTTATCTTCACGTGCATAACAAGTAAATAGACAAAAAAATATTTTTTTTCTTGCTAATGCGGCAGACGATTGGACATTATTTTGTCTATAAAAATATCCCTTACGATGTTTTAAAAAATATATTTTGTTTTCTACATCAATTGTATATATTGATCGTCGTATTTATTACATATATATATATATATATATATATATATATATATATATATATATATATATTTATTATTTTTTGGCATTAATTGTATACATTGGCCGTTGTATTTAATTTGAATGTACTCCGTAGCGAAGTACGGGTTTTCAGCTAATCCAATATAAATGGTATTTTCAGATAGCCTGAACTTTTTTTTCACCTTGCAACAGGATTCATTTTATGCATTGCGTCCACCAAAGGAATGGATGAGCGTTTAAAACACACTAGACCAGATTATTTTCCCAGAATAATTTTAATTTTAAAATATTATTTGCATTTTCTTAAAAAAACGAAAAACGTCCAAGGTGTAAAATTTATTTCTCTATTATTGGAGTACAATATTTGAAAAAAAAAACTTTCATTCCAAGTCAGGAATCCTTGGACACATTTTTTTCCATGGGTTAACATTGAGGTGAGCGAATCCTATAGGGTTAGTAAACAGCCTTAATGTATAATTTGCAACTTCATTTGTGAGTCTGATTTCTTAATTTATATTTTAGGATTACCTTTAACTTTAAAGTTCAGACAAAAATTAATGAAATTCAAATAGACAGTTCTTCATCAGCAGAGGCCAGTTGAATTAACGAACTGTCGTTTAATTCCCTTGGGTGAAGAATTATAAAATTAATCTACCTCCATATCATTGTACAGACGTGTCAATAAATAGAAATTCGATCTCTTCTCGTGCGATACATACATCTGTGACTATCCTTATTTACTTTACAGTTTCAAAATCTAGAAATTTCTTTGATAATGTAGTTATAGAATTCTAAGTCTGCGTTTAACACAGTTTATCATATCGTATAATTCAGGAACTATGTTTAAAAGTTCAGTAGACACACGAGCCGTAGTTTTAAGATATTTAAATTTGAAAGTTAGGGAAAAGTTAGGGATTTACTGCGATCCCAGCAGTTGCTTTCTAGGTATAACCATATTCCTCTTTTGAACTTACAATATTTGCCATATAGAAATTTTACACCCCTTCAACAATGCTAAGAAGAGACTGCAAATGGAAATACAATGTTTGCTCAAGGGAAATCCATATGAGTATTGTATATCTTTCATAATGAGTCTTTTATATATTTAAGAACGTACCGTAATGTATATCTCTGAACATCATACAAGAACTATCCATCTTTCGTAAACATAAAACACGTTTCTCGCTCAGAAATAGAAGTTTTACTTAGCTCCAATCTAATATGATTGATTTTATTAAAGAAGCAGTGAGAAATGACGTTCATACTTCTTTCATAATCCCAATTTCTAAGTTCTCTCGAGCTCAGATTTCTCCCAGAAGCTTGAAAGGAAACAAATCAAACGTACAAATCTCACAAAAATGATTTATTGCACTTTTTTCCTCCCGCTGCATTTCCGTGAAGTTAGAGCCCTTTGTGCAAACACATTTTTGGAAGTCATCCCGGCCATATCTCCCCGTATTTCGCCGAGTAAATATTTGAGTAAAAAAGAGCCAATGAAACGTTTAAAATTTAGACCGTAAGTTACTCATTTTAAGCGAGTGGATGGAAATTTTTCCTGGTAAGTTTTTTTGTTGCGTATTTCCCTGCCATAAACGTAAAAGTTTCTTTTTTCTTTTCTGAAGATGGAAGAGAAGTAAAATAATGACTTTACGCAATACTGCACGCTTGTTGCGGATGTTAAGTAGAAGTGAACATGACCAAATATACACTAATATTTTCTTATCTAATTAGAGATTTTCATAGAATTAGAGATGCTTCTTTTATTTCATTTTGATTTGGGAAGACGTTTTAATTACTTACGAATTAGTGATTTAAACTGACGTTACTATTCAACTCCACATAAAATGGTGATTTTACTCTTGAGGTGACTAATCAGTTTTTCATCCAGTGGCGATATTAATACAGTGATTTTACAAAAGGCGATTTTGTTTCCGAGGTGACTAATCTGTTTCTCATCAAATGGCAATTGTAATACTGTGATTTAAAAAATGGTGATTTTGCATTTGAGGTGACTAATCAGTTTATCATCAAGTGGTGATTTCAATACAGTTATGAAACAAATGAAGATTTTATTTCTGATGTGGCCACTCATTTCGAAATAATTTAAAAAATAAACAAATGTAAGTTATTAGTTAATATCCATTACAATTTCTAATATAATGCAATATTTTCGGTTTCCACAATTTCACCTTATTTTCATTTAGGTTTAGGAAGACGTTTCAGTTCCATTTCATGTTCCATTAAATTAACCAAAATTGTCAAGAAATGGCATTTTCAACGTAGGCAGCCACCTTAATAAAAGACTACAACAATTAGAAGCAATGGATCCAAATGAAGATAGATTCACAATTGTAAATCGTCGTATTCAGGAAAATTTGGCTTGCTACCAGACAATACACAAGGAAAAGAAGACTCAAACTGTTAAAACCCCCTTTGATAACTTTGTTAAAAACCTTTCAACGTATCTTCTGTCGCAGTTTCAGAACCAATGGATTGTACTAACATAATAAGTAGTGACAACGAAGAATAATTTATATCTTCTAAATACAATGTATTTTAAATTACGTATGAAAGCAAAAAATATATGTATGTGTATATACAAAAAAAAATGTTTGAAACTCGACTTACGACTAAGGCCGTCTGCACACGGAACAACTCAAAATAAACTGATAACTGACTCAATCACAAACCAGTCCGTGATGACCAGTCCGTCAACGCGACGTTGACGGGTTGTAACCAGTTGCGCCGTGTGCGTGGCTCCATTCAATTACATAGGTTACGACTCATCACGGACTGGTTTGTGATTGGAGTCAGTTATCAGCTTCTTTTGAGTTGCTCCGTGTGCAGACGGACTAACTCAACTTACGACCAATATCTCGGTCCCTATCTCGGTCGTAAGTCGAGGAATATCGGTACTTCTTTAATTTTGTGGGGAAACTCAGTCATGCATCAAATAAAATCCTAGAAATTTTAGGCAATAATTTTTTCAGTTTTATTCCTCTGAGCTACAATTGTAACATGGGTAAAAAGTTAGAGGAGGTTTCAAGCAATGTTAGCACTTCTAAAGCGTGAGCCCCTAGAGCCAACAGCAATATAATAGTCAATAGATGTAACAGTCAGTGGTTTCTGTGTACAACGGTTCGTCCGTATACAGACAAACCGAACAGTATTGGTTGTGCAACGAGTATAAGTTCAAACATAAGTACCATAAAACTAACGACTGTAGTTTAATAGTAATTATATTTAAAAAAACTTATACCCCTTGTCTTTCAGTAAATCGAATACCATTGATTTAAGTTAAGGTATTATATTTCTGTGTGTGTGTGTGTGGGGGGGGGGGTTGCCAGTCATCCCCCACATAAATATTCCTTTTGAATTCTATATTGTGTACTTATATATTTTTAATACACAAAGATATATTTCAACCTACAAATGTTAGAGTACCACGTACAACCGTGGTACGCTTACCACGTTTCAACTACGTACCATTGATTTAAGTGAAGGTGTTATATTTCTGTGTACTAAGTTCCTCCGTACACAGACAAACCAACCAATATTGGTTATGCAACGAGTATAAGTTTATATGTAAGTACCATAAAACTAACGAATGTAGTTTAATGGTAATTATATTTAGATAAAAATAATACCCCTTGCCTTTCAATAAACCAAATACCATTTATTTAAGTGAAGGTATTATATTTCTGTGTGTGTGTGTGGGAGTTTGCTTGTCACCCCCCCACATAAATATTCCTTTTGAATTCTAAATTGTGTAGTTATTTATTTTTAATACACAAAGATATATTTCAACCAACAACGTTGTTTTCATTTATGTAACAAAAATTATTCAAATAGCAATATATAGAAAGATATTTCTTTAGAAAAGGCTGGAATGCTTCTAATTCTAAAGCAAAAGAGGTGTCTGTGACCTTACACTTGAAGGATATTCTGTATAAACGGAGCCCTTATCGAAAACCCAGAGTTCTACGCCCACTCTCGTCGAACAGTTCTTTGATTCCTGAAAACTACTAAACGTTCAGCTCTAATATATCAACTGAATAACATTAGTGTCATCTCCTGAGAGTCTCGGATGGGAGGGATGGCCGATTCGAACATTCGAACAAACTAACCTTCTGTCACCCCTTTTAGTTAGGAACATTCCCTCGGAGGGACGCGCCCTCATTGGCACAGGGCCAATAATGGCCCGATAAATTTCTTTTCGAAGGAATGTCGCTGCACGAACAAAATCGTCTGAGAGAGGGATGCAGAAGGGCTATCGGGCCCTATGGTTCCGATAGATTTGATTGATGATTTTTTTTTCAGATCAGTGGCGCCCGAATCTTGTATAGTCCCCATCCTCTTTATAACAAGCTCAGTGGTGCGTTGCTAGGGATTGAATGCATAAGACGATTGTCTATTTTTCGAAAATTGTTATCTGCAACGAAAGATTATTGAGTTGGACCATTCCACCTCTTCAAGTCAGAGTGGTATGACCAAACGGTAGTGACGCCATCTTGAAATGACGTCAACGGGGTTCTATATTGCTGCAGCAGATGGGTTTCTGGGATTTTGTTGTATAATTTACAAAACGAAAATCATAGGATTCTCATTGGAAATTTATTGATTTTTGAGACTTATTTTACTACATCAAAATTTTGCAATACTTATTAATTAATATTCTTGCAATATTTACTAATCAATATTCTTGCAATTTTTATTTATCAATATTCTTGAAAATATGTACTAATCAATATTCTTACAATATTTACTAATCAACATTCTTTCAATTTTTATTTATCAATATTATTGCAATATTTATTTATCAATATTCTTGCAATATTTATCTATCAGTATTCTTGCAAATGAAACTCCGTTTTTTTTAGTGTTTCGTAAAGCAAAAATTGAAAATTAAAAACGACAGCGACTAAATTTTGTGAGAATATTTATGAAATTGAATTGAGTGTTTAAGTTTTCCAACTTTTCTTATTATCAGAGCTTTACAAGTTCAAAATTAATACATGGCTCAATAATATAACTTCTTTAGTTCATACTTCGTCACAATTCATTTTATGTGCGAGGCTAGAGAATTTCTAACCTACATGGCAGCAGTCTTCATATCTAAATAAGTATGAGAAGAGTGTGACGCCATTCTCTGTGCGTTTGACGTCATATGTTACATTATACAGCTCTAATATCCTCAATATTACAATGCAAAAATCTTAAAATATCAGATTTTTAACTGCATTATGACAGTGTTGTTATGACACTGAATGACATCGGACAAACGTTAATAGACAGTTATCTGTAAAGTTGGAGCAACCCCGATGTTACCAAAAAGTTTTAAAAAAATTCGAATTTTATGAAACAGAAATAGGAAGCTTTGTGAAAACATTTTCATGAATACTGTAGTAGAATCTTTTTTAAATTTCCACATTATTCGTCTGCCTTTTTTGTGCAGAAATTCAACTTTATGTCTACAAAATCTAACTATTAGCTGCCAAACTTTTGTGTGTAATTTTATGCCGAGTAACATTGGCGTAGTTGATAACTAGGAATGTCCGAAGGGTGATAAATTTGTAAATAACAGCATCTTCAAATTCAAAATTCAGGGCAAAAAAGTCATCCATTTTAAAGTAGATGAAAAAGAGCATAAAGTACAACAGTTAATAGGCCAAAAGGCGTGAACATGACAAGTTATTAGCCGAGAAATAAAAACAGCATAAATGACAACTAGTTACTAGTAAAAAAAGCATAAAAGAAATTACTTGTTAATCTGACTCTACTAAAATTTTACTCCCTCTTGTGTGCATCAACGGCAACTAATTACTCATAAAAAAGAACATAAAGTAATTTTTAATCTGAAACTATCTGAAATTGTACTCTCTGCTATGTGCATCAATGACAACTAATTACTAATAAAATAAGAACATAAAAGAAATAATTATTAATCTGAAAGTACCTAAAATTTTTACTCTTTGTTTTTGCTTTATTGGCAACTAATTACTAATAAAATGATAACATAAAAGAAAATAATTATTTATTTGAAATCTAAACTTTTTACTCTCTCTTGCGTGTATCAATGGCAGATAATTACTAATAAGAAAGATTATAAAAGAAAATAATTATTAATCTGACACTATCTAAAAATTTTACTCTCTGTTGCGTGCATCAATAGCAACTAATTACTAATAGAAAGAGAACATAAAATAAAATAATTTTTAATCTGAAACTATCTAAAATTTTCACTCTCTGTTGTGCGCATCAATGGTAACTAATTACTAATAAAATTATAACATAAAAAATTATTAATCTTAAACTACCTAAAATGTTTACTCTCTTCTTTTTTGCTTATTTGGCAACTAATTACTAATAAAAAGGGAACACAAAAGAAAATAATTATTAATCTGAAAATATCTAAAATTTTTACTCTCTGTTATGTGCATCAGTGGCAGCTAATTACTAATAAAAAAGAACATATAAGAAAATAAGTTTTAATTTGAAACTATCTAAAATTTTTACTCTCTGTTGTGTGCATCAATGGTAACTAATTACTAATAAAAAGAGAACATAAAAAATAACATAAAAGAAAATAATTATTTATCTGAAATCTAAAACTTTTACTCTCTTTTGCGTGTATCAATGGTAGCTAATTACTAATAAAAAAGATTATAAAAGAAAATAATTATTAATCTGAAACTACCTAAAAGTTTTACTCTCTTTTTTGCTTCATTGGCAACAAATTACTAACAAAAAGAGAATATAAAAGAAATTAATTATTTATGAAACTATCTAAAATTTTTGCTCTCTTGCGTGCATCAATGGCAACTAATTTATAATAGAAAATGAACAATAAAAGAAAGTAATTGTTAATCTGAAACTATCTAAAATTTTTACTCTCTATTATGTGCATCAGTGGGAGCTAATTACTAATCTAAAAGAACATAAAAAGAAAATAATTATTAATCTGAAACTATCTAAAATTTTTACTTTATGTTGTGGGCATCAATGGCAACTAACAACTAATAAAAAGGAAATATTGATGGCAGATATTTAGATCATTTGTTTGCAATATTTTAGTATGTGCATTGTAATAAAAGTTTCAACGTATTTTATATCGGCACATGAAGCATTATTTTGAAAAAAAATTCAAAATTATATAAAGACCATTAACGTTATAGGCTCTCTCTTGCAGGTAAATGCTCATTAAGAGAATGCAAGTCATTGAATTCAAAAGTTAAATGTACGAATGCATTTCCGTGGGCTTCAGGCGAAGAGTGGTAATATTTGCCTAACCGGCTGTAAAGTTGTGGCGCCGCTACACCACGACCGGCAAATATTGCACGTGAACCCTCTTTAAATGGAGAAATGTTAAATAATCACGCAACAGTTTAAGGGGAGGGAAGAGGAATAATTTTTTCAACTAAAGAAAGAGTAAATTTTTTTGAAAATTTAACACTACCTTACTCTATATATGCAATTTTGAAAATAATATACAATACATAAATATAAAAATAGTAAAAAAGTAGACTATTAACTATTCACCTTTTTCACAAAGTTGTGCAATTTTGGTCAAAAGTGAGGAAATTTTTACATAAAAGACTATAGCTCTACAAAAATAAATTATGCATACATCGATATCATTTTATCATATGCACGTAAAACACTCGTGTGGGTAATGAATTAAAGGTTAATCGATATTTTGAAATCTAAAAGAAATACAGATTATATGCAACTAGCTGAATACCCGTGATTCGCTACGGAGTACATTTTACGATAATTACAATGAAAAAATAATGAAATTGCTTTTTAGAGGATTTCCTTATAAACAATAATTTTTTTCTTCATTGAGCGGAACTAATATTACCTGGCTCGTCCGTGAACGCACGCGTGAGCAAGCCACGTAAAACTGACCGTGGGAGAAACAATTTTCTTTTACATCTACGCCAGCGTATTTTAAAGTTTGGCATTGAGACTTATTTATTGTCAAGGCGAAGTATACTTTGAGGGGAAATTGCAGTTTTATATATAAGTTTAGTTTAATATCCATAAAACGTACTAATATGAATTAAATTCTTAAAAAAATTCTAATTTTTCTTCGATTTTTGGTAATTTGAAAGTCCATCATCCCCCCTAAGAGAGCAAAGGATTTTCAACCTTGATTTTAAATTTTCCATTTTTTACTCAATATACCACATGAGTATAATTAATATTCTTTTCTTACTGCACTTAGAATTCACGAATAAATTCCACGTGTTTTGTGAAAAAATTAATGCTTGTTTTTCAAAAAATTCACGAAATCACGAAATTCGCGAATAATTCCACGTGTTTCGTGGGAAAATTAAGACTTGTTTTTCAAAAAATTCTTCAAAAATGCCAGAATTTTACCAAATTGCGTATTCCTTTTTTTCTGATTTCTTTGAAATTTCTCAGTATTGTTGATGTAAGTAAATACATACATATACATACATATACATATATATATACATATAC
>OU015499.1:69215052-69470052 GCA_907164885.2 Dolomedes plantarius | reverse complement strand
TTGTATTAGTACTCAAGCTGTAGTATGTAATCTAATAGTTTTATAATTTCTCTGAGCAACATTTGTTTGAAGTGGGATATGGTAAGTTAGAGGTTTTTCTGGATTGCAGCAACTGAACGATCTAACAAAGTTAAAAACACTCCAAAAGCTTAAAAAAGCGTCAAAAATTTAGTATTAGTACTCAAACTTTAGTACTCAATCTAATAGTTTATTAATTACTCTGAGCAGTATTTCTATGAAAGGCCATCGATGGAATTTTAACAGGTTTGTAATGTTTATCTGGATTACAGCCACTGAAAGATCTATCAAAGTTGAAAATCCTTCAGAGACTTATAAAAGCGTTTAGTAACAGTTCTCAAACTTTACTGCTTAATCTAATAGTTTTATAATTACTCTGAGCAACATTTTTTTGAAGTGACGGCTATTTCAATTTAACATGGGGCTAATGTTTGTCTGGACTACAGCCACTGAAGGATCTAACAAAGTTAAAAACCCTTCAGAGACCCAAAACAGTGCCAAAAATATAGTATTAGTACTAAAGGTTTAGTACTTAACTTAATAGTTTTATAATTACTCTGAGCAGTATTTCTATAATATGACATGTCTGGAAAATTAACAGAGTTCTAATGTTTATCTGAATTACAGCCACAGAATGATCTACAAGTTAAAAACCCTTCAGACACTTAAAAAAGCGCCCAACATTTAGTATTAGTACTCAAGCATTGGTACTAATACTAAAAGTTTTATAAATACTCTGAGCAACGTTTCTTTAAAGTGACGGCTATGGCAATTTAACAAAGGGCTAAAGTTTATCTGGACTACATCCACTGAAGGATCTAACAAAGTTAAAAAAACCTCAGATACTTAGAAAAAGCGTCAAGCATTTAGCATTAGCATTTAAGCTTTAGTACTTAATTTAATAGTTTTATAATTACTCTGAGCAGTATTTATATGATATGACATGTATGGAAATTTAACAGTTTTAATGTTGATATGAACTACATCCACTGAAGGATCTAAGAAAGTTTAACACTTCAGAGGCTTAAAAAAAGCTTCAAGCATTTCGTAATAGTACTCAAGCTTTAGTACTTAATCTGATAGTTTCATGATTACTCTGAGCAACATTTCTTTAAAGTGATGGCTATAGCAATTTAACAAGGGGGTAAAGTTTCTCTGGACTACATCCACTGAAGGACCTAACAAAGTTAAAAAAACATTTCAGACTCTAAAAAAGCGAGAAGCATTAAACAAACCCAATCTGAAATAGAAAACTGTCCATTCCCATCAACTAAGATCTATTTTGCCAGGAGTGAGAAGGGGAGCATCATCCGGAAAAAGAGACTTTCTAATCTGGGAGGGTAGAGGAATCCATCCTCCCATCACCTCCTTGTCTGGATGATGGGTGTGGCCGGCAGAGATAGTTCGAGGAGGAGTTAATGAATGGCTTTCTCGAGAGACATGCCGTTTCATTCGGGGATGCAGTACTGGAATTGATTAAGATGATGCTGGTTTTTACTTCCATGCGCTTAGTTGTGGTAAAAAAAAAGTTTCGTGAACGTGGCAGAATTTAAATTCGAATACATCGTTTTGACTATACAATGTATCTTTAAGAGTTATACATGGACGTGATGGGATAAATATTTAGTAATTAAAAACATATTTATAGGCATGTGACTCATATTATATTAATTTAAGTAATGCGTCTAGAATTCATTCAACAAAAAATTCGGAAAACAGAAAATTTTATCATCATATAAGTTAAAAAAATGAGTATACATCGTTAGTTATTTTATATATATATATATATATATATATATGTGTGTGTGTGTGTGTGTGTGTATGTATAAATAAGTATATATATATATATATATATATATATATATATATATATATATGTGTGTGTGTGTGTGTGTGTGTGTATACATACACACACACACACATATATCACACAAATATATATGAAGGGTGATTTTTTTTAAACTGACACTACTCAGAGCCATCTGTAGCGCGATCTATCAACCGGAATTCCACCAAAATTGATAGAGGGACTAACATGGGAAAGACTTTCCGTGAAAAAAAATTAGTTCCAAAAGTCCCCGATAGGGGACGATATGACATTGTTGTGGTCAGCACACCCGAGTGTTTGCATAAAAGGCAAGTAAAACATCAAAATGCAAATCCATGACTACTTAGGTGACAGAAGCACCAGTATTTTGGTCTATAAAGATCAGTGCGGAGTCTGTTGCGCGTTCGTTTTACATAAAAGTCATCAGTTTTTTTTTTCACTTGCAGGGCCACCTCGCTCCCCGGACCTAACCCATTTGACATTTTTCTATGGGGTTATTTAAAGTCTAAGGTGTATCTTGATCGAGTCTAGAACTTGGTGGCCCAAAAGGACAACGTATCCCAGACTTTAATGAACATTTCTGGTGACATGTTACGCTTGGCAGTTGAGAACGTAGTGTTCAGTATGCAATGTGTCGTCCACCAGGGCTGTGGTCATCAGGAGGAAGAAGTGAATGTGCTGCATAAAGTGGTGTTGCAGTGAAGTTCTTTGTTATTCATTTGTCCGCTTAAAACTTTTTCGTTATTCATCCCTTATCTTTATAGCTCGAAATACTGGCATTGCTGTCGACTACATAGTCGTGAATTTATATTGATATTTTACTTGCCTTTTATGCAAATTCTCAGGTGCGTCGACAACAAAAGCGCCATATCTTCCTCTATCGGCGACTTTTGGAACTTTTTTTTTCACGGTAACTCTTTCCCATGCTAGTCCCTCTATCAATTTTGGTGGAATTGCGGCTGATAGATCACGCTACAGATGGCTCTGAGTAGTGTCAGTTTAAAAAAAATCACCCTGAATATATATATATATATATATATATATATATATATATATATATATTAGTTATTAATTAAAAACTATCTAACGAATTACAATATTTATCCGTCACTAGCTCCCGATATCATTGAAAAAGAATTATGGAGTTAGCAGCACTCTTGACCTTATAAGTAGAAACTATACTATTTCTTTTACCACTCATTAATCTATTGTCTGGCGGTGTTTCGCAGCATCAATGATCATTCATCCTCGCAATGGTCCTGACAGAAGATTAAATGGGAAGGATTAGTGTGTATCTTTCGCCAAGAGAGTCCTTTAATCGAGTCTTTTATCATCAGTTCCTATCATCACATCTGTTCTTTATCGTTCTGTGTTCCTTGCTCAGCTAGGCGCATTTTTATCATTGGAGATGCTATTCATTCAGTTTTTAGTCTTCCCACGAAATCGGTGCTCGATGCTCTGCAGTCATCATTTATATTTTTAATATTTTTTGAACCAACACGACGATCCCTTTATCTTCCAGAAATCGGTCTGAATTTCCAAATTTCCGAAAAAAAACAAACCTTAAACTTAAGGAAAGACAAGGAAAAGTCTCTGCGGCAGCGAAGTCTTTTAAGTTCTCGAAATCGTCATGAAAAACACTTTTCGATCTCGTGCAGGATTTTGGAGTCATCAAAACATCATGAGAGATCTTGAGTAAAAAATGTCTCTCTCTCGCTTTCGAATTTCACCTTTTAAAATATTTAGTTTGCTATGGGATTCAGCCCGACATTTAAATATTAAGACAAACGAAAATCACATATTTGATGCATAGTGTTTTTTTATTTGTGAAAATTAATTTTAATTTTAATTTAGTCTCCAGTTCACTTTCCTACTCAGTTTACATAATTAAAAGGCAAGCGTTCCATTTATTGGTTCTGGGCTATGGCCATGTGACATGGAACTCGACTTTGTAAATATTTTAATTAATATACTGTTTTGTCTCTAAAAAAATATATATTTTCTAATCTCATAGTCTCGATACAGCATTAATTTGGTTCCATGCACATTTAAGTGTATCAGTTTTATTTTGTAAGTCCTAAAATGTATGTGTGCTTAAAATCCTGTCTATGGGTTTGTTGTAGCGGTTTCCGGGAAGAAAGGAATGTTTCTCCCGCATTTTAGCGTAACCTGTAATGCTGCGTTTGCATTCATGTACTCTGCTCTGCTCTGCTACGGTATAATATAAATTGAACCTCTTACTTAATTATAAAATTGTTAAAGATAAAATAATTAACAAAAAAAATATGCTTGAGGGACGTAATGTGATGTATTTCATTACCAATATGCAAGAATAAATGGCTCTACCGTGAAAGTACGAACGTCCTCGAATTGATTGATCAAAGTCTTGCAGCTAAGAATAGACCCGTTACTTATAGCAACAACAATGCCAGATGATAAGATAATTGCATTAAATCGGGGTTCAATGGATAACAAGAACCTCGATAAATCAACCGAGGTTTAATGTACTCTTAATCACTGTGTCACTGGCGACTTTCCAGTAGGGCTGAATGGTACAGCTCTTTTAAAAGTGATTAAGACTTAACAACACCCTCGCAGACAATATTTCCCGGGAATTTAACGTATCTCTTTTGATACACTGGAACGACGTTTAGCTCTTTCTAATTTGCAAGATAGCAAATCACATTCGAAAAATTAGATCTGAAAATGCAGGTTCGTAAGTAAAGTTCTGATGATCATTTGGGAGACGAGCACCATTGCAAAGATTAGATCTGAAAAGACAGAAATTTGAAGTTCGTAAATGAGCTCCTGATGATCATTTGGTTGACGAGTACAGTTTTAAAAAATAGATTTGAAAAGGCATAAAGTCGAAGTTCGTAAATAAGCTTTAGATGATCGTTTTGATGACGAGTATTATTTAAAAGATTAGATCTGAAAGAGCATAAGTCTAAACTTATAATCGACCCGCCGTATAGGCATCCAACCTGTTTTTGATAACTTGGTCGTCGCTTGGAGCCATCCCTCGCTCCGACACTTGGTTGCAACTGATATGGTTACTACGTAACTCTCTCATACTTCTATTTGGCTACCAAACCCAGGTCTCTGTCTGTGACCTGGTAGTCCATCGCAACTATATCGAGTCGCCCCATAGAGCCAATCCTAACAACCCTAACAGTAAAACATTACAACAATAATTGAGCCAATACGCTATTAACACAGAACTTTATTCAAATGGTATATACAAAACACATAAATACAAGGGTTACATCAAGATAAATAAACAAAATTAAGCATGAGAGCTTAGGTATCATACATAAATTAAATGAAAGGTTTGACAAGACTTAGTCCTGATGGACGTGATAGTCCATCAGGTCTTTAACGATTTTATTCACTACTCGGCTGCAGTAGTGATCGTTAAAGAATTTATGTTTGGTCCAGGTTTGTGCATTCCTTGGCAGGTTGCTTCTATGGACTTCGAAATTCCTGCAATCGAACAGACAGTGCTCGACTGTCTGTTCCTCCCCACAATTGCAACTATCCGTCTTCCCAAAGAACTTGGCTTGATACTGTCCAAAGCAGCCGTGTCCAGTAATCGCCTGGTTCTTCAGGAAGTCCCCTTGAACTCTGTCCAGACTTACTGTCTGGAAGATCTCATATGTATATCTGCCTTTGGTGGAGTTGTTCCACCTTTCTTGCCATTCCTTGATGGCTTCTTTCAATAGAATGCCTTTTAGTTGTCTCCGTGTCCTCTTATAATTATTATTGATAGTGGGTAATTGTGTCGCTTTCTTTGCGACTTCATCCACTGCTTCGTTTTTGCTGTTTCCAGCATGGGCTTTCACCCAATGCCAGGAAATGTCTAGACCTTGATTTCTGAAAGAGCATAAATTTGATAAGTAAGCTTCAGGTGATCATTTTGGTGACGAGCACCATTTCAACGATTCGATCTGAAAAGACAGAAATTTGAAGTTCGTAAATGAACTCCTGATGATCATTTGGGTGACGAGTACAATTTTAAAAATTTGATCTGGAAAGTCATAAATTCGAAGTTTGTAAATAAGCTTTAGATGATCGTTTTGGTGACGAGTATTATTTAAAAGATTAGATCTGAAAAAGCTGAAGTTTGATGTGAGTAAGTAAGCTTCAGGTAATCACTTTGGTGACGAGCACCATTTCAACGATTAGATCTGAAAAAGCAGAAATTTGGAGTTCGTAAATGAGTTTTAGATGATAATTTGACAACATGCGAATTACGACTCATGTTCAGTTCATTTCAATCTAGGCATCGGAGTATGATATCGAAATTTTAGACTCTACGTTAAGTTTGATGAATATAAATGGAAGAAATTTTTATATGCTTGCTTTTAAAAACTTCTTGCTGACCTAAAACTGTGTGAAATTTCAACAAACTTGAGGCAGACCTTCTTACCCTTTTAATCATATTTCCCTCTTTATAATATGTCCCAAAAAGCATTTCATTTAGTCAGCATAATTACATCAATGAAAACAATGAAAATTTTATTCCTCCGTACAAGAAAAAATAATTATTAATTATAACTTACAATTAAAAATACAACTACCATTTAAATACAACTGAGAATTTGAAAAAAAAATTGTAATAAATTCTTCTCGTACTACAAATTCTATTCACAATGCCTACAACATGTATTTTACAGAAAAATATTTGGAGACACTGTTTCCTTTCGTTATTTTCTAAAAAACGTGGAAACGTGTGAGAACCAGAGTATCTTTAAAATGTAAATCGGAAAACAAAAGGCTGATTTCGTATTCATGACATCAGCTCTCGGAGTGTTATTCCCTCCAGAGCAATATTGATGTTCAAAAGAAAGAGGAAAACAAAGCGAAAGAGCAATAAAATAGGTGGATAGATAAAAGGAATATACAAAGCTTATATTCAAGTAATAATGAACAATTTAAAACACATTAAAATACTCCCGAAGATTAGAATCCTTAAAATATTCTCTTAAAATTTTAGATTTCTTTTATTTGTTTTCCTTTTCAAGTAGTAGATTTTAGACAGAAAACGTGACTCAAGAAATCATTTCTGTTAGCCGCAACTAATCAAATTGTAAAAGTATGTTACTAATAATTTATTAAGTATTTTAAAATGTAGGAAACAGAAACTACTCAGAAATATGCTCTCTCTCTCTCTCTCTCTCTCTCTCTCTCTCTCTATATATATATATATATATATATATATATATATATATATATATATATATATATATATATATATATATATATATATATAAACATGTACATACACATACACTGAGCGGCCACTTTATTATAACCGCCTGGAGTTTTATGCAAATGAGCTATTGCGTCACAGTGTTGCCGCCAGAGGGCGAGATAGCTATAAAAGACAACTAACAACTCCACAGCCAAATTTAATTAAGGCAAGCTCCAAAAAAATAGAAGCTATTTTTAGAAGTAGAGGGAACCAGTTCCCAGGAACTTCTATCCAGATTGTTGCTGATTGCTGATTGAAGTGATCCATCACTTGCGCTGTGTTTCTTGCGAAGATAATGGCAAAAAACGTGCTTTAACTGATTTTGAACGCGGGACCATTGTAGGCGCTCGAAGCGTCGGAACCAGTATCAGCAAAACGGCTGCACTTGTGAAGTGTTCGAGAGCAGCAGTTATTAAGGTTTTCAGAGAGTGGACTACCAAGCAGAATACCGGGTCTCAACGTCAGGCTTGTGCTCGTCATAGTCTACTGAATGCTCGATCTGAAAGGAGACTTGCCAGAGTTGTCCAGTCCAACAATGAGCAGTTGTCCAGTCCAACAGTACGTCAACTAGCGGGGAATCTTAATCAAGGGGAAACTGCGAACGTCTTTCAACGAACTGTTCGCCGCACATTACACCGTATAGGCCATGGGAGCCGACAACCTGTTCGGAAGCCTCTACTGTCTGCCTTGAACAAGAGCAGACGTCTCCAGTTCGCAAAGGAGCACAAGGATTGGACAGTAGATGACTGGAAAAGGGTCATGGGGAAAAGGGAAAAGGGTCCCCACAAACATCATACGCCCGCACAGTGACAGGATGAATACAGATATGTTTTAGTTACCGGTCTATCGTACGAAACAATTTGTTGCATCGATACTGACGGAAAGAAAAGGCTTGTGCTCACACTGTGGCTGATTTGATTGCTTGCTGGGGCTGGGAAGTGTTCTACCATCCCCCATATTCCCCCATATTCGCTGTGACTTTGACCTCATCCCCAAGATGAAGGAACCGCTCCGTGGATTCCACCAGAGATTCTGCAGGCTGTAGACGGCTCCTTTCGAGGGATCAACAGATCAGGTGCTGCCAACGGCATCCTGCAGCTTCCAGGATGTTAGCAACGGGTGCTAAACAATGTTGGTTACTAATTTGAAGGGCTATAAAAGTTTCACACCTGTATCTTTTCTATGTACTTTGTAGATACCTAGTTGCCACTGTTAAAGTTCCATCCTATGTAGTTTTGCTATATTAATAATAGTTTAAATCAGGTGTTCCCCACCTTTTTCATACATCGACCCTTTTGAAAGAATGATTTTCTTCATAGACCCCTCACATTTTTTCTCTATAATATAAAGCATACAACACAATTATATGACTAATAGTTGCACATAAAGCAAACAATTTGACTGAGAATATAAACAAAAAATTAGACGGGTGCGGTAGCTCAGTTGGCAAGAGCAGTGGGCCAGTGATCTGAACGTCCCTGGTTCGATGCTCGTCGCTGCAAATCTACCGCCGTGTTCACTAATGGTGGCCGGGGCACGTAAAATAGGGCGTGGCTACAATGTCCTCCAAGTTCTCGAATTTACCTCTGGAGGTGCGGGGTCAAGTGTTCCGGTCTCGTCACTTGACCCGGTTCAAAATTACGGGACCGGTCATTTAGCCAAGTCGGACTCCGACCCTTGTGGTGCTCATTGAAAACAGGAGCCGCAGCTTCATCGCCCATAGCCTTCGGGACTTGATCTAATGTTGCTGTCGGTCAAGGGGCATAATCAACAACAACAGCAACAACAAATTTGAAAAGCTGTTCATTAGGTTTATATTTCATTATTTTTGTACCATTTTGACTTTTAATTTCACAAATATAAACAAGATTTCAGAAACACATATTGTAATTGCACAAACATCGCCAAGAGAAAAACGGAACTGCTTCTGATTGGTTGACTCGGGAGGATCCATGTGGTGTTCAAGGTCCAGTGGATTTCCCCAGTTCTGCCCAGTGTTGGTACATAAATAAAAGCCGACGGCGGCATCGAGGCATATACAAAAGTGTCATGAGATTCGACTTTAGATGCCTGGATCATTCCGCCCTATGTAAATTTGTTTTTATACATTTTAAAACGAATATTATTATCTAATAATTACATCCTTAAAAACATTAAATTTTAAAACAGAAAAAATATCATAGACCCCCAATAGACCCCTGGAATACTATAGACCCTTTTTAAACTTCCATCGACCCCAAAGGGGTCCACCTGGACCCCGTTTGGAATCCCTGGTTTAACCTCAAGTATGAGCTTTTTCAGTCCTGGTATAACAAAGAAAGACTATAGAAAGGTTTTTAGGACAATAAAAGTGATCCAGCTCAACGAACTAAATATTCTAACTGTATGGGAAAAAATACAAAAACAAGACACACTCTAAGGAGCAACAGTTATGAGGAAAAAAAATATAACTTGCTGCGATGATTTAGACAGAAATAAATATAATTTCAAGTGTCAAACATTCAGCGAAATTCAGCTCTTATGTTTTTTTGTTCTCGGCACACTCAAAACTCCACACTTCCGAGCATAAAGTAGCTCCTTTGTTCGTAGAACAGTCACCAAGCACAAACACGTCTCGAAATTTATAGCCTTAGAAAGGCGATACATCCCCCGGTCTCAATTTTTCTGGCCGAAACGCTAATTAGCCCATAAACCGTTACAAAGCATCGACCCTAAACTCTCACACTTTGGAACAATTTTGGGTTAATCGACTAAAAATTAAGTCATAAAAAGATAATTTCGCGGGAACAAAACCAAAAGGTGCGAGCTTCAGGAAATGCTCTGAAATGTTTTGCCCGGGAAGGAAAGCACTTGAGTAATTTTCTATTTATAGCGCGAGATTTAACACTCTTTTTTGGTATTGACAGTTATTTACCGACAGAAGTTTAGCGGAGGCGCCGAAAAAAAAAACACTTTCAGCGGTCACGTATTGTTTAAACTGCTTTCGCTTGGTTGCATGAATCCGAGAGAACTGTTGGGGAACTAATGAAATTGCATCATTTATAGCTTTTAGCGGACATTTAACTTCTCTTCCTTGGCTTTAAAAAATGTGATAAGAGCCGAATTTGCACTTAAGAGCAATTCAGATCAGCTACTTAGTTGTGAATTCAAGAAACAATTGTTTGTGTAAAAGTAATCACATATTTAAATATTTTTTCATAACGTTGTTCATATTTAAAAACGAATAAATCAGTAGTCATGTAATATAATAATTGAGTTTTAATAAAAGTAGATAATATTTTACAGATCTTTTCAATTAATAAGTTGAGACTGGTACAAAAAGTTTAATATTTCCAATTTTAAAATTGTGTAATAAATTTCGTTTTCAAAGGACGGGATATTAACAAATTGCTTAAATCGAAGCATAAAATGACTCCAAACAGTTTTTTAATGTAGATATTAAATAAATACTTATATTTAATCAAACGTGAACACTAATTAATGCTTCTGGAATCTTTGTTTGAATGCAAAATTATTTGTAGAGATATTAAAATGAATAATTTGGAGTTAATCATCTAAGAATTAAATCATAGAAAGATAATTTCGCTGACATAATATAGTCTGCAACAATTTGCCTTCACATAATGGGCAAAAATGTGAGTTATGTACTATTTATTAATCAAAAATGATAACATAATACAATTTATCTTAAAGAAAAATATAAAATAGCGGAATTAAAACTTTAGTTCTCTGTTAAACCTACCTTTTAAGAAGAGAAATCTATCATCTCAATTTTTTCTTTTTTATTAAATATTTATTTTTTCCTCGTGTGCTAGTTTCTATTACAATTGTTTCACAACCATATTGCAAAAAGCAGAAAAATCAGAATAAATTTATGCTCTGGCTTTAAAAAATGTGATAATAGCCAAATTTGTATTTGACAGGAATTCAGATCAGCTACATAGTTGTGAATTTATGTATCAGGGACTGGAGTTCGAATCTGCAAATTACAATCTAGAATTACTCGATATGAGCTCCTAGACAGGAATTTATTCCTAGTGTTTTGTTGAATCCAATTTTCAAGAAAACGTAAAGCAATAACGCCAAAGAAAATTCCTGAAGCATCTTAATTATAATCTGTAAAACTCAGGGCAATTTTTTCCAAATAGCAAGAGATACATGCCGGCAAGAAAATATTTTAATTCCCAAAATCAAGAAACTCGGATATGATATTGAAATTGAGTAAGAATTTAAATTATTTTTGTGTGTCTCCAAACTGGAAATTCTTTCTATTATAGATAAAAATCCCTTATTATGATATGTCAAACTCAGGGCATATTTTTCTAAATAGCAACCAATACATGCAGTCAGAAAAAGCAAGAAAATAAGGTATCATATTATGTTGGCTAGAGTTTTCAATCTTTTATTTTGTGTGTCTACCGAAAGTGAAAATTATTTCTGTTATCTAGATCAACATCTTTGATTATGATATGTCGAACTAAGGGCAAATTTCTCTAAACAGCTACAGATGTATACAGGAAGTAAAACAAACCTTCTTTTGATTCACGAAGCCGAGAAAATAAGGTATAATACTAATGCTAGGTGCGGATTTCAATCTTTTATTTCGTGTTTGTATGTAAAATGAACATTTTCTCTGTTATTTAGGTATCAAATAAGGTATCATACTGAAGTTGTGTGAAGATTTCAATCTCTTTTTTTTTTCGTGTGTGCATCTGAACTGGAAAATATATCCATTACCTGGATCCGAATCCCTGATTATTATCTGCCAAACTCGGGGCAAATTTTTCTGAAGACCTAGAGATAAATGAGGAAAAAAAAACTCCTTTGATTCACAAAACCGAGAAAATAAGGTATCATACTGAAGTTATGCGAAGATTTCAATCTCTTTTTTTCGTGTGTGCATCTGAACTGGAAAATATATCCATTACCTGGATCCGAATCCCTGATTATTATCTGCCAAACTCGGGGCAAATTTTTCTGAAGAGCTAGAGATAAATGAGGAAAAAAAAACTCCTTTGATTCACAAAACCGAGAAAATAAGGTATCATACTGAAGTTATGCGAAGATTTCAATCTCTTTTTTTTCGTGTGTGCATCTGAACTGGAAAATATATCCATTACCTGGATCCGAATCCCTGATTATTATCTGCCAAACTCGGGGCAAATTTTTCTGAAGAGCTAGAGATAAATGAGGAAAAAAAAACTCCTTTGATTCACAAAACCGAGAAAATAAGGTATCATACTGAAGTTATGCGAAGATTTCAATCTCTTTTTTTCGTGTGTGCATCTGAACTGGAAAATATATCCATTACCTGGATCCGAATCCCTGATTATTATCTGCCAAACTCGGGGCAAATTTTTCTGAAGAGCTAGAGATAAATGAGGAAAAAAAAACTCCTTTGATTCACAAAACCGAGAAAATAAGGTATCATACTGAAGTTATGCGAAGATTTCAATCTCTTTTTTTCGTGTGTGCATCTGAACTGGAAAATATATCCATTACCTGGATCCGAATCCCTGATTATTATCTGCCAAACTCGGGGCAAATTTTTCTGAAGAGCTAGAGATAAATGAGGAAAAAAAAACTCCTTTGATTCACAAAACCGAGAAAATAAGGTATCATACTGAAGTTATGCGAAGATTTCAATCTCTTTTTTTCGTGTGTGCATCTGAACTGGAAAATATATCCATTACCTGGATCCGAATCCCTGATTATTATCTGCCAAACTCGGGGCAAATTTTTCTGAAGAGCTAGAGATAAATGAGGAAAAAAAAAACTCCTTTGATTCACAAAACCGAGAAAATAAGGTATCATACTGAAGTTATGCGAAGATTTCAATCTCTTTTTTTCGTGTGTGCATCTGAACTGGAAAATATATCGATTACCTGGATCCGAATCCCTGATAATTATCTGCCAAACTCGGGGCAAATTTTTCTGAAGAGCTAGAGATAAATGAGGAAAAAAAACTCCTTTGATTCACAAAACCGAGAAAATAAGGTATCATATTGAAGTTATGCGAAGATTTCAATCTCTTTTTTTCGTGTGTGTATCTGAACTGGAAAATATATCCATTAATTGGATCAAGATCCCTGATTATTATCTGTCAAATTCAGGACAAATTTTTTTGAACAAACCTCTTTTTTTCGTGTGTGTATCGTGTGTCCGTTTTTAATATTTTTTTTTTCGTGTGTGTATCTGAACTTGAAAATATATCCATTAATTGGATCAAAATCCCTGATTATTATCTGCCAAACTCAGGACAAATTTTTCTGAGGAGCTAGAGATACATGCAGGCAAAAAAAAAATCTCTCTTTTGATTCACAAAACCAAACAGAAGGTAAGTTGGTGTAACTCGGCCCATGCGGTAAATGGGCCATCCCCTCCCAGATTTTCCCTTTACATATTAGGTGGAAATTCCACTTTGTGTGTTATTTTTTTCCAGTGTTCGCAAGAATCTATCTTGCAGCATTGGTAATTGCTTTGAAAAATTATTTTTAAATGGGGGTAGACATTTTTTTCTTTTTCTAGATATACAAGCATTGGACCCAGTTTCCCCAGTCACAGATTCTGTTGTTTCTTATGAAAAATAGACCTGGGTGGTCCACTTACCCCAATTATCAAGGGAACTGGGACCACCTGTATTTAAAAATATAATATATATATATATATATATATATATATATATATATATATATATATATATATATATATATATATATATATATATATATATATATATATATATATATATAATCAATATCATGGCTTAAACAGACTCCCTAGGACTTACTAAAATGCATGTAATACAAAGATTTTTGAAAATTATACATGTTAGTATAAATTTAATGTGTTAAAAGTATAATATATAAAAACATTGAAAATTTATTGCCCAGTTACCCCCAGCTTACCTTATTATACTGAAATTTATTTCAAGCTCCTTTTTTGTGTACGTGTGTGTATCTAAACTGTAAATTCTCTCTGTTATCTAGATCAATATCATTCATTCAATATTTAACATCTTTTTCATGTCACAGCAATACAACCATACACTTTTTCTCAATAAATATTTTTTTTATATTTTGAGAATGACTTATATAAATCAACCCATATAAAAAGGTGGAAATTTCAGTGACTAGACAAATAAATTTTTCTTTTGCAGTCGACGCAAAATTAAAAAAAAATCTCAATAGATAACGTTACCTTTTCTCACAAACAATGTAATAAAATAAGCCATTCGATTCACTGGTATCTGGGTGCATTATCTAGATCCGGAATCGCAAATACTTTATTCCCCATGATTCATAAATAAATGATAGAGATTAAAAGGTCTAAGCTATTGTTTTTTAAATTGCCATTATTTCTTAAACACAAAAGAGAAATAAAATTAATGAAAGAGTGTTCTAATATATGCTAAATGTTTTTTTTAGCTTAAAACTATCAAGGATTCAAAGAAATAAGAAAATAAGCATTTTCAACAGAAAAGAAAATTTCGCATAGGACGAACCAATCTAAGAGTTGCATAAATTGTTTATTAGCTTAAACGTTTTATCTGTTAATAATTACAACATTACTATAATTGGAGTCGTTAAAAAAATGAAAGAGTACCAAAAAAGGAAAATTTTGATAAATTATTCTCCTGTTGTCTAAAAAATTAATAAATTATGTTGATTAAATACAATTAAATAAAGAAAAATTCGTTTTTTTTTTTTGCAAATGAAAATATTTATAAAAAGAAAATTACTTTGCTGTTAAGTGTGATATTTTACCATTGTTTTTTTTTAAAGAATCATTTAGAAGTAAAGGCAAGAGCTTTGTGTTTTTCTAAAATTAACTTGGTTTGAAAAAATTATTCTGTAGGTTAAATTGTTTTTAATTCATAAACGATTATAGAGGTTAAACGGAAAAATGACAAAATTATCTTTTATATTAAAAAAGAAAATATTAATGAGAACCGTTTTAAGTACTAATAAAAATAATTTAAATTTATAAAGATTAAACAGAGAAATTTAAAAAAATGTTTATGGAGAAATTAAGTAGTTTTTCCCTCTCTCAAAATTAAAAGAATATCGATGAATTAGAAATTATTGCAATGTTGACTAGCATAATTAAAATGATTACTTTTCTTCAAACAACCATCACCAACGTAACTACTTTCATCTGAAAAAGCAAACATTAAAGATAGATTACTTTTGTTTGACTATCATAATGTTGTCAGATGTACAAAAAATATGGCAATAATTATTTTCTTATTACAATTGCTACCATTAAAAAATGGTCTAAATTAAAGTGATTTAATTTAAAGAGATAATTCCAAAATCAATTGCATTAACTTGATTGGCTGGAAATTAACTCCTCTTATAAAATCAATGTTGAAGTAAAATTTTAAATGATTTAACAAATCAAAACGTGGGATTAGAGTTCGTTTTCATTTCCAACCGCCATGTCTTCATTCATTGTCATATTTATCGATATATCGATAACATTTTCCATTTTCGCAAGTTTAACAAACCCCAGCATGCAAGAACATCCAAAAACGAAATCCTGAAAATAAATGCATTTTTACTCGCCAAAACATGAATTTCAATCAAGGAAAGGAAAAGAAAAAAAATTGTTGTTGCCACCAAAATTGAAAAGAAAAAAAATTAAGAAATAAAATTTAGAAAATCATGGAAAGATCAGAGAGTACTGTATTTTCAACAGTGTGGTGTTCACGTTTTTGCAGTCAGTGTGTTGGTTGTAATTTTTTTTAAAGGGGAAGTTTAAAAAAATCAGAATTCGATTTGGAAACTAAGAAATTAGATGAATGTATCAGGGATTACTTTCCTTAAACAGGGAATCCAATGTAAATAAAGCACAAATAGCAGTAAGATGCAATTATTTTGCATACGGCCGTTTCGAAATACAAAGGAGCTTCTTCATCAGTGCAAAGAACTTAGTGGCAGCTCACAAAAGCCAAAAACTAAGCGACTAGTCACGTGCGCATGCACTTAAGTGACTTAAGTGCATCCTTGAAGAAGCATCGATGAAGAAGCTCTTTTGTAGCTTCGAAACGGCCGTATGCAAAATAATTGCATTTTACTGCTATTTGTACTTTATTTACGTTGGATTTCCTGTTTATTCCTCGAGCACAAAGGTTTTATCTTTTATTTTCAATTACTTTCCTAGTTATTATTTCGGAAGATAACACCATAGCAGGAATGAAACACATGCAAAAAGTTTCCAACTTTATTTTGAAAATGCTTAGTTATTTGTTTTACATCATAGGGATAGCAAATCAATAAGCGAAATAACATCACAGTGTTCTACCGTTCACACAGTTCATTACTTTTCTTTTGCATACAGTAGAAGGAAAGAATATGGCCCGAAAAGTACAGAGGTCGGCAGATTGGTCTTCCATACTTCAAAGTATATTTAAAAAAAAACGAAAGGAACGACTAATAGAAAAAGGTATATATTTTCGAACATTACTTATAATCTAGTTTATTTTCAACTAGGTTTTCAAAATAACATCACTGAGGTGGCGACTGTTATTTGCGATGCACGGTCGAAGCCTTTCTCTGAAGTTTTATACTTGCACATTTTTACACACGCATATATATATATATATATATATATATATATAACTTTTATCTAATTAAATAATCTAAAAGCAGTCATCAAAGTAGGCCTGTGGCAAAGACCTAATACTTAAATTACAACCTAGACTTTATTAACATTAATTAAATTCAAATCAGTGCACTAAGCCGCTATTTCTCTCATCTCAGATCACGACAGGCGCATCTTACCTCTCCGAAAAATAATCCCTAATCCATGCTTTTTTTGTTTTCGTGCGCTGCAATTACGCGGGCGAAGCATCGTGAGTCAGACTAGCGTGAATTCGAACATTCGATGATTGCGCCGGTCCGAGCGAGTGCTATGTAATTAATCATTGATGACCTCGGTCTTGTGAACTCTTCGCTACAAATAAAGCCTGCTTCCTGAATTGGAAAACACTAAAATCTCTAACAGTAAATTACGGTTTAACGCTAATTTGCTTAATTTTAACCCAAATTAATATAGTTAACTATAGTTTATGCTTCTAGCATTACATACACACACACACACACATATATATATATATATATATATATATATATATATATATATAATGTGTGTGTGTATCCCAACTGTGTCAGTTCAACATAAAGAAAAATGTTTACACTCTACCAGTAGGGGGAACTTTTAGTTCCCATTTTTAAAAGGCTCCAATCAGACTACATTACCGTTGTAAACTGACACAACAGGAAACTCAAAAGTTTTCAAATGCTTTGGAGCCTTCAAGCCTACTTTAAAAAACTAAGAGTTACATATTTGACTTTCAAAAAACTATCAAGACTTGATAGCGAAGCTTTTTGGCAAAGCTATCTGCTAACTTGAATCCAATATATATATATATATATGAGCCAATTATTAGAATAAAATTTATAAGCCTATCGAATGCGTAATTCTGTATCTAATTCATTACAATATATATGCATACAGTTTATGTCCCTAATGCATAATGTAAAATGTTAAAACCTCCCCGACATCGTACGTCTGATGAAAAATAGTTATAAAGGATTTCCTAACAGTATAAAATACGGGAAAATATTAATACTCATCTACTCAGCTTTGTAAGAATTATAACAAACTTTGTTAGGAAGAGAAAAATTATACAATATAGCCAAGACCCCGGGCAAAAAAGTCACGCGATTTTTACGTTAATAAGTCAGTTAATTTGGACGAACACCTTAATGCACGTCAAAATTTTCGTGTTGGATATTTTTTCTTCCAGACTTCAACAACCCCTTGACAGATTAACTAAAATTATTTTCTCTTACATGCCCCCGTTTTAGTAAGTAACTTCTAACTACCACGGCCATTTTTTTTCTTTGCTTTCTTCTAGACGACAGGATTTAAATTTTTTTTCAGACATTTTTGTCAGGAATTAAGTAAGTTTCTTTAATACTCCGTTGTTCAATGAAGTGCAAACACTTTTTGGGGTGCTTGTATTAAAATGGTAATTTCTGATGAATATAAAACATACCTTAATGAATCGGCGAGTGCTGGAGTATATAAAAATGAATCGATTATAATGGTAATTTCTGAAGTACAGAATAAATTCGAAATTAAAACGATAGTCGTTGGAGTTTGTAAGAAACAGAGATATTCAGTATAATAGCTGAGAAAGCAATGTATTTCAGTAGTATTTGCTGAATTTATTAGAAATATTGCATTAAAAAGAGAATTGCTGACGCACATATGAAGCACTGTAATCAAATGGCAATTGCTCAGGTTCATATGAAAAACTAAATTAAATTCTTTAATTGAGGAAGTTAACATGAAACATTACATTACAATGTTTCATGCTGAAGCTTGTAAGAAAGTTATTGCATTAAACCCGTGGTTGTTGAAATATGTTGAAAACAGAGCATTTCAGCAGTATTTGCTGACTTTAACAGAAAAATTGCATTAAAGAGGGAATTGCTGTAATACATATGAAGCAGTGTAATAAAAAGACAACTACTCAGGTTCATATGAAAAACTAAATATTTTTTTAATTGCAGAAGTTAACATGAAGCATTGCATCAGAATGGTATTGCTGAAATTATCAGAAATATTGCATTTAAAAGGGAATTGCTGACGTACATACGAAGTACTGTAATAAAATGGCAATTTCTCAGGTTCATATGAAAAACTAAATTAAATTGTTTAATTTTAAAAGTTAATTGGAAACCTTGCATTGGCATGGAAATTGCTGAAGCTGGCAAGAAATGATTGCATTAAATCTGCGGTTGCTGAAATGTATTTATAAAAGAGCGTTTCAGCAGTATTTGCTGACTTTATCAGAAATACTACATAAAAAAGGGGAGCACTATAATTAAAAGGCAATAGCTTAAATTTATATGAAAAATCAAATAAAATTCTTGATCGCTGATTTTATCATGAAACATTTCAAAAGACCAGCAACTGATGAAGGCGATAAAAAATATTGATTTAATTTGTGATTGCAGAAGTATATATATTAAAAACTACATTGCATCGGTGATGAAATGGTAGTATATAAAAAAAGACTGAGCGGAATTGGTGATTTTGAAATTTATAAGAAAAACTTCATTCAATCGGTAATTGTTGAAGTGCTTAAGAAACACTATATTGAGACAATAATTGCTGAAGAAATGCTGAATTTAATCTGTAATACCTGAAGATAAAGCACGCGGCATTTAACTGTTGATTTCTAAACCATATGGGAAAACATTGCCTTAAATACGTAATGGAAGTGTACTGAAAATGGTCATTGCTGAACTATTTGTAACAAAACAGTAGAAAACTTTCATAAAAATGAATGAAATTACTAAAAAATCCATAATATTGGAAACTTCTGTAGAATATAACAAACATTGTTATAAAACAAAAATTTCTTATACACACAAAAAAAAATCCTTACATTGATTCATTATCTGCAAAGTACATAAAAAACCCTCTCCGCCTTAAGCCGGTATTTTTCGAAACGGATGTGAAACACCGTGTCTTAAAGCGATAATCACGAATGTTCACAAGTAACATTACGCTTAAACGGTAATTACTGAAGTATATAAAAAACTACATTTAATTAGTAATTACTAAGATATACAAGGCTGTATTAATCAGTTAGACGTGGGTGAGGCTGAAATCTCTATCTTCTCACTGTTTAATTTCGGCGGACCGTGTTATTACCGTATCGCTTTCAATTTTTGGAGTAACTGAACATCGGGAAACGTTATTGTTATATTGAAAGAATTTTTTTTATATTTATGTACAGGGAGACAGTAATCTACTCATTATGGCTTCTAGCAAATATTGCTCTAAGAAATGCGCATCATTTCAGATAATATTGCTCATGGGATGTTTTTTATTTATTTTTTTTTTTTGTATTTTTGTTAAACGTGATTTTCGATTTTCCCAAAAATTGTAAGTTGATAAATAAAAACATTTCTTGCATGATTATTAAAAATATTTTCTTGTCTTGAATGTTTTCTTTTTGTATTTCATTTAAAATCTACTTATAGTAAACCTGTACAATACACACACACACACACACACACATATATATATATATATATATATATATATATATATATATATATATATATATATATATATATTATAGGACATTTTTTCTGAAAGGGCGCGGGGATACGGCGTATACCCACTTTTTTTTAAAGTATTATTTTGGCTTAACTTAACCGACATTTTAAGAGATTTAAGAATCAATTGTTAATATACTTTTTTTTTTAACTTACGAGTTTATTCTTTCCCTGTGACGTCCACTATGAAAACACGGTACTAAAAATGCACACCTTCATTTGAGAAAGCACCGTATACCCACCTATTTTTTTACAAAAAAGAACCTGTATGTGTATATATATATATATATATATATATATATATATATATATATATATATATATATATATATATATATATATATATATATATATACTAGCTGAAAACCCGCGCTTCGCTACGGTGTACATTCAAATTAAATACAACGGTCAACTTATGCAATTTATGCCAAACAATAAATATATATATTTATAATAAATGCGATGATCAATGTATACAATTGATGTAAAATATATATCTATCTATATATATATATATATCTATAAAAAATCGTAAGGGATATGCATTGTTTTGGATAATATCCAATCGTCTGCTGCATTAGAAAGAGAAAAAAATATTTTTTTTGTCTATTTAGTTGTTACGCACGTGACGATAAATTTATTGAAAGTACCAGAAAAAGAAATCACGTAATCAGCATTTAATAAATTAAATTCTAAAAATTAATCTTTAAAAATTCACCAAAAATCAGGAAATGGAGGTAAAAATTCGAAAAAAATTACATTTTGAAGGAATTTTTATGATCTTTCTCGTGATATAAATTTTATAACCCTCAATGTGTTATTTTAAATGCAAACGTAAAAAAAGTTTAAAAAACAGCTTAAAAATTTTATTTAAAAAAAATCTAAGAAGAATTTTTGAAAAATCTTTCTTAGTGCACCCCTACACTATTAGAAGAATCGCCATGCAAAATTTCAGCCCTTTAGGTCCAGCGGTTTAGTCTGTGCGTTGTATGTCAGTCAGTCAGTCAGTCAGTGAATGAATGAGTCAGTTACGGAACTGTTTTAGATATATATATATATAAATATATATATATATATATATATTATATATATATATTATATATATATATATATATATATATATATATATATATATATATATATATATATATATATAAATTAACGAATAATATATATGATTTTTAGATTTAAGGTTCGGTTTCATTATATGTGTGTGTGTGTGCGTGTAAACAAAGATATAAAGATTTATAATTTTAATATATGGTATGTGCTGAAAGCCTTATTTGCAATCTCTCTTTTACTTTTAAATCTGCTTCCCTGCTTACCACACGGTTCTGTGTTTAATTTTTACGCTTCCAAAATCACCAACCAGTTTATTTCTAACAGCAATACCCTCCGCCAGCTATTAAATCACACCCCAAACAGTGGTGTCGAAATAAATCGATTCATGCCATTTGCTTTCCTTCCGAAATGCTCTCCCTGTTTTTCCAGCATCGTCTCCTACCGAGAAATAGCAGGCCGGGTCTGATTTATTGGCATAGCAATTAGCGTCTTCCAGTTACGTGCGCACTGAATTGCTTCACGTCCTTTCTCACGACCAAAAATGTGAAGGGGGGTGGGAGGGAGAGGAAGGCATATGAAGAAAAAAGTACGGACTGTGTCTTCATTTCCGTAATTGGTTAGGGAATTGAAAAGCGGATAAATATTTCAGTGTGAGCCTCCCGTGTGTAATCGCTTTCGAAATTGTTGCTGAAGGTTTCATGGTTTGTTAAATGTGCGAGTATTGTTGTCGATGTTTTTTTTCTGTTTGATGGTGAATAGGACGTTAGATTGACAAGAGATGACATTGAGTTAATTTTCTGATTTCTATCCCCATTTGAGGAAAAATAAATATACACTCAAGATGAGGATCTAGGAAATTTACTATATAATTTCAGTCCTTTAGCCATTGTATACTCTTTCAAAATAAAAAATAAAGCTTATGTTTGGGATGAAGTCGATAGTATATCAATACAAGCATATAGTATATATCGCTCACTCCTTTCAACAACGTCATATCTCAAAAAACAAGATTTTTCAGGAGAGTGATTTTCAAGTTTAAAAGTACATTAAAATGTATTGAAAATAAATTTTAATTCTTCTCTCTGGCGGATAAATATTGAGAGGTGAGATACAATGATCAAGCAGGGATATACTACTCTTTCAGGACATTCTGAGAACAGGCATAACTAAAAATCGTCGATTTTTCAGGTATGACGTTGTCGAAAGGAGCGAGCGATATATGAAATAGGGGCGAAATTTTGGGATATATATATATATATATATATATATATATATATATATATATATATATATATATATATATATATATATATATATATATATATATTAATTTGAATACTTTCTTCTACATTATTTTGTCTCTAAAAATATCTCTTACGATTTTTTATAAATATATTTTTTTGTTGTTTTACATCAATTGTATACATTGATCGTCATATTTATTATATATATATATATATATATATATATAATAAATACGACGTATATATATATATACATATCTATATATATATATTTCTTTTGACATTAATTGCATACATTGACCGTTGTATTTAATTTGAATGTACTCCGTAGCGAAGTGCGGGTTTTAAGCTAGTGTGTATATATATATATATATATATATATATATGTGTGTGTGTGTGTGTGTGTGTGTGTGTAAGTAAAAGTAAGTAAAAGTAAGTAATTTCCAAGGCCGTAAACTATAATTAAATATATTAATTTGGGGTTAAAATCAGGCAAATTAGCGTTAAACGGTAATTTACTATTAGAAATTAATTATTTATTAACATCAGAGTCAACAGATGGCGATCCGATGTCTGTCAGTTTAAGATAGTCCTTGAGCTAGACCAGAGATGATGCCAACAAAAGTACAGGGGCTAGCGCATGATTATTATATCACGAGATCACGAGATGCAAAACACCCACGCAATTGCAACGTGAAAAAAGATCAAAGACGCAGATTAGGTAGGTTAGTCGTTCGCTTATTTGCCACAGAACTATTGTTGATGACTGCTAGTTAGAATAATTAATTAGATATAGAGTTACGTGATGTAACCACCTTGTCATCTCTCTCTGTCTCTCTGTCTATATATATATATATATATATATATATACAGTCTGCGAAAACTATTTATGTGATTTATTAATTTTTAAGGATATTTTTTTAAAAGTCTTATTGTGTTATCACCTGCATTAAATTCCCTTGAGAATGAAAGATTTAAGAATTAAATACAATAAATCTTTTACATCAAGAAGAATACTTTTATGTGTCTCTTTGTGCTTTGAACTGCATTAAAATCACATTAGGATGAAAAAGTTACGAATAACGAATAATAAATCTTTTGCATCAAAATTTCATAAAAGTAACCTTATTAAATATTTTAGTCATGAATATTTGCTTTTTAAACGCAGCATACAAGCAATAAAAAATGATTAATTTATTATTGAACGCCAATTTTTCTTCATTTTTGTGGCAACGCAATTTTTTTTTGGTGGGTTGGAATCATGCCAGACGTGTTATCTATAGTTTTATTTTTCCATAAATCACTGCATTCTCCCAACACTCTTTGCCTCTTTCTCTAACTAATTTTTTTTTGTGTATTACTTAAAAAAAAGTTAAAAATTTTTTTTACAAAAAAGAATACCTCCTTTTGCCCTCACAAAAAATTAACCAAGATTTCTTAATAAATTTTTCCTTATGTAATCTCGGAACGTTTGACAGTTACCGTATTAAAACCATCAATCTTGGTTTTCAGTTCTCGGGCCAAAAATTCATCGTTTGGCAGTGAAAACTTAATAATAGACTTTGTGATCACCAATCGTTTTGAAAGATAGTTTTCCACAAAATGCTTTAAGATGGAGGTTCTTTTTTAGTGATACATTAAAAGCAGTAATGACGTGGAATAATGAATTTGTAATTGTGATGGTAGAGAAAGTTATCTATTAATACGCTTCTTAAATTAGAACGAACAATGCTTTTAGTTGGGAATCAATTTTTACGGCCAGGAGAAAATAATTTATAATTTTTAGCTATTAGGTAAATGCCGTTAGGTTTTCGTGTACAATTATGACAGACCATTAAACTTTTCTGCATTACGGACTTTTCTGCAGCTCAGGTTTATGTTGGCGAAATTATTTGGCTCGAAACCTTGCGTTACGTATTATTTGAAAAATGAGCAATTTTGAGGGAAATGGAGCAGAATATTTATGTAATAGATGCAACAGGAAAAAATTCTGTAACCTTTTGCTTGAGTATTTACTCCAAAATCTAAATTTGTGAAATTTACAATCATAACATTATAGGCTTCAAAAGTGCCAAAACGAATGATTGTTCATCATGATTCAGTTATGGTACCAATATTAGATATAAATTATTATTGTTTTAAAACCTGCATTAAATGCTATTTTTTTATTAAATTAGCAATTGACTGGAAATAAATGGAAACAACTTTTATGTAATAATACAGGGTGTCTAAAAAAAACTTCACACATTGTAAAAAATTATACAAAAATGTACGCAAGGTAGGAACTAGAAATTCCCATATGTGTTACCTTATATATTAGAGTTTTTTTAGTGCAATCAATGAATTTCCATACGTGCAATTTTTGTGGCATGGAGTGCGTCTAATTGGTAATTAATCTCAGCCTATGTGCGTTCCGAAATGAATTCCGTAACACATGAAATTGCAGCAGTTATGCGTCTTTTGAGTTCTTCGACACTACAACCGAACTATCAAGGACACTTTCCTTTTCCAGAAACTTTTGTACCAAGCTAAGATGTTGTTCCGACTTGGAGAATCTTTTCTAAATTTCATTACACTTGCGTAACAGATTCAGTTTTTAAATACCAGTCAACACATTTTGCTTTCTCTGATGGAGTAGCCATTTTACAACTTTCACTTTGAGGGAACAACTAGCGCCACCTGTTCAACTTTTTTGACACATAAAACAACTTTAATATATAAAGTAACACATCTGTGAATTTCCAGTTCTTACCTTGTATAGTTTTTTTTTGTTATAAATTTTTAAAATGTGTCAAGGTGTTTTAGGACACCTTGTATATATAAACGTATGTTACAGACCAAGTCCGAAGTCTTGCCAGTTCACGAAATGGTTGGCCACTTCTAGCATTGGCCAAGTCACTTGGCCAAAGCCCGCGATAATTGAGAATTTACGCCTACTTGAGGCTTTGGTCGGCCCATTCACGATGCTCCCGACAATCAATTACCAGTCTGCGAATTACCAAAGATAAATTGTACTTTTGTCATTGATTTCCAAGTGATTTTTTCTACTTTGACTAGACTAAAGGGAATATAACAGTGGTAATAATATGAGTCAGAACTGGTATGATCAACTCGTGTATCTGCATGATCGAGTTCCGCAAAACTTCTAGCTTTGGCCGCTTTTTCTTGGAACATTTCGCGAACTGGCCATTGATTGTCTGCCATTAATTATTTCAGGCTTTAGACAAATGACTCGGCCAAAGCTAGAAGTGGTCAACTCTTTCGCCAATTGGCCAGACTTTAAACATTGGCCGTAAAATAAATACGAAATTCTGATATACAATGTGAAAAGATTAACTCGCTATTTCTAAGTATACAGAGGAAGTTTTTAGACGAAGTAATAAAAAAAAGCTGATGAAATTAATTAAATCAAGCAGTTTTCTTATTATAAAATTTTGTCAAAAAATTGAAAATTTGATATTTATAAACTCAAACTTCATAATAAAAATGAAAAAAAAATTGATGAAATTTTTGAATTATTGAAGTTTTTTTTCGAAAGAAATATAGAGACTAATTAACAAAAAGATCGCTCGATTTTATTGAGCAATTGAAAATATAATACTAGAAACTCCTACTTTATAATAAAGAGGTAAAAACTGATGAAATTATTAAATTCTTGCAGTTTTCTTTCGCAAGAAATAACGTGCTTAATTAAGAAAGAGATAACAACATTCAAATGAGAATCTGAAATCTTATTGTAAAAAACTCATTACCTTATAATTAGAAGATTTGAAAGCGAACATAAAAAATACATACGTATTGATAAGTGAGCTTAATTTGAATTCATGTTTAAAGATTAAATTTTACATTTAGAGAGTATTGAAGCAAATATACACAAGTGCCATTTTTTCGCCGCGGATGTTTTTGAGAGCAATAAAGTCGGTCGTAGAGATATGTTAAAGCCAGAAGGTCTATCCCATTTTTTGACATTTTGAAGATGTCGGATATAGAAAGTAGACTACACGTGACAAAGGAAAATAATTTTTTGTGTATTTATGTTGTTTTTATTTCCCAGTAATTGACACTTTTTAATGAAAACAATCCCACATAATCCGCGAGAATCGTTTGTCACTTTCAATTGGGGGAGAGGCCATCCTGTTGGTTAACCAACACCACCACCCTCAATTTTGACAAAGCGCCTCTAAGGGGCTCGTACATCATCCCACTTTCTCTGACATCATAGAAGGACTTTCCGGATTTTACGGGCCCATATAAGGCCTAGACACGAAAGAATTTAATAGCATTTCTAGACATTTCTATGCTTCTAGGAAATATGGTCTCTGTGAGTTTAATTCTAAATATCGCCTCTGAGACTTTACTTTCTAAATTATTTTCTGCATCTTTCTAAAATGTGGTATTCGCGTGTCGTAAGTTAGAAATTAAAAATATTTTTCTCTTTTTCTCGAAATACCTTGCTTTTATATATATATATATATATATGTAGAATTAGGTCAAAGAGGGGTTGCCAGGAATTGGCGGAGAGAGTTAGTATATGGAAAGGTGAAGCATCTCGCCAAGGTGTCAGAAGGTTACCATTTTTAGAGAGAAAGTTCAGATTGGGGTGATCAAAGATTATTACGCCCGTTCACTAGTTTAGTATTTGCAGACTTCTTAGTTTACAGTTCGTGGCACCGAAGTAAGACAGGCTACACAAATCATGACGACACATTATTATCCAAATGAATTAATGTTTTATTTCTTCAACTTCGGGAAAAAGATCACTCCAACGTTCGCACATTTTAGCACTCGCCATTTTCAAAAACGTGGAGCCTCCCTAACTCATATCCGCTATCATCGAATGAACATCCCGGTCTAACTAACCTAATCTTTGTTTCAAGGTACGCGCAACGCTCCGTGAAGCTTACACCGAAAATGAGGCTGGGGAGGAGTTATCTCCAGACAATCAAATTGGTTGTATTAATAACCCATACGGGAATTCCCCCCTTTTAATCCGTCGCTCGTATCGAACTCTGAAAAATAGTGACGTTTAAACGCCGGAGATTAGATTTACTTTTAAGCCCTCCTTAAATTATTTAACAATTTTTCTTTCTTCTAAAAATATTCTTTACACACACACACACACACACACACACACATATATATATATATATATATATATATATATATATATATATATATATCAGTGAAGTGAAACTTCTCTGGCCCGAAACCCCGCTAAACGACCATATTTTGTTCAGAACTGATTAAATACAATCCATAGAACCAATGATATTTTACCGTCCTTTTCGCATCCACCCCTCAAAGCGACCACTTTTCCGGAATCATGTCTGGGTGCCATGGAGTAGTTTCACTATATATATATATATATATATATATATATATATATATATATATATATATATATATATATATATATATATATTATATTGCATTAAATTTCTTACGATAAATCTATCCAAGGTATATATATTCCTCTCGTGATTTTACACAGAAAAATAAAAAAAATCAACCGTGGTTGGAGGGTTACTTTTCATTCTAAATTTCAGTAAATTGCGTATACAGTTAGATGAAAATCATCACTTCACGGGGTGTTGTTCTTTAAGACGACACCACAGAAATCACGTCAGTGCAATTTGTCGCAATTCTCTACACCTGTCAGAAAGAGAAAAACCGACTTTCTTTTTATATCGATTTGATGACCCCAAAATCTTATGTAGAACGCAACCATAAAGTTAGTTTTTGCTCTTTTTTTTATTTCATGCGTTCCAGTTTCCTAAGTCTTCGAATCAATCTCTGCAATTTCACCTCTCTAACTTTAACTGTAAGAAAGAAAATGGATGTTAAAAACAATGAAATTTAAGGTAGAAAAGCTAGTACTGTGGGTCCAAACGGTGTGCAGGGAGATATTTTGTGGGACAGACTATATATATATATATATATATATATATATATATATATATATATATATATATACATAGCAATTTTTAATTGTAATTTATCACTAATTAATAGATATTGCAGTAAAAAAACAAATTTGTCGCATCTATAGATTAAAATCTTTCGTTTAATACCAAGATGAAGCAAATTGATGCAGTAGTTTTCTCTCACGGACTGTCCAAAGAATCAGCGTAGCAGCTGAAATACATAGATATTAAGTTGAATTAATAACTCTCACGCTCGACAGAAATTGTGACAAATCGATGCACTCCTTCCTGGGGATGAATTAGCTATCCTCACGCCCACAACTATTAGACTTGATATCAGACATTTGTTCTCTAAACATCCATCGCAAGTCTCACTTCAATAAAGAAAATCTCTTTTTAGCGATTCCCACTGTAGTCTTCCAGTGCAGTGGGGCTCAAACTTATTGGATTATCACCATTGTTGTAGCTGTCAATAGTAGACACATTTTCTCCATAGGTTAACAGTGAGGTGAGCGAATCCAATAGAGATGCTTCCCAGTATCTTCAAAGATTTGGTTTCAGGTGTTAATATAACCTTTGTAAAAAACGTTCCACGACTGATGTTTTAATTTTTTTACCTGTGATATTCAAATTAATACATTATGCATATATTTTGCAACAATTCTATGCTAACTCCCCATATATAGCAGTAATTCTCACACACTTCATAAAATATTGTGTTAGCCTTCAGTTGCGAGAGACTTTCGTACGTTTCTGCACAAAATCGTGTTCGAAATTTATACTTTATATACATCCAACATTCCTTGTTGCGACCCCTCCCCTCTGTGCCACAAGTAAAATGTCCCATATAACGAGATTTAAAGTAACATATCATCGAAAATTTAAAGTAACATATCATTGAAGGGGATTCCATTTGGGACTTTTTGCACTGGTCGTTGTATTGGAGCAAGACCGGACGTTATAGTGAGTGTCGATTGTATATTATAATGAAACTATAACTTGAAATCTCTAAAGCAATTATTTAGAGCAGTTATGTTGCTAGAACACAGGTATTCCTCGACTTACGACCGCTCGCATTTGCGACCAAAAGTTTTAAATTAAAAAAAATTACTTTTTTGAGTAATTTTTTGAGTATTTTTGAGTAAAAAATACTGTTAATTGAATGTACTGTACATACCTATATCTATTACATAATTATTAAAAAATATGAAGCAATATTCTGCAATACTGCCAAAAATTTATGACGCAATAATAAAAATGTATTATGCAATAGTTTCGATATCCACGCGATAAATCAAATAATCCTTCATTGGATTCATAAATGGCTTCAACTTTTCATTATATTAATAAAGGACTACAACAATTAGGAGCAATGGATCCAAATGAAGATTCACAAGTGTAAATTGTCGTATTCAGGAAAATCTGATTCCCTACTAGACAATATACAAGTAAAAGAAGACGCAAACTGTTTAAACTCCCTTGGATAACTTCATTAAAAAAACTTACAATGTATCTTCTGTCTCAAATTCTGAACCAATGGATTGTACCAACATAATATGTAGTGAAGACGAAGAATAATTTATGGCTTCTAAATACAATGTACAGTCCGACCTCTATTTAAATAAGTCGCTAAATCCCTAAAAAAAGTTCGTTATATGGAAAATTCGTTAAATAGAGATTCACCTTTTAAAATGCTACACAAAACAGATTTTAAATTCATAAACGCTAAATATTATTAATAAAAAAATCAATCACATCTTTATTTTGTCTATTATTTGTGTCTATTTCTATAATACGGTGTAATAGACACACATTTCTATAATTTGTGTCTACTTCTTTTAATTAATATCTATTTCTTTTGTATACCTTACCCATCAAAAAGAAATCTGCAAGGAAAACAAGAATAAAACAAAACATTGTCCCGAAATACACTGTATTTTCGATTTTAAAAAATTTATATTAAAATTAATAAATTTTAATGACATTATCACATTTATTATAACAAGAGAATTTTAAGCATACATCACCTCATGTGTCCTTAAATTTAATTACTGATAAAGTCTCTTAATTTTGTCTAAGTTATTTGTTTGAAAAAATGTTTTCTCTTATAATACGCCTCGCATCTTTGCAATGTACTAAAAAGCCCTTCAGGCGTATTTTCTTCAAACTGTAATTCGCATCGGAATGTGTTAAAAGAAAGTTAATTTGTTAAATGTGTTAAAAGAAAGAATAAGTTTGAAATGTTCAGAAATATTTTGAGAAATATGGAGGAAAAAAAATATTGGATCGCAAGAAAAAGTTAAATAGAGAATGCACTTCGCTATTTAGAGATTATTTTACGAAGTAATTCGCAAAATGTTCTTGGTTCGAAGGAAAAATTCGCAAAATAGAGAAATTTGCAAAATAGAGGTTCGTTAAATAGAGGTCCGACTGTATTTTAAATTACGTATGTATGTATGAAAGTAAAAAATACATGTAGGTATATATACAAAAAATTTTTTTTTTAAATTCGACTTACGACCAATTAAACTTAAGACCAATGTCTTGGTCCATATCACGGTCGTAAATCGAGGAATATCTGTAGTTTAATTATGGAGTAAAGATTATTTATGTATATTCAGTATTAAAAAAAATCATTTTATATATATAGGGTAGATATATAAGCATGTAGCGTAGAGTAGATATATATACTTCTACCGTAAAGCTCTTTTGAAGGTCATTTATGTTAAGATAATTTAAATCATATTCAAGAAAATATGGTTTTTAATTCAAAATTAGACATTTGTAAAGGATACATTTTAGATCAATTTTCACTTTCTAAGAAGTAAATAAAAATGCGTTTAATAGTAATAAAATACTTTTAAATGAGAATATTAGTAATTTCATTGCTATTTAAATTTTGGTTGCATGAAGATTTTTCAGTTTTTTTTTGGTAAAAGAGTTTGTTTTGTTAACCCGCGATGTGAAAAATAGAAACCTAGCGTTTGAAGGTTACAAAATACCTCACATTCAACCGAAATTTACTATCATCCAGGTCTTTTTCCGTATGAAGCGTCGTCACGTGACTCGCGCATGCGCAGACACGCTGCACTTCATACCATCGAAGCTAAGCTAAGTAATATGTTAAAAGTTCGGAGTTCCTTTGATAAGGAACGATTACGCAAAATTCCTTCATTGGAACACGAGATAAGATTATGGATTATCGATACTTTAAACATTCATCATCTTCATCGATTCCTAAAAAATCGAACGCGGGATTGAGTTTCTGCGGGCATGGAAACATGAAAGGATAAAAAAAAAAAATACATTACGAAAACTCTGCAGTTTTCATCAATGGAAAAGACATATCTGAGAGAAAAAAAAAATATAAAAAAAAGGGGAAATCTTTTCAATGAGTTAAAGAAGAGTACAGGTACAGGAAACGTTAATCTCTTTGAAGCAGTTTTTGCAGAAGTCAATGAATATTTTACCAAATGGAGAAATATTTCAAAATTATTTTGTTTAAATAAAATATTTTTAAGGCTGAGTTCACCTGAGCTTGGTGTTAATCTATGAAGAAATTTTTTGCGATGATTGTCGACTTGGACTTGATTTTTTTAAAATTGCATATATCTATATATATAAAACAGTTCCGTAACTGACTGATTGACTGACAGACAAAGCACAGACCAAACCGCTGGATCTAAAGGGCTGAAATTTTGCATGGCGATTCTTCCTATAGTGTAGGGGTAATACAGTGGATTTTTGAAAAAATCTTCTTAGTTTTTTAAATTAAATTTTAAGCTGTTTTAGTAACTTTTTTAAGCTTGCATTTAAAATAATAATCTGAGGGTTATAAAATTTATATCACGAGAAAGATCATAAAAATTCCTTTAAAATAAGATCTTTTTCGCATCTTTACCTCCATTTTCCTGACTTTTGGGGAATTTTTAAAGATTAATTTTTAGAATCAAATTTATTAAACGCTGATCACGTTATTTCTTTTTCTGGTACTTTAAATAAATTTATCGTCACGTGCATAACAACGAAATAGACAAAAAATATATATTTTTCTTTCTTGCTAATGCGGCAGCCGATTGGTCATTATCGAAAAAAATATTAAAATACAGTGAAAGAAATGTTCCTCAAACTGTACTATATTAACTGTTCTATATTCTTTAGTATGTTCTATTAGATTTAATTTGAATATTTTCTTCTACATTATTTTATCTATAAAAATATCCGTTACGATTTATATTATATATATATATATATATATATATATTGGCATTAACTGCATAAATTGACCCTTGCATTTAATTTGAATGTACTCCGTAGCGAAGCATGGGTATTCAGCTAGTTTATATATATACGTAACTGTGATTTTTATGTGTCATTTTTTCCATCACAGCTTTAACTTTTCTAAACAAAGAATTGTGTGTGAAATACTCGGAATTATTTTATTCACTGTAAAAATAAATGTTAAAAGACGAACTCCTGTTCTATATTTCATTTTCTCACACGTTTAATTACCACCGTCACTATTTCCTGTGTGTTTTCATCATTCCTTGTTTACGCAAAAAAAAAATGTTCTTTTCTTAATGAGTCCGGAGTTTCTTTTCATTAATCTTGTGAGAGAAAAAAAATTTCGCCATATATTTTCTTTCTACGACAAAAGCATAAAAAATATAATCAAGCAAGAAATAAAAGCTTCTTTTTTGCGTAGGAAAATTGAGTTAGAATAAAGCCCTGTTACAAGTTTGGGACTGAACCATTCATTAACAAAAGAAACCGATAGTGAAGCACAGTTGCTAAACTACCGTATTTGATCGGCTGGTACATAAAAGAACAAGTCTAGACATGTTATGTTCGTCTGTCTTCGTTGGTACAGACGAATCAGGCACAGGAAAGTTCACTGCGGGAGTTGCAAACAGGGACATGCTAATGATTTGCATTAAAAGTTTAAAAAACAATAAAAATGAAATTAAGAAGGACTACATATTAAAATTTCATTCTTCTGAGATTATTATTTGAGGAAATTGATAGATCATGTTTTAAAATTTAACAACATAAAGTATAACTACGTTACTTAAAAAAAACAAAGTCAAATCTCTATTTCATTGATGAGATATAAATGAATCCATCACTTGAGGAAAGTTAAAATATTAACGGCATTATATATATATATATATATATATATATATATATATATATATATATATATATATATATAAGAGCATAACTATGATATCGCTTTTACATCTTTGAAAACTGAATGAATTTTTGTAGATTTTTCACCGAAATATGTTTCCTTTTTAAGGGAAGTGCAAAAATAAATAATCAAGAAGGAAATTAAAGCTTCTTTTTATATTGGAAAATTTAGTTGAGGCTGAACCTCTCATTAACAAACGAAACTGATAGTGAAGCACAGTTGCTAGACTACCGTATTTGATCGGCTGTTACATAAAAGAACAAGTCTAGAAATCTCATGTTCATCTGTCTTCATTGGCAGACGAATCGTGAAGAGGAAAGTTTATTGCGGGAATTGCATGATTCAACACAGGAACGTGCAAATGATTTGCGATGAAAGTTAAAAATATAAACATAAACTGCAAAAGAACGACTTAATTAAAATTCATTCTTTTGATATTAATTTTTAAGGAAATTAAAGGAGCATGTTTCAAAAATTTAACATACAGTGGGATATTAAATTGTAAAATGTCAGGTTTATCACTCAATAAAATTTAATGTGTGCAACATAAAGTATATCTATGTGACTTATTCTTTTTAAACTATAATTCTTTTTTCATTGATAAAGTATAAATGAATCCATCATTAGAAGAAAATTAAAATATTCATGGCATAAAGTATATAGAAGTTCATAAACTTCATGATATCGCTCTTACATCGATGAAAAATGAACAAATTTTCTTCGAAATATCTTTTCTTTCTACGGCAAGTACAAAAAAAATTATCAAGCAAGAAATAAAAGCTTCTTTTTGCGTTGAAAAATTGAATTAGAATAAAGACCTATTACAAATTTGATACTTTGAACCGCTCATTAACAAAAGAAACCGATAGTGAAGCACAGTTGCTAAACTACCGTATTTGATCGGCTGGTACATAGAAGAACAAGTCTAGACATCTCATGTTCGTCTGTCTTAATTGGGAGATGAATCGTGTACAGAAAAGTTCACTGTGGGAAATGCATGAATCAACACAGGAACGTGCAAATTATGTGCGATGAAAGTTTAAAAAATAAACATAAACTGCAAAAGAACGACTAAATAAATTTCATTCACCGGATATTAATTTTTAAGGAAATTGAAGGAGGATGTTTCAAAATTTAACATACAGTGGGATATTAAATTGTAAAATGTCAGTTGTATCAATCAGTAAAATTCAGGAGTGGAACATAAATTATATCTATGTGACTTATTTTTTTAAAACTAAAATTCTCTTTTTCATTGATGGAGTATAAAGTAATCCATCATTGCAAGAAAATTAAAACATTCATGGCATAAAGTATATAAAAAATCATAATTATCATAATATCGCTTCTACATCGATGAAAATTGAAAAAATTTTCATCGATTTTCTTCGAAATATCTTTTATTTCTACGGCAAACATAAAAATATATCAAGCAAGAAATAAAAGCTTCTTTTTGCGTTGAACAACTGAGTTAGAATAAAGCCCTATTACAAGATTGAGACTTTGAACCGCACATTAACAAACGAAACTGTTAGTGAAGTAGAGTTGCTAGACTACCGTATTTGATCGGCTGGTTACATAAAAGGAATCAGTCTAGACATTTTATCATCGGTTGCCTTCGTTCGTACAGCCTAATCTTGTACAGGAAAGTGTACAGTACGGTGGGGTTTGCACGCAAGAACGTGCTAATCAAATTGCGATGAAAGTTTTAAAAAATAAACTCCAAAATCAAAAGAACTACTTATTAAAATTTCATTCTTCTGATATTAATTTCAAAATTTCTAAATTTTCTACCAGTAATTTCAAAACACTTATAAGTTAACTTTCAGTAAGAAATGGTAGCCATTTTTGCTGAAAGAGCTATAACTGTATGTGTCAGTACTGTATTTAACACCGAAAATAGTGTAATTTATTACTAGGATCTGCAGACACATTATAAACTGCGAAAGGATAATTAATGAGAGATTTTATTCAACTTGTAAGTTCGGATAAGATTTTACATTGTAAAAGGGGAACTGTATAATTACCTTCTATAGAAAAAGCTCGATGTTTCCGCAGTAGCATATGTAACTTCAAATAAATAATGAGTTTTATGAATACATGGCCTCAATGTCTATAGAAAATTAGACATTCTAAATTATTTATATTTAAATACAACGATTTGGCACTAATACAATAACCATAATACAGTAATTTAGCATGTGTAATTTTCTTCAGCTATTGAGCCCATATATTCATAAAATTCATTATTACATAAATAAATAATCAGTATTAATTAATAAATAATTATGTATTTATTATAAAAATAAATAATGAAGTGTATAAATATACGGTCCCGATGCCTGTAAAAAATTAAACACGCTAATTCATTTCTAGGTATTTAAACATGTTAGTTGAGAAATAATTTTGTGTTATATTGTTATGAGTTTATTTTGTCAAAAGTAATATATGAGTTTATATTACAGTTCATGATTGAAATCGCACGGAAGACTAAACTTTTCTGATTGTTTATGCAAGACTCCGGAATCAAAATACACAAGAAAATACATTAGAAATTTATATATATATATATATATATATATATATATATATATATATATATATATATATTTATTTATTTATTTATTTATATATATATATATATATATATTTATTTATATATATATATATATATATATATATATATATATATATATATATACATATATATATATATATATATATATATATATATATATATATATATATATATATATATATATATATATATATATATATGGAAAGTCAATTTCCGTAAACTCATGAGTTTAGATTTATCAGGATTGATAACATCCACTGAAAATTTCAGCCCTAAATTCTCTCTCCATTTTCGTGTTTACTATGGGATTAAAAAATGTCTTTTCTTAGTACCAAAGTCTGAAATACACTGAAAACTGCACTTCCGATGCTCTAAGAACTTAATACCGTCTTCCCAATAATAACTAAAATCCGGAAAGAAAACAACAACAGGCTTTTTCCACTGCCGGGGAATTCATCTGGGGAAATTCCCCTATCAAAACTTCTAATCTCATTTTTGGGCCAGGGTATAAACACTATCAGAATTTTCCCCGCAATCTCGGCCGCTTTTCCCTTCAGGGATTTGAAAATAAAAGAAGAAAAAAAACAAAACAATTTTCACGTTCTCCTGTTTTTGGGGATTTTTTTTTTTTTACTTCACTTCCCTTCCCGTCCCTATTCCACTTTCGCTCGGCCCCTTAAGCAGGGGGAGCATTTAATAGCGGCAGGAACAACTTCTTCATGAAAAATGTTCCGCTTTTGCGTTAAGAATGAATTGTGCCCCGCGCACGCACGCACGCAAAGGGCAGTTTTGTCCTGCGCGTGCGCCCTCGCCCACGCCAAAAATACTGGCACGTAATCAATTTTATCGTAGGATGCGGCGTGCTCACTTTATTGCCGGAGAACACAGGGCTTATTACTTGCAGATGCTATCTTCAATTGATGGGGATTTTTGGTCTTGGGGAATATTTCTGACAGAGAGGCGAAAACGTATGGTTTAGTGGTTGTAAAACATAAAGAGGTGAAAGAAGGAGGGAATATTACCTTGTAAAACAATAATTGAAAAGTGGACTTTGTAAAAAAGATAACTTTATTTAAAACTAGAGAAGTACAGATCTCTGTTTCCGATATTTAAACTGATCTTTTAGTTAAAACTAGACTGTTAATTTGGCTTCGTCAACGGATGAGTCCCGTGTGAGGTCTGGAGGTCATAAAATCCCCCCTCCTTCTTTTGCCTTCCAAATTCCCCCTCTCCCTTCCACGTCATTTCTTCTAGAACTTTCAGTCGTGGTTTCTATTTATGTCAAAGTGTTTCAGTAATCTTCGCAATTGTCAACTTTTCATAGTGACAATCACACCTAACGCTCTACGGCTTGTATATATACAAACATACTTACATAATATACGTACACACACACACACATATAATCTATATATATAAAACAGTTCCGTAACCGACTCATTCATTCACTGACTGACTGACATACAACGCACAGACCAAACCGCTGGACCTAAAGGGCTGAAATTTTGCATGGCGATTCTTCTAATAGTGTAGGGGTGCACTAAGAAAGATTTTTCAAAAATTCTTCTTAGATTTTTTTTAATTAAATTTTTAAGCTGTTTTTTAGACTTTTTTTACGTTTGCATTTAAAATAATACATTGAGAGTTATAAAATTTATATCACGAGAAAGATCATAAAAATTCCTTCAAAATGAAATTTTTTTCGAATTTTTACCTCTATTTCCTGATTTTGGTGAATTTTTAAAGATTAATTTTTAGAATTTAATTTATTAAATGCTGATCACGTGATTTCTTTTTCTGGTACTTTCAATAAATTTATCGTCACGTCCGTAACAACTAAATAGACAAAAAAAACATTTTTTTCTTTCTAATGCAGCAGACGATTGGATATTATCCAAAAAAAATAAATATTCCTTATGATTTTTTTATAAATATATATATATAAATATTTTTTTACATCAATTGTATATATTGATAGTCTCATTTATTATAAATATATATATTTATTTTTTTTGGCATTAATTGCATACATTTACTGTTGTATTTAATTTTAATGTACTCCGTAGCGAAGCGCGGGTTTTCAGCTAGTTATGTATATGTATATATATATATATATGGACTAAGTGGGATCATAAGCAATCCGAATAATCCAGATAATATGGGTAATAAGCAAAACAAAATCCTTAATTGAGCAGACTTACCGTTTATTACAATAAAAAACTATGGTTTGTAACAAAATTACATAGCATTGTCTACAATAAATTAAAAAATATAATAATTACAAGATAAAAAGAACTTTTTATATACCATGTTTTTAAATTTTCTGTTGAATCATATAAACTTGACAATTCTATGTATTAATAAATACTTTTTAAAAAAAATTTTGATGAATTATCCCATCAACTTGAAAGAAAATGTTCAAATGCGTAATCAATCGTTTAGCTCGATAATTTGAAGTTAACTTGCGTTTAACTTTTCGTTCCCGTACCGGCCGATAGAGGGATGCACCATTCCACAATACAAAATTGACTGTAAGTTAATTCAATTCTGCTTAAAGATGGCTAAAAGTTTCAAAAGAATGCATTGTCATCGTGTTCTGAGCTATTCTAAAAGTTTCAAATGTCTAGCTAGTCGGCAAGTTAGTTAAAAATCGATTGCAAGATTTGTACCGGACAAACACACAAACACATAAACACACAAACAAGAAAGCGAGTTAATAAAAACATGGTAATGAAGTGCGGTCACTCCACGTCAATCCACGTCAACGCCCTGTGACACTCAAATTAACTTTCTTAAATTCAACAAAAAGCAATTTATTACCATCATTTATTGTACAATCTATGCAGGAACTGTAAATCGAATCAAACTAGAAAGCGAGCATTTGGCGTACTTGTAGTTACGTTCGTGTTATCATAGTTAAAAATTATTGTCTAATGCGAGCATTAATTATAAAGAATGTCTTCAAATCTGATCTGGATTATCCGGAGATCCCGATCAACGAGGGACGGATGAAAGAGGTTTTACTGTACTTACATAATATGTACACTAGTGTGGAACGAAAAAAAACTTTTTTTTTTAATTTCAATATGCGGTAGTTATCAAAATGTCAATTTTGGGATTAGAATAAAGAATATAAAATTTTATTACTCGACTAAAATATTTCCAAATCCCGCCTAGGGCTTCAAAATGGATATGTTTATTAAAAAGTGATAAAATTTGTATTTAAAAAATTATGGTATATTAAAATAATATATATTTTTTGTAAATAAAATATTCAAAATATGATTTTTTACATAAAACTATATTATGTGTGTATTCTAAGTGTGTATTTTATATGATAGTCTAAGTGTTTCTAATTTTTAGATGTTATTACAGAACAACTGATTTTGTATAATTTCGTGATTTTCATCATATTAATTTGACAGTGGCATATATATATATATATATATAAATTTAGAAACAATAAAAATAACTTAAATGGCTAGGAACTACCAAACCGAGAAACCAGACAAATAAAGAAGAAAATAAAGACAAAAAAATGTAAAATGTGAAGAAAAGGAAACGAGGAAATTACAGAGGAAATAAAATAAATAAATTATAAATATAATAGTGATAGATTATTGAATACGCAAATGAAACAATTTTTAATTCAGTTTGCTGGTGATACTTTCTTTTTTTAATCATTTTCATCGGAATTACAATTGATATCTATAATGTTCACTAGATGGCGCCACTCATATCAGCTCTGTATTACAGTAGCGTGACGCAGGGCCCGATTTAGAAAATTCTTGACTATAGGCACTACTCGGGATGGGGGCACTCTAACACTGATGTGGGCGTAAAATTTCCAAAATTGACACACAAAAAAATAATCATGAATCATTGTGAAAGTACCATTTTACCAAGAATTGGCTATTTGAAGCGTAGAAGCCTAGAACATTATCAAATAACAAAAAGCAATGCAACATATTAACTTCTTCATTAAAACACCAATACAATGCAACCAGAAAAACTTATTAATACCTTATATACACTATAAGATACGTATGATGGACTATACATATAACTATACATATGATGAACCAATCAATCAATCAATCAATCAAATCTGAAAGGATATATAAAAAAATTTCTATTTAAAAAGGTAAAATTAAAAAATTTGAATTGGGACTTTTTTCTTTTTTTCCTTTTAGAATTAAAATTTTTGAGGTGCCCCCAACATTCGGGGTCCCCTAGGCCCGAGCCTACCGGGCCTAATGGAAAATCAGGGCCTGGCGTTACGTGTGTGGGAAAATCAGTGTTCATGGAGAACCCCCTTTAAATTTCAGTGGAATAATTTCAGTGTTATTTTTATTAAGTACATTTTGTATAAACGGAGTACCTCAATTTCGGTGCTGGAACACCTAGCTGAAACTATAACACACTTCTAATAGTGACAAAAAATATTAAATGTAATAAACGATTTTTTTTAAACTTAGCTTTACAATATCTGTTTCCTTAAATAGGATATTCAATGCTAGTTTAGATATTTTCTTAAATTTACGATTTACGCTTTAGATAAATGTGATGCATAGCATATGTTTTATCTAAAAATGTCATTACTTCAATAAATAAAATGTAACACAAAAGTTCATATATTTTGAAAGGAAATGCAATAAAGAAAAAAATAGTTTAGAAAAATACTTGGGTGTGGTATTGTTATATATATAAATGGTTAGTGAAATATATCCTTTATAAAACTCATATAGCTTATGTTTAGAGTTTGGAATATTGCCCATATGAAACATCTGGAATCCTTCTTTGTGCTGTTTAATATTTTCCTTAATTATTCTGCCATCACCGTTATTTTTTTTAATGCTTTATCTCGCCCACATATCGCAAAATAAATTCTTCTGTGGGAATAAAATCTTATGTAAAAGCATTACGTTATGTGTTTATTTTTAATTTCCTGCAGCTGCGAGAAAATAATTTAAATGCATAAAATGTTCTTTTAATCTGTCTGACTGTTATGAAACTTTGAAAACTATTCAGTGTTATTTAATGGTACTTTAAAATTAGGGAAAATATTTTTGGGCTTCAAATAATCTCTGTAAATGTGTACTTACTTTTGATATATATCTATATATATATATATATATATATGTACATATATATATATATATATATATATATATGTACATCAGAGGTAAACTATCATAAGTGAATTTTCTTCATTTTCGATATTTTTATTTAAGGTGACTGCCTACGTTGAAAATGTAATTTTTTGACTATTTTGGTCAATTTTTTATTTTGCGAGAATCGTGTAATTCAATCTTTTCTCTTATCAAAACCGTTTTGATTTTCATTCTACACCAATTAGAAGCAGAGTTATAGCTATTTTAAAAAACATCGTCTGGTATAAAATTTAAGTGACAAATAACTTTAAATGCGTTTTTCTCAGAATTATGTTTTTTAGCACAAATCTCCACCGTTATCATGATATTTCACATAATAATGCATATAATTTCATAAAATTTTCAGGAAATGTTTTACTTGCTATTTTTAATGAAATGACGTAAAAAAATTGATTTATATTAAATAGTTTTTTATTTGGGGCTGTTTTTATAAGGAAAGGAATGACGAATCGTGGAAAATTTTCATAGTGGAATATAAAATTGTCTCTATTACTTTTGAATTTTAAAATTTCTCTTAGATTGTAGGTCATTTTGAAGATAACTGTCATATGTATCGTGTGTGAGAAGGAAGTTAAAATAGTACCATTATAATGTTGTGCAGAGTGATAGGCATTTTATTTAAATTTCCTTAAAAATTACTTCATATTGACCAACTTATAAAAAAGTATGGTATTTACAGATAAGTTTTTGCTTATTTTTTTATTTTTAAGTGCTATTTTACCATAAAAGACCAAAAAATGCTTAAAAAAATGATTTTTTTAAAAAATTGGCTCCGAATGTTGGCAGTGACTCCTTTTCGATGGAGCTTCTTTGAGGAAAACTGTCATATATGCAAAATAAGATGGTGGGTTAAATATGGACTTCTAAACTATCTCATATGTAAGTCCTGATGAGAGGTAAACCATCACAAAGCTCTCCTGAAAAGCTCTCCTGAAAAATTCGAATTTTGCATATATGATAGTTTACCTCTGACGTACAAATATATATATATGTAATATATTAAATATTATGCCCTCCCTTTCCTAAATCCAATTCCACGTAATATTAATTTATCGCTTTAAATCGCTTAGCCCTAGAACTTCCCATGAATCGGACCCCGTGAACTTCCCATGGTCTTTGCATTTCTACACATGCAAATGCGTGCAAAGGCTTTGCATGTATACGTCTCGCAAGCCCCAAAATCTGTTGACCCTACAAATAATAGTCGCATGGTCCTTTAACCTCTCGCATTTCATTTTGAAAGGTGATATGATTCCGAACCGTTCTTCTGAAATGAACGGATGTACTTTTGCCGCTGTAATAAACGATTCGGCCCGACTGCTTCCAAATTATTCCTTTCAGGCTGAGTCTAGGTCCAGCCATGCAAATATGAGCTAGTTTTTGCTGTCAGGTTATAATTTAATTATGCGATGTAATGGGTATACTACACACGCATATATATATACATATATATATGTAAAGTTTATTTTTAGAGAAAGAATAATAGTTAAATAATATAAGGGGGGTAGTAGCAGTGATTCGATGGGAGAAGTCTTCACTGCACCAACGATCAGCCTGAGGGCCTGGATTTGTATTAATTCCAGTTTATCGATCAGGTTCTCTGGGGCAGAGATAAGAAAATCACAACAATAAGTGATAACAGTAATGTTTTATAGGTGTTTTCCAATGTGGTGCGGGCGCACCCCCAATGACAACCAGCCAGGCGTTTAAGGATGTATAGGCGTTTTTCAACCTTTTCGATCACACTTTCAATATGCAATTTCCAGCTTAACCTATTGTCAAAGACAACTCCCAAGTATGAGAATCTATCTGTATGCAACAACTCTTGGTCTCTGTAAGCCAACTTTGTTCGGATGTTTTGATGCATCAGTGAAAAAGTCTGCACTGCAGACTTTCCAAGGTTCACTATCATGTTATTCTCCTCACACCATTCAGATAGAGCCCTAAGAGCTCTATTCAAGAGCTTTTCCGTCTCCTGCTTTGCATTTTTCTTTGCAGCTTGGGTCCACATAACCAGATCATCTGCAAACAGAAGGCACTCCCCTCCGATTGTCCTCAGGGCCAAAATCAGATCATTTATGTAAACATCAAAGAGTGAGCAGCTACTCACTGCTCCTTGGGGCAATCCGGTCTGGAGAATAAAGCTTTTCGTCATATATATATATATATATATATATATATATATATATATATATATATATATATATATATATATATTATATATATATATATATGTATATATATATATATATATATATATATATATATATATATATATATATATATATATATATATATATATATATATATGAGACTAAAAATATGGAGGGGGCGATCGCACGACCTTAAAACGGGATATTAGTTAGTAAAATATAGGATTAACAATTTAAAAGTTTGGGAGTTCAAATAAGCGGCATAAGGCATTGCAGTGAAAATAGAATTAGTGGGTTCAACTTGATTCAACCTCCGAAGAACCGAGGAGAATTTTAGGTAGACGTTTAGCCTTGCAGTTTGGCGCTAAGAAAGTGCTTAGTTTAGCAAAAGAACATGTACGATATGACATCACGCATAAGTAATGAGCGTCACTAAGCGTTGGTTTTAACGTTGAAACAAAGAAAAATCGGCAGAGTCATGGATAACTAGGGAATGGAAAGGACGTGTGCTGTTAGGCGCACAGATTTAAATTGGGTGGGATATTGGGAATTAGTTTGATGGAGCTGAGTAATTATTGGAAAATTAATAAAGATGTTTAGGGTGCTAAATTGGAGTGTTTTTATGCCTGCTGTGTTAACATCTTGCTGTTTGATGGATTTAATAATGATGGATGTCCTCTCCACTGGTTCACCGACTGCATCATGATACCAAAGAGGTTCGGATTTATATTAAAAAGTATGGGAGTAGAAGTCAAGTCCGACATATATATATATATATATATATATGTGTGTGTGTGTGTGTGTGTGTGTGTGTGTGTGTGGCGATATTCCCATGCATACAATGAATTTGACGAAATGTGAACACATATAGAAGGCAGTCAATGTTGAATAGGTAGTCGTGAGTATTTGATGAGAGAAGCAAACCCTAGAGCAGAATACTGGGGAAATAAACACCCGGACTCACCGTACTGTAGACATATTAGACAAGAGACACACGAATAGTATCCATAAAATTGATTTATTCTGGTAACAAAACGACGACTCTATGGAGGACATTTCAGAAGACATCAGAGTACATGTAACTTGACCAAACACACTAGCCCCGACGTGCCAGAACTGGAATATATTGCACTAGCTGAAAATCCATACTTCGCTACGAAGAACATTCAAATTAAATACAACGATCAATGTATGCAATTGGTGTAAAAAAAAAAAAAACGAAAAAATATATTGTAAAAAAATCGTAACGGAAATTTTTATAGATAAAATAATGTAGAAGAATATATTCAAATTAAATCTAATAGAACATACTAAAGAATAGAGTATAATTAATTACAGTTTGAGGAACATTTCTTTTACTGTATTTTAGTAATTTTGGATAATTTCCAATCGTCTGCCGCATCAGCAAGTAAAAAAATTATTTTTGCCTATTTCGTTACTATGAACGTGACGATAAAGTAATTTAAAGTACCAGAAAAAGAAATAACGTGATCAGCATTTAATAAATTTGATTCTAAAAATTAATATTTAAAAATTCACCAAAAATCAGAAAATGGAGATAAAGATTCGAAAAAAATTTCATTTTAAAGGAATTTTTATGATTTTTCTCGTAATATAAATTTTATAACCCTCAGATTATTATTTTAAATGCAAACTTCAAAAATGTTACAAAAACAGCTTAGAAATTTAATTTGAAAAAAATCTCAGAATAATTTTTCAAAAATCTTTCTTAGTGCACCCCTACACTATAAGAAGAATCGCCATGCAAAATTTCAGCCCTTTAGGTCCAGCGGTTTGGTCTGTGCGTTGTCTGTCAGTCAGTCAATCAGTCAGTCAGTGAGTCAGTCAGTTACGGAACTGTTTTATATATAGATAATGGAACGGACAGCGGCGGCATACATCGCTCGAATATAGAAAAGCAAGAGAAGGAAGACACCAGGACTGGCCAAGGCAATAGACAGAAAGCGCGCGGAAAACTCTGTTTAGCCTTTTATATACTGTGAGGGCGCTAGCTGTTTAGAATTCTTTAATTGGCTGACCCCGGATCGTGTGGTGTATGAGTCGAAAGTCGTATGTTTCTTCGAACGATGAATCGAGATCACGGGATTCTGAATCGTGTCTAAAAATAACTTTAACGCGCGTGCATTGAAGAGAAGAGAATTTTCGGTTATTTGGATTTCGATTTTGAACTAGGGCTGTGTTTGATTGAAGTTGAAACAAGGATAATTTAGAATACACGTTAAATTAGGACAATTAATAATAGTGGGGCATTATTGTTACTTTATATATATATATATATATATATATATACATACACACACACACACACACACACACACACACACACACACACACACACACATATATATATATATATATATATATATATATATATATATATATATATATATATATACACACACACACACACACACACACACACACACACATATATATATATATATATATATATATATATATATATATATATATATATATATTGCATAGAGGTAAATTCTTCGACGCAATGAAGAAATCTATTTATGCTTGCTTCTGTGAATATATGTATAAATATCAGGGCCTGCGACTTCCTAGTAGTTCGGACTGAGGGATCTCGGTTCCAATCCCAGAAAATGAAACATAATGCCTTCACGTCTACGCCGGGTATGGGCATGTTAAATTTCGGGCCTGGGAATTTTACGTGCTTCCTTGTAGTGGCAGGGGTGGTGAAGGGTTCGAGCCCATAAGACTTCACTCCTGGAGGTGGTCCGTCAAAATTGTGGTGAACTCAGACCCTTGTGGTGACATAAAACCAGAGAAGCATAAATTCGTTTTGTAAGGGACTAGACTGGAATATTCCGGAAAGAGGCATGAGCGACAACAACGTATATGGAACAAATGAATTGAAAATGAATGGGACATTGAACCTTCAAACCTAACTTTTTTTTTTGTTTTGAATGGATTTGCTTGAAATTTTAATATGTGTTTAGTACCATAGATATGTAAAAATGGTTAAAATTTAAAGATGAAATATTAATAATTTATGAATTATGAATTATTAATTATATCAAAAATTGGCCTAATTAAAAATGTTCCATGCGCATTTCTTTTGCATATAATATGGAAATTTTTATTTACGGGATACCTTATAGAACTGACAATGAAACTTATTGTTTATTTTAAGCATTCATTAAAAATATAAAGAGAAAAAATAATAATGGTGTAAACACCCTTTTTATTACGCAAAATACCTATAAATCATCTTTTCAAGTACAAAATTTAGAAATTCTGAGCTACGAAGCATAATTTTTTTCAATAAGATTTATTTGATACACGGTTACGTATATAAAACTTAAATAAAAAAAATACGATTATTAGAAAGCAATAGGATAATTAGAAATGCGCCTGGAGCAGTTTGAATATTCGTATGACATGAAAATTTTTATCTTGAGAAAAACACATTTAAAGTTAAGTAACATTTAAAGTTAAGTAAGTTTTCCTAGTTATAGGCATTTGTATTTGCTGTTAGTAATCACATAATATCTAAATTAAATACAACTGCCAATAACTAGGAAAGTAATCACAGAAATTAAAAATTATTTTTTCCAACACATTCCTACTCGTACGTAGTTCACAATTCAATAAAATAAAAAAATCGAATTTTTGGACAAATTTGACAATTTTGAAAATCCACTGTCCCCTTAAGGGATTAGAGAACCTGGAAATGTGCAATTTTGAAAGTCACTGTCTCCTTAATGAATTCTATATAACTACATATTACTCAAAACTCCTAATTTTTTTTCCTCAGATTTATCCTGCAAAGGCCGGAAATTTGAAATTTTCTAGAAATTGGGCTAGATCTACTGATTTATACTAGTTATTTTTAACTCTGCATTCTAATCAGCCACAATTAAAAATTTTTTGAAGTTCTGTTTGAGTTTTGGCAACTACCCGATAAAAAGCTACACTCTATCGATCATGGCAAAACTAAATTTCAAAGGATGTCATAAATTTGCTAGAAACTCAACCCCAGTAGGGATGAAATCTTGAGAAATAGTTAATCGAACCAGTAGCTATAATAAAACATATTTCGCTTGTTATTGATCATTAAATATAGACAAAAAGGATTAATTTCATTTTAACTATCGGTCGGCAGAAAGAGAACAGATTATAACTACTTACAATTCCACTATTTCATTAAAAGCGAAATGACGCTGGTTTCATCCTACTGCCTAATTTTAGAATCATACTCATCCAAGTAATTTTAGCGACTAATTACCTATACTTTTGTGCCGATTCTATTGTAGTGGTTTACGAACATACTGAGAAAAATGCAATGTTATATATATATATATTATTTACATTTGAAATTTTGGAACAGTCATTTTGCGTCTTAAGTTGAATTAGAAATGGTTATATACGTATAATATATATAGGTATGATAACACACACATAATACATACATGCATACTTACATACACATACACGACACACACACGTATATATATATATATATATATATATATATATATATATATATATATATATATATATATATATATATATATATATATATATATATATATATATATATATATCTGTGGCTTGGTACAAGAAGTTCCTAAGTCAGTTTTCTCCAAGATGACTTTTTTTTCTTATGTCTCTCTGAAAAAATATTGTTTTCAATGCAAGAAGCACCCAAGTCTGTCCGATGCTTTAAAAGTGTTCTTTAAACCATTGTACAGACTTGAGTACATCTTACATTGAAAATAATATTTTTTAAAGAGACATAAGCAAACAAAATCCTCTTGGAGAAAACTGACTTAGGCATTTCTTGTACCAAGCCACAGATTATATATATATATATATATATATCCTGAACACTCACACAATACATAAAGCATTCTCTTTTTACTAGGTAATTTCCAAAATTCTACATAGGCGAGGGGTTTGCCAGTTTCTTAAAAACTCACCAAAAAGTGTCAAAGTTGCTATTTTACAAACATATGTAGCCATCAAACGCATCTAAGCGACGTCAATATGACGTCAATAGCCCGAGTTAAGTGGAAGCTGAAACACACCGCATTTGGCCCGAAAACTAACCGCCGCGGTTTTTTTTCCAGCGACCGAAATGGGGCAGTTTAAGGTCTAAAAGGTCTGGAAAAGGCAAGATGCGATTGGCACTTCTTCAAAAGTAATTGGTTTATAACCAGATCCCACGGAAAAAAGTTCCCAAAAGAATGGCGTTTTTCCCGACCGCACCCACGTTAGAACGAAGTTTATTTTCGGATACCAACTTTTAGAGAAATATTAAATGGGGATTAGGTACAAATTCTGATCCTCTTTCATTTCTAAAGATGAATAATTCCTCGCGCGTTTTGGTATCGTTTGAACGTAAATAGCAACTAAATATAGAAGTTTTTTTGATTGTTTTTTAAAGATATTACATTGCAAACAGTAATATAAAAGGAAATAAATATTAAAACGAAACGGAAACTTTTTCATTGGATGTTTACTGCAATACAAGAGATTCTTGATATTTCCTTTCATACCGCACTCTCTGAATAAATACTCTATTTGTGCATGTATACATAAATATCTTTTTGTACCTGAATATATATATATATATATATATATAAAGAATGTTATGTACAATATCGAAATAAAAATTTGTCGTTTTTCTCACGCAAGACATTAAAATAACATGTCATTTGAAAGAACACTGGCAAAGTTATTAGACAGCGAAATGATGTCAAAACTTCTGAAATTTCCTGTGGTCGTTCGCACTTTGTAAAAACTATTTTGATAATTAAAATTTAAGTATAAATGCAGTGCTTTTGAGGCGATTTGCTTCTATCCGATAGTCATGTTTCCTGACAATAACTCTAGCTCGAATATTCCATGAAAGTAAACTTTTTCTTAGTACTGTCATGTCAATTTAACCCATTTCAGTGCAATTTAACCCAACATAAATATCAAACATTAAGTAATATATAACAATGTAGAAGGTTGTTCGCACTTTATGCAAACGATTTTAATAGTTGAATTTTATGTGTAAATGCCGTAATTTTTGCGGCTATTTGCTTCTATCTGATAGCCATGGTTCTTGATAATAGCTCTAGCTCGAATTTTCCATGAAAGCAAACTTTTTCTTAGTGACTTATCCCTTTCCTCTTGGACTGTTTTCCAAAGTCCGTTCAGTGTTCTTGGATGCCAATTTCCCAAGGCTCGTTTCAATAAACCGAAAACACAAAAGTACGTTGGAAAAGCGTCAGGTGATTTTACAGGTATTTGAATAAATGTGATACACTTTATTCCTATTTCTGATTCTTTCTTTGCTAAATAAGAGGCAGTTGATTAAGACGTGTGACAAGAGGATTTGTTCATATGAAGCTAAGATTTATCAATGTCCTTTCCATATAAGGTTGGAATTTCTACTTCAAAAATTAGTTCTAAAATATTCTGCCGATAATAGTGTGAATTAATTTTGGCTTTACTTGAGACTTGTTTGATTTTTAATTTTCCGTTGTAACAAAATCCTGCAACTATCATGAATCCCTATGGGTACTTTTCTGTACACTGACGAAGCCATTTCGTACGGTCATTCCCGTCAGTTGAGTAATAAAAAATGATTTTATTTAATTACAATTTCTTAAATTCACCCATGCTTCATTGAGTGTTACCACAAATTACCACTTTTCAGCAGCTAGGTGCTTTTCATATAATTTTCTACAATTGATTTTCTTTCAGCAATGTGCTTTGACAAAAGCAGATGAATTTTAGGTTTAAACATCTTTATTAACTTCAAATCTTTATGAATGATTTTACTTACAGTGTCAGAAGACATTCATAGTTTCGATGCAATGGATCTTTGAGTAGGCGGCTTTTCTTTCAGGGTCAGAGACTTCACTTTCTTGAAATTTACCTGCTTTCGAACAGACTTAGGATAAGGTTTCTCGGTCATGTTTTCATTTTTACCTTCAGTTAAGACATTTTTTTCCTTTCAAATTTAATATACTAAAAATACCATTTTCTGATATGTCATAACCGTGATTTTTACACCGCCTTATAATTTGTTGATACGGATATTTCTTCTCGGAAATCACAGTTACGTAACCTACGAGCCATCTATCAATTTTAGAATCCATTTTCAAAATAAATATTTCATTTTACATTACAATAAAAAGAAAACAGTAGTAGACAATTTTTGTGTAGTTGCCAAATTTTAATCTCAAAATGCGAACGATAAATATAAATTAAAAAATCGTTTTCATAAAGTGCAAAGGACCATCTGTGTAACAAACGGAAAGGGGCTCTTTGATGCTAAACCGCCATGTTTTTTGTACAGAAAAAATAATATATTATGTTGAAGGAGAAAAGGGGCATTATCACATACTTGAATTCTCATCAAAATTAAATTATGTCTTTCCTGCGAATTTATTTCTGGAGTCAAATATAATAACATTATGAGTTATGAGTTTTAAAAAGTGAAATGAAAGGCGTGCCAAGAATAGAAAACAGTTGCGTCTTACATAACACGTATTTGCATTTTAAACACGTGCGGGTCATTTAAGAAAACCATGAAACCATTTTCTTTGTCAAAGTCAAGAAAGCGTATTAAAATTATTATTTGCTTTTCAGCTGTATACATGGTTAAGTCATATAAATGATTATATACATATATATATATATATATATATATACTTATATATGCTTATTATATTGTGTGTATATATATATATATATATATATATATATATATATATATATATATATATATATATATATATATATATATATGTATGTATGTGCGTGTGTGTAATATACCCATTACACCACGTCCTTAAATTATAACCTGAAAGGAAAAACTAGCTCAAATTTACATGGCTGGAGCTAGACTCAGCATGAAAGGAATAAAAATTATATTTAGCCCCCTACCTTACCTATTTATTTTCAATAAGCGTTTCAAAAATAACCTAATTTTTTTATTACTGATTTTAGAGGTACATGGAAAGAACTTACTAAGTGTAATAATAATTTTCAAATTAAAAAAAACTAAGGAGATATTTTAATATATAATGGGTTTATATTATTATCCCGAGTAAACTCGTGCACAGAAAAATAGTACGATTGTAAGCATTTTTTACAGAAAATATTATAGCACTACAGCAGTTTATAAAGAAAACAAAATAATATTGATCAATAATGAAAAATATTAATAGATACTTGCTGCTTTATAAAAATATTAAAAATCCTTTTGAGTGTGATAGTTTTTGAAGCACGGCGTGACACACAATGGAATTTGGCATTCGGTACAACAGTACATTGTTCCTTCCGTTTCTTCCCCAACAAGCAATCAAAACGATCAAAATTGACAAGTAATGCCATCTATCGGCTCTAGAAACGACTACAATAAATTTACTCGTGATGCTTCGCCAGGACCAGGAAAAGAAATCTAGCCCGAGATAACTCGGGATAATAATTTGAATCAAAAATGTCGAACCCGAGTTAACTCGTGATAGTATGGTAGGGGGTTAAATGCAATCGGGCCAACTTCTTAGAACATCGTTTATTAGAGCGAAAATACATTCGTTCATTCCAGAAAAACGACTTGGAATAATATAACTTTTCAACATTAAACTCGAGAGGGCGAGGTAGACATGTGACTATTATTTGTAGGGTCAGCAGATTTAGGGGATCGCGATGCTAACCCACTCCTGAATTCCATACACTTGTAGAAATGCAAAGGCTTGCGATTTATGGGAAGTTCTGTGGCTAAAGGTTTTAAAGCGATATATTAATATTACTGGGGATTGGATTTAGGAAAGGGAGTTTAAATGCTAGAATGGAGGGCATAATATTTAACATATTACAATTACTTACACACACACACACACACACAACATATATATATATATATATATATATATATATATATATATATATATATGTGTGTGTGTGTGTGTGTGTGTGTGTGTGAGATAACACACTAATAAGATAGGGATAGCAGTCCTTTCTTACTACTTAAGGTGAGGCTCGATAATTTGTGCAATGTTCACTATAGATTTCAATGCACACTCAATATAGAATTCAATGATAATTTATATCCTGATATTACAAACAAAAAGTTAGGACATCATATGACGATGTTGTTATTACACTGAATCTCGTCTAAGGAAAATTCCAGACAAAAATGAAGAGTTTATTTTATTAACACCATGCTTTAAATTCATATTACAAATTTAAATCCTTTCTGGGGACTAAAATAATTGTTGTTGATCAATTTTTAAAAATTTAAAATAATTTTCCTTGTGTACTTACATGCAACAGCATTATGCAGAAAAAAGCGGATTGAACAGAGACTGTTAATTAACTAGTTGTTCCTTCAAAAAAACTTAAAATTCCGAGCTCGAATACTTTTAAAAATATCTAGTTATAAATATAATGCATGAAAGAGAATGCAGCTACTGAAATTTCCGAGTAAAAATTTTGCGAGCGCAGCTACAAGTTAATTAATATTGCCTTCGCATTCTCCCTGTTTCCTACTTCAGGCACTCAACTTTTTTCTATAGGCACATATGGGAAGTTATTCTTTCTTTTAATCTCTTTTAATTATGATCCAAGAAAGTTATTAAAATTTTTAATAATGTAAATAGATTCAAGTAGTTTATAATGGTAGATTGCAAAATTTTGTAATCGCTTTTCATAATATAGAAGACAATTATCACTGGACCAGTATAGAGGTGGTGTGGGAAGATCATATCCTTTTAACTTGCTGCTATTATAGAAAATTTGCATATGAAAATCACGAGCTTCCTTTATCAGTTGTTGCAATGATCATTTAAAGTGCGAAGTTTTAATGCTGCTAGATATTAGCCATACTGTTTTCGTTCAGCTAGGTGTTAACCTACAGAGAAAAGTTTAAAAGAAATTAAATATCCGAGTAAAAGAAATTCTGCGTTTAGGATTACAAATTAAAGAAAAATCTTTAAATCCAAGTTGAAAATCACTGGAAGAATTTTCTCCATATATTAATACTGTGCTTAGCAAATTCAATAGAGTTACCTAGACGCCGAAGCCTTTTAATTGATTAAAATGTCCCATTATAAAAGGCAAGTTTAATCATTACTTTCTTCTCTATTTTGCAAGAAAATCTGCTGTACTTTATATAGATAACATGCAGCATGTGAAACTCATAATAATTCAAGCTCAGTTTCATTAGGGGCTTTCCCATATAAATCTCAAGTAGCGCTTGCTAAGTTTATACAAATTTATAAGCTTTTAAACATATTAAAAGATACAGTATTGAATGATTAATAAAATTTAATCGTTATTATCATGTACCACATACACATGAAAGCTGCCCTGGAAATAAAAATAAAGATAACATGTGCGGGTGATATAAATTAGAACGTAGACTCTCTAAAAGGAAAATATATTCGACAAGGGCATTATGTGGTAAAAGCATGCTCCATAAGTTTTGCGTATATTAAGGGAGTGAAAGGGTCTGCATCCACAATTCGTTCAATTCATATATTACCGGACGTAATTCATAAACAAAACAGTTGCGACCTATGAAGACGACAGATAGCATCTGAAGCTCTTATTATAAAGGCCACTGTGTACTAACCCTATTGGATTCGCTCAGCTCAATGTTGATCAGTGGAGAAAATTTGTATAAGGATTGCCGACTTGGATTTAAAGATTTTTTCTAATTGTATTCCGTAAGAGAGAAAGACATTTTACAACTTGAAGCATGTGAACCTCATATTTATCCGGTTTATTTTCTTGGGGTAAAACTTGAAACGGAGTCAGGTGATACTAAACAGAAGTATAAAAAATTGAAGCATGTGAAGCTCATATCGATCTCGTTTATTTTCTTTGGGTAAAATTTTAAACGAAAATTAGGTAATACTAAACAGAAGTATAAAAATTCTTCTATAGAAATTTCTGTACCATACATAAAAAAAAAGATGTAGCATGTGAAGTTCATATTAATCCCGTGTTGTTTCTTTAGCTAAATTTTCAGATGAAAATCAGGTGCCAAGTTTAAATTGGATAAAATATTTGTATAATCCAATCATACTGAACTATTGCTGCAATTCGGAATTTATATGCATGTAAAAATATTCTCACGAGAAATATTTTGAATACATTAATGATTCTAACATTCCTTTTTTAATGTTATTTTTCTATATTTTTAAATTTCTATTTTACATCTGTACATCGCTTTCACGCCGCCTCTTGAAATTCTAAGAAGTTGAATAAAAATACATTATAATTTTAATAATGAACATATTACATAGGAGAGTAAGGATTTAAACGACCTTTTCATTCCAAATTGCCTGTATTATTCATGCAACGGTTAAAGTAAATTTTCTGCCGAGGGGGTTCGTATAAATAAATTATAAACTGCTTATTTTTTTCTCTGCTTTGTCAATAATCCAGGGCAACGCCAGAAATATAAATCTGTAAAACATGACAGTGATATAAACACATTCTTCAAACCTAACAAGCTTAAAAATTATTTTTAAAAGAACTTGGGAGATTCCGGAGGAAATCTTATTAATTTATTAATTTTCATTAACGGGAAAGGTCCCCAACTTCTTTAGCGTATTGAATATATTATGAGTTTTCCTTTCAAGCAAACAACCGCAAAATAAGACATTTTGCTAATGAGAGAACATTCTTTGATTAGCGAATTTATATGATGAAAATTTCTCTAATCTTAGCAGGTTTAAATTGCAGCGGCTATAGTCCCGGAAAAGAAATACTTAAGCTGATTGGTTTGAAAATATTTTACCTTTCAACTATCCACGGAATTCGTTAATAATTTATGTATAGAAATATTTACGGCCAAGATTAAAGTTTTGAGGATATATCAATATAGGATGCAAAGCAAATCATTTACAATTCTCAGCTTCGTAACATATAGATTAGTAAAATATTATTAAATTCGTGACTAGGCTGGATTTGGGCACGTTAAATTCGGAAAGTCCCTCTATGAGGCCACAGAGCATGATAGAGTGTACAATCCCCCCGATGTCACTATATAAACCGGTTCTATATAAACCGGAGCTGTAAACTTCAGCCTGAAGCCCATATGGACCTGGACTGGAACTTCAAACCAGGGGGCATTAGAAACGACAAATATTATTAAAAGATAAAAAAGTATTATGCTAATGTTACCCTGTGTATTTAATTATGCAACCCAATAACAGCTATTAAGGCTTTATCTGTCTAACTATTGCATTTTTAGGCCATGGAAATAAAAATATATTCAGTGTGATATTAAAATCAAAACAGACAAATCAGATGATTTGATTGTTTTTCTTTGGTTTTTTGAGCTGTTTCGATACAACAAATTAAACCCACGAAGCATTATTAGCTGGTAAGTCTCAAATATGTCGCCATTCGGATTATGACCAATGTGTTCTTGTGTAACGTTTCTGCTATAATTGATTGAGTTTGTGAACTGTTTTGATGCAACAAAATAAACACACTAAAAGACTAGCTTGTAAAATCTCATATCACCATTGGGATTGTGACCAATATGCCCTTGTGTAACTCCTGATATATTTGATTGAGTTTTTGAAATTTTTTTATATAAAAAAATAAATACACTAAGCGATTAGCTTGTTAAGTCTCAAATATGTCACCATTGGGATTGTGACCAATGCCCCCTTGTGTAACTCTCCTGCTATATTTGATTGAGTTTTTCAACTGTTTTGATACAACAAAATAAACACACTAAGCGACTAGCTTGTAAAATCTCAAATATGTCACCATTGGGATTTTGACCAATGTGCTCTTGTGTAACTCTCCTGCTATATTTGATTGAGTTTTGAAATTTTTTGATACAACAAAATAAACACACTAAGCGACTAGCTTGTAAAGTCTCAAATATGTCACCATTGGGATTGTGACCAATGTGCCCTTGTGTAACTTTGCTGCTATATTTGATTGAGATTTTGAACTGTTTTGATACAACAAAATAAACAAGAAGCGATTAGCTTGTAAAGTGTCAAATATGTAGCCATTGAGATTGTGACCAATGTGTCCATATGTAACATAGCTGATACATTTGATTGATTTTTTTGGATGGATTTTTTAAAATTTGATTGGTTTTTTGAACTATTTCCATTGAGCAAAATTAACACGAAACGACTAGCTTATTAAGTCTCAAATATGTCCACCATTGGGATTGTGACCAATATGTGGTCATGTAACGTTGCTGCAACGTCGAGGTGACAATATGAAATTTACTATGTTAGGAATAACTGAGTTAATAGAATTGTTGTTGTTTGTTTACCTCAGAATACGCTTTTAAAGCTGCTGTGTATTAAGCCTATTAGATTCGGTTACATCAATGTTAACCTATAAAGAAAATGTGTCTACTATTCACAGCTACATAAATGCTGATAATCAAATAAAAATGGTATTTTCAGATAGCCTGAACTTTTCTGCACCTTACAACAGGATTCATTTTATAAATTTTGTACACCAAAGGAATTGATGAATGTTTAAAACACAGTATTCTGGATTTTTCCCTGAAATATTTAAATTTTAGAATATTATTTGAATTTTTTAAACGAAAAATGCCCCAAGGTGTAAAACATCTTCCTCTATTACGAAGTACAATTAAAAAATTTTTTTAAAAATCAAATCAGGAAATCCTTGGACTAATTTTCTCCATAGGTTAACACTGAGATGAGGGAATCTAATAGGGTTAGTACACAGCAGCTCTAATGTCAACAATCTTAAATATCTTTAAAAATTTCAAATAATAAAATTTTAGTTCCTTTCATTCTTTAACCCTTTCCTTACCGGGTGGGATAGCATGTATTCCAAGAATAGGGGGCCCAAGAATGAATGCATATATGTATATATATATATATATATATATATATATATATTATATATATATATATATATATATAATATATATATAATATATTATATATACATACCATATATATCATACTATATATATATATATATATATATATATATATATATATATATATAACGCCCTTAATGCCCGTTCTTACAGAGGGTGTATGAAATTTATCGTTCTAAAGACGGAATCGGTAAAATGAGCCCCGTAAGCTAAAGGTTAAATCACGTGTTTGTTTTTCTATATTATTAAAGCGAAACGCCGAATAATTAAAAAAATCAATATTGAAATGGAATACAATGTCTAGCCAAAGAAAGTTTAGGCCTCTATAAACTTCGTTATCCATTTAACACACTGAATTCTACTCTGAATACGTGAAATCAAACTACGTAAATATGTATGCTTTAAAGATTTATATGGCTTAATCTAGTTAAGCGCGATGCAAAGAATAACGCTTGTCAACCTCTCTCCGTTTGTTTGCAATTTACGTGTCCCGCAAAAAGCAATTGCAGTTAAACAAATGCAAAGATTTTTGTCAAAGTTTCGATGTAGCATCTATTTATCCGAAAACAACCCAATCGATCAAAACACCAATCTCCGATGCAAATCAGTTTACCGATTCTGAACATCGACACTACACACTCTCCTCGAACTAAACTCATCCTGAATAAGGAAAGTAAATTACGAATACAAGTTTTATCTTTCAAAAGCAATCTTTCCCGACGGCAGGTACAGATGAAGAGCTGCAACTTCCTTCCAGTGCGGACGGAAAGTCATTTGCCACGCTCGGCTTATTACGTAGCAACAGCTATTAGCAGCCGCTGAAAGAGGTTCACTTTAAAGTGTCAAATAACTTTAGGGTTGACAGGCAATGGGTGCGTCCATAGGAAACCGGCCACGGTTGAACACTTTTAAATGGATGTTCGAGGATCGTTATAAAATTCTGATCCGTCCGAAAAATATGAATTTTTGAGGAATTTTCAGAGATTGGTTTCGTTTAACGGGCATGTCGCAGTGATGAATTTTTAACGAGGTCTCTCAAATGGATCACTTGGTGCGAAGTGAACCATTTTGCTGTCCGACGAATGTGGGCGTGGGTTCGAACTCAGAGCTCTTGTGGACCCGTAGTATCCTAGTGGTTAGACCGTAGGGAAGCGATACTCATGGTGCTCGATCTAGGACCACTGTATGACCTCGTGTCTACGACCGGTAAGGGAACGTTGAATCGAAAAGTTCCTCAATGGAGTTTGTAAGGGTGGGTGGAGAGTACGAAAACTGCAGTCGCAGGCATGCAAAGTTGTAACTCTCTATATCGAAATTTTTTATTGTAAGGCTGCATTTAGTGATAATAAAAAAGGCCATCTATCTCTATAACTAATTTATTGTCAAACATTTATACTCTTCAGTAAGCCTTTATATTCTGCTTTCTTAAGTAAGATTAAGTAAGAATTTATACCCTGTTAGCTTAAGTAAGCATTTTTACTCTGCTAGTTTAAGTAAGTATTCATACTTTGTTATCTTAAGTAAGAATTCATACTTTGTTAGCTTAAGTAAGAATTCATACTTTGTTAGCTTAAGTAAGAATTCATACTTTTTTAGCTTAAGTAAGAATTCATACTTTGTTAGATTTAGGCAGATTTCATACTCTGGAATCTTAAGTAAGCATTTATACTCTGGTAGCTTAAGTAAGTATCTAAACTCTGGTTGATTATGTAAACATTTAGTGTATGCAAACTTAAGTAAGCATTAATACTCTGGTAGCTTAAAGTAAACATTTATAGTATGCAAGCTTAAGTAAGCGTTTATACTCTGGTAGCTTAAAGTGAACATTTATACTATGCAAGCTTAAGTAAGCATTTATACACCATTAAGTAAGCTTATACACCATTAGAAACATATACACCATTAGAATGGAAACATATACACCATTAGAAGTCATATACATTATTAGAAGCACCCCGTATTGAGTAGATATAAGTATCAATACGCAGGGGAAGATCCAATTGTAAGCCCGCCTTATCATGGTCTCTCCATAGACTGGAAAATTCATGGAAGATTAGAAATATTTGGAAAAGCTTTTTGATTTAAAATTTATTGAGCGGAAAATAGGTTATAATAAATCTTGAGAAACGACAGGACGAAAAAATGCCTCAGTCACGGGGTGCAAGAATGCACGTTTCGTGATGTCGGTTGTTTTTGGAGCGCTTCACTACAGAAACACTGTGTTGTTTTAGGCATACAAAAGCTACCTGTTTCAGCGTGTCATATTTCTGGGTAGTGGGTTTACCTGTTTTGTGTATTCCACGTTTGCATTTTTAACATGTTTTCTTACCTTTCTAGTTATACCTCAGTTTTTGTTATACGCAAAAAACAGTTCTTCATTCTTACACTGTACTGTTCATCTTGCTAAAACGGTTTTAGGGGACCACCTGAGTATTCCACGTGATCTAAACTGCGTACTAAGGTATCCCTGACGTCTGGAAATTGATTTAAACATTAAAAACTTTAATGAGCGTCACTCAAAATGTCAAGAAGAGTTTAAGACGGTAACAGAATAACGGAAAATCAAAAGCTATAAAATTTAATTTTCGTAATATTTCAGTGAGATACTGGATTCAAATAGATTTTTTAGTAGCATGAATAGGTTGTTTTATTTTTGCTTATTGGAGATGATAAATTTATTTTACGCTATTAAAATTTGTTTACTCTATACTGGGGAAATAATCAAATATCCTCTTAACGCCCCTAATTTAATATACTCACATTATCTCAACTTTTTCTCTTTTAGTTTTAACAACGACATCTTCATTTGATCAATTAAGATCTTCAGGAACTCGGTTATCTAAATATTAGCTATTTGTTGTTACTCTGATAGACTAAGTAAATGTTCATAAACTGATAGAATAGTAAGAATTTATACCATTCTAGATTAAGTAAGCATATATACTGTGATAAATGAAGTAAGCATTTATAGACTCATATTAAATAAGAGCTTATACCCTAAAAGATAAAGAATTCATACTCTGATAGATTAAGTGAGCATTTATATTCTGATTCTTAAGTAAGCTTAAGTAAAAATTTATACTCTATTAGCTTAAGTAAGCTGAAATAAACATTTATACCCTGTTAGCTTAAGTACGAATTCATGCTCAGTCAGCTTAAGTAAGAATTCATACTCTCTTACCTTAAATAAGAATTCATACTCTCTTACCTTAAATAAGAATTCATATTGTGTTAGCATAAGGAAGAATTAATACTGTGGCATCTTCAGTAACCATTTATACTCTGGTAGCTTAAGTAAGAATTTGTACTCTGGTAGCTTAAGTATACATTTATACTATGCAAGCTTAAGTAATAATTTATACTCTGCTAGCTTAAGAAAGCATTTATTTAAATAACCTTTATAACTTTTATATAAAACTGAAAAACTAACAATGTTTGAATACGAACTTTAAAAAAGGTTATATAACGAACCATTCAGATATATTTGAATTTTGAAAAGAATATATAAAATATATTTATAAATATCTCACGATGAAGAATGCATATTGTGATAAGAAAACACATCTTTCATTGGTAATTTCAAACATCTCCAAAGTTTGCTAGACAGGATTTTCTGACAAATACTTCTCTTTCAAAAAAAAGAAGAAAAATCTAGAGAGTTAAAGCAAATATTTGTTTTTTTCTTTCTTTCTTTACATTACATTTAAACTTTCCAAGGAAACAGAACTCCGCAATAGTTTTCGGAATAGTCCTACGCGCATTAGTCATATAAACTGATAGATTAGTAAGAATTTATACCATTGTAGATTAAGTAAGCAAATATGCTGTGATAAATTAAGTAAGAATTTATATACTGATATATTAAGTAAGAACTTATATTCTAAAAGACAAAGCATTCATACTCTGTTAGATTAAGTCAGCATTTATACTCTGATAGATTAAGTAAGCATTTATATTCTGCTTCCTCAAGTAAGCTAAGTAAGATTTTATATCATGTTAGCTTAAGTAACCTTAAAGAAGCATTTATACCCAGTTATCTTAAGTAAGAATTTTTACTCTGTTAGCTTAAGTAAGCATTTATACTCTGTTAGCTTAAAGTAAGAATTCATACTCTGTTAGCTTAAGGAAGAATTCATACTGTGGAATCTTAAGTAAGCATTTATACTCTGGTAGCTTAAGTTAACATTTATAGCATGGTAGCTTAAGTATACATTTATACTATGCAAGCTTAAGTAAACATTTATACTATGGTAGCGTAAGTAAGCATTTATACTCTGGTAGCTTAAGTAAACTTTTATGCTATGCAAGCTTAAGTAATAATTTATACTCTGCTAGCTTAAGTAAGCATTTATTGAAATAACCATTTATACCGTTTATATATAATTGTAAAACTAACAGTCTTTGAACACGAATTTAAAAAAAGGCTATATAACTAACCATTTTGAAAAGAATATGGAAAATATACCTTATTCACCGTGAGATATTTATAAATATATTGTGATAAGAAAACACATCTTTCTTTAGTAATTTCAAACATCTCGAAAGTTTGCTAAACAGGATTTTCTGACAAATACTTCTCTTTCAAAAAAAAAAGAAGAAAAAATCTAGAGTTAAAGCAAATATTTGTTTTTTTCTTTCTTTCTTTACATTACATTTAAACTTTGCAAGGAAACAGAACTCCGCAATAGTTTTCGTAAAAGTCCTCAGCGACGGATCAGTCATATTTTATTAAACACCGCGCTGCAGCTAAGTATTAAATCCTTTCAGATACTCCCGACATATTTCACCTGCAATAGCCGCGATAACATATATTATTTATGTACGACTTTTTCAATGCTTCGTACAACCCGAGGGTGTTTTTTTTTTATATTTTTTATTTCGCATTGCTCTCTCAACTCTCTCTTCTACTTTTTCGCGCCCGTTTAAATATGAATGAGGCTGAAGTGAAGAACTGAATTCACATTAGGTTAAGTTATGTCTGCCATGACTTCGTTCGCATGAATGTGTTTTTTTTTTTTGTAGGCCTGTTTTTAAAGTTTCCGCTAGCTGTGTGGGTTTGTATTTTGCACAAATTTTCCGTACTTCGGAGTTCGGGATGAAATTTAGGCTACAACTGACCATTCGTGCTCCGTTTAAACCCATACCTATTTTATGTTATAATTCAAGCTGATTTCAAAACTGCAGCCATATAGGAAACTATTATTAGCTAAATATGTGGAAAATTTATTCCCAATTACTTTAAAAAGCTATTTCCCTGGGTGTATGAATACTGTACTCTGATAGATTTAGTAAGTATTTATTCTCTGATAGATTGAGTAAGCATTTATACTCTTATAGGTAATATAAGAATTTTTTACACTGGTAGTTTAGTATTTATACTATCATAGATAAAGAAATAATTTTTACTGTGATAGATTAAGTAAGCATTTATACCCTGATACATTAAGTAAACGTTTATACTATGATAGATTAAGCAAGTATTTATACTCTTATAGATTAAGAAAGCGTTTCTATTATGATAGATTAAGTAAGCCTTTATGCCATCCTAGACAAAGTAAGCATATTTACTCTGATATATTAAGTAAGTATTTATACTCTGATAGATTAAGTAAGCATTTTTATTCTGATAGATTTAGTAAGCATTTATACCCTCATAGACAAAGTAAGCATATTTACTCTGATAGATTTAGAAAACATTTATACTCAGGTTAATTAAATAAGCATTTTTAGTCTGATAGATTTTGTAAATATTTATACTCTGATAGATTAAGTAAGCATTTATACTCTTACAGATGAAATAAGCATTTTTTCTCTGTTAGATTTAGTAAGCATTTATACTATCATAGATAAAGTAATAATTTTTACTGTGATAGATTAAGTAAGAATTTATACTCTTATAGATAAAGTAAGCATTTTTACACTGATAGATTTAGTATTTATACTATCATAGATAAAGTAATAATTCTTACTGTGATACATTAAGTAAGCATTTATACTCCGATAGATCAAATAAGCATTTATACTCCGATAGATCAAATAAGCATTTATACTATGATAGATTAAATAAGTATTTATACTCTGACAGATTAATTAAGTGTGTATACTCTGATAGATTAAGTAAGCATTTTTATTCTGATGGATTTAGTAAGCGTTTACACCCTCATAGACAAAGTTAGCAGATTTTCTCTTATAGATTTAGAAAGCATTTATATTCTGATAGATTAAGTAAGCATTTATTTAAACAAACATATTTAAATGCGTATTTATGTCTTATATATAAGATTATAAACTAACAATCTTTAAATACGAATTTTTAAATAAACTATATATCTAACCATTTATATAAATTAAATTGAAAAATGGTAAATATACCTTATTCATAATTTTTGGGATAATTCCTTTAAACAAATTCAATTTGTTAATAACTGGATTTGTGGAACTTTTATTCCTCATTATTTTTAAAACTGATATCCGTGAATCTCTGAGTAATTCTTTAAACACAAAGTTTTCAAAAATTTCCTGTCTCAAAAATATTTGAATATTTTTCCTTTTTGTGCATTTAAAGACTAATTCGTGTAATTTGGAACTAGATATGTGGGACATTTTTTCATCATTATTTTCAAAAGTGATTTCCGAGTCTGAATGATTCTTTAAACAAACAGTTTCAAAATTTTCCTATTTCAAAAATGTATGAATATTTTATTTCTTCCTCATACGTGTAGAGACGAATTAGATGAATTGCTGATTTCAGTAACTGGATATGTTAGACATTTATTCCCCATTATTTTTAAAAAGTGATTTTCTTCTGTGTTTGAATGATTGATTCTATAAATAAAAACATTTTCAAAATTTCCATCATTCAAAAATATTGGAATATTTTTCTTTCTTTCTTGCACGTTTAGAGATGAATGGCTGTTATTAAAAACTAGTAATATCGAACATTTATTCATCATTATTTACAAAACTGATCTTTCGATGTTTCTCAATAATGCTTTTGATAAAAAAAGCTTTAACAATTTTCATCTTTCAAAGATAGTTGAATATGTATCTTTTTCTCATGCGTTTAAACAAGAATTCGTGTTATTATTAACTAGATATAGGGAATTTTTATTCCTCATTATCTTAGAAAGATGATTTCCTTGTGTGTCAGAATAATTCTTCAAATAAAAACGTTTTCAAAATGTTTATCTTTCAAATATACTTGGAAATTGTTATTTCTTTATAGGCGTTTAGAAACCAATTCGTGATGTTAATAACAGGACATTTGGAACATTTATTCCTCATTGTTTCAAAAAGTAATTTCCTCGTGTGTCTTAATAATTCCTTAAATAAAAACAGTTTCAAAATTTTCATCTTCAAAAAATATATTTATTCTCCTTGTGCATTTTAGACTCGAATTTGTGTTATTAATAACCAGATTTGTGGAACGTATTTTCCTCATTATTTTAAAAAAAGGAGAATTCCCTGACTTTATCGATAATTCTTTAGATAAAAATATTTTTGAAATTTTCCTCTTCAAAAATATTTGAATATTTTCTTTCTTTCTCGCGCGTTTAGAAACACATACAAAATCTGACTCGCATGCTTAACATCTAATGCTGATTTTTCTGGAAGTATGAAATTTTTTCTCATACAAAATATTCCCGTTTTAACCGACACATTGCCTCAGTGAAATTTTCTTCTTTTTGCTATTTTAAGGTCTTAAGCGATTGCGACGGAATTTTCTTTTTCCTAATTCCTGCTCGCTGTACTAAAAAAAAATTGTAAAGGAAATTTGTTTTCGATATTGAAAAATTTCATATAATTCGACGGGAATAACATTCAAAAAAATTGTTAAAGATAAAATGTTATATTTAAGCAAAAGGCTTTTTCAAGAACAAATCGCCTGTACATATGGCAGAGTTACGCATGGCAGAGTTATATGAATTATTTGTTTAGTGTTAATGACAAAATACAGTATGTTAAAAGTGAATCATTAGTGTTTCATCATGCTTTGGATTTCGAATAAAATATTTTTATTGATATAAGATTTAGTTCAAATTATGTAATTAACTACTGTTTTTTATTTCTTATGTGTTTCTAAGAGACTTATGTGAGGCAATTCATTAGATAAAGATTTTTCGTAATGTTTGTTATTTTGTAAAATTTATTGTTAACTAAATTTTACAAAATAACAAACATTATCTTTTTTTTGTCAACCAAAACAATTTTAGTTTTCAGTATACCATATAAATATGATATATTCAGATTACTTATCAAGGCTTTTAAATGTTCTCATCTTAACTTTTTACAAATTCATTTCTGATTAACAAATCCTTGAACAATGATCTGATTAACAAATAATTGAACAACGATCTGACTAACAATTCTTTTCTGAAAGTAAGTGAAATTGGGTAATACACAATCAACTATATCTCACCGATAGAGCATAGATAGGACCATGTATCAGCGGACCAAAGCACATCGATAAATTCGTTTCAGATTGTAAGGAAGGCCGTAAACCTGATAATTTAAGGTAAAATTAATTCACAGGTTCAGCGAATTTGAATTTGAGAATATCCGAAATAGATTCAACTGGGAAAATTTAATGGAACAACTTTATGAAATGCATACTGCATTTGCATAATATAGACGAACCAGTCTCTAAGTTGCTTTGACTTCAACTTGAAATCGTATGACTTACAAATAAATGTGATACTGGTTCATAATATTCGAAAGATATAAGTTCTGTTAAGATGATTTATCAACCATTTTTTACTTATCCTAACCTTATATTTTGACGCCTTCGTTTTTGATAAACAAATTTTCTCTACAACGGAGATTTTCTTCAGTGAAATGAAGAGAGTTTATTACAGACATAATAAACTATACATTCCTGGCCGAGCAAGCATTGTATCGTGCAGGAGAGGACTAAAGCAGGTCGATAAATTCGTTTTAGATTCTAAGAGAGTCCTTAAGTCCCATAACTAAGGGTAAAATTAATTCTCATTTACAATGAATTTGAGAATATCAAAAACTAACTCAATTTGACAAAATTTATGGAAAGTCTTTCTGAAATGAGAACTATCTTTGCAAATTATATACGAAACTATGTATCAAATGTTTTAACTTGAACTTTGATTCGTATAAACTTATAAATAAACATGATATTGCTTCATAATATAGTAAAACCTCGTTTATCCGGATCAGATTTGTAGACATTTTAAAAAATTTAATGTTCACATTACATAATATTTTTTAACTATGATAGAAAGAACGTATCTATAAGTACGCAAATATTCGCTTTTTAGTTTGATTCAATGTACAGTTCCTGCGTAGATTGTACAATAAATTATGGTAATAGAATGCTTTTTGTTGAGTTTAAAAGAGCTTTTACTTGACGTGGATTAACTCAGAAAAGTTATTTTCATATTTTTCAATGTCTTTTAAACCATACTATGTAATTTTGCTACAAAATATAGTTTTTCATCTTAATAAACAGTAATTCTGCTTAGTTAAGGAATTTGTTTTGCGTATTACCCATATTACGCAGATTTTCCGGATTTTCGATTATCCGGATTGCCTATGGTCCCAGTTAGTACGGATAAACGAATAAATAATCCAACAGAGATAGATAAAAATAATACGAATATAGACAAAACAGAAATCAAGCACTCTGGGCATCCACGCACCAACGGCAAGATTCTGTATAAGTGCCGGAACTGAACAATAAAACAACATAGAGGTAACCGACAGGTCTCGTCATCAGGGAGCCTAACCATATCAGTTACCTCAAGGGGAACTTTCTGAATAGGATTCAGGTAAGCACAAAAGACATCCCAAGGCCCCGAGTCCGCCAAGGAAGTAATAAGTCAAAAAGAAAATGAAAAGACAAATACAACTTACAGTATGGGCTCAACGCACCGTACATGCAAGCACACAAATACGGATAAACGAAGTTTTACTGTATTCTAAAGATACAAGTTATATTTAACCTCCTTTTCAAGCCTTTCTCATTTTCATACCTTAGCTTCATCTCTGTTAATTATTTTTTAAAACCAAAGACTTTCAATTGAAATGAATATAAAATCAACTTTACTTCCAATCAGAGAAAATATTGCAACGTGCAAGAGATAACAGATGTATACATCGATAAATTCGCTTCGAACTCTGAGGAAAGCCTAAAGCTGATAACTTAAGGAAAAGTTAATTCACAACTCCATTCAATTTCAGAACATTCAAAACAAACTGAACCGGGCAAATTTAACTGAACAACTTTCTGAAACTATGTTTGCATAGTGTAGACGAACCGGTCTCTAAGTTGTTTTAACTTCAAGTTGAAATCGTATGCGTAACAAATAAACACGATTTAAATTCATTATATTTTCAAGAGCTGTTTCAGATTTGTTGGTTTTGATCTGGCTTTTCCAATTACGGGAAATAGTTCATTTGCTTTAAATGGATTAGTTTTCGCAGTCAATTACTTTGCTCACACGTCTTGAAAAGACTCCTATGAAAGACAGACCCATATAGATACAGATGACCACGTGACCTGATCAATAGAAACAAATTAACTACATATACATACGAAAACTGCAGCCCATTAAATTTATCGCTTGAGTGTCGCAATCAATCACCAAATGCATTTTGTTTGCATTTTTTGATTGATTGCTTGCTCTTCCAGGCTGTTTAGCTAAAAAAAAGTACAATTTTGTTTTTGTATAATCTGCCAATCGTTTATTTTCCCGGTTAACTCGTGCAAAATCTTTAAAATGACCTTATTCGCTATGTTTTGTTTTGAAAAATTCAACTCGAGTTGAAAAAATAAATTACTTATAGCATAGTTTTTAAATGCTTCAGGGGAGTTCAGGAACCGAGTTTGTTTGCATCAAGACCTTTTAAATTAATTCTTCAGTTTATATATGAAAGGACTTCGAGTAGTTCAAGCACAATATATTTAATGCTTCAGTCGACTTCAAGAAGCAGGTTTGTTTGCACTTTTATGATGAATTCCTTTCATTATATATGAGAGGATGTCCAATAATTCAAGTACAGTTTTTTAATGCTTCAGATGACTTCAGGAAGTAGATTTTTTCGTACCTTTATTAATAATATTTTCATTTAGGATAAAAGAATTTCAAGTAAACAGAAATGCATTAGCATTGTATGAATATGTTATTATAGTGAACGTTAATATAAATCAATTGTAAGAACTTGATTGTCTTTTAGCATCGGTTTCAATAGCCCATGGGGATTAAAAGTTAAAACTAAACATATTATAGTGTGTTGTATTTCATAAGACACAGATATTGTTAAAAAAAAGGGATGGGATATAATTTTCAATTAGAAAATATTACATAACGCCCTAAACTGAGAATATACACAATAAATCTTTTTATCTCGTCAAGTAGATATTTAATATAGCTTAAAATTTAAGAAGGAACATTAGAACTGTAGGATATCTAGTACATCGACAGCAAGAACGGAAAATCGAACCCAGAACACTTAACTTCGACGCAGGTGTTCTACCATTTGAACTGTTCTGAGATTTCATTTTAAAGGAATTTTTATGATATTTCTTGTGATATAAATTTTATAACTCTCAAATTATTATTTTAAATGCAAACTTAAAAAAAATTACTAAAACAGCTTAAAAATTTTAATTAAAAAATATTTAAGAAGAATTTTTCAGAAATCTTTCTTAGTGCACCCGTACGCTATAAGAATCACCATGCAAAAATTTCAGCCCTTTAGGTCCAGTGGTTTGGTCTGTGCGTTGTATGTCAGTCAGTGAGTCAGTCAGTTACGGAACTGTTATATATATATATATATATATATATATATATATATATATATATATATATATATATATATATATATATATATAATATTAAAAAACTAGTAATTTCTTAATCCAACACTCTCAACATTTAAAAACTATTAATTCCTCACTTTACTATTCAAAATTACATACCCTTTTTTAATCCCTTAAGCTATTTAATTCCCTTTGGGCATTCGCGTTAAATTCCTTTATTACAGCCTTAGGCAATATCATTAAAGATGGCTGTCTTTTTTAACTAAAGGGACGCGGCGCGGCGTCAGTACAAGTTTAAATCAGTTCTGCGCAACAACAACAACTTTAAACCAATCAACTATTAAGACACACCCTTTAATCACGGGATGGACTGAAGTTTATATAAGACTTGACATCCGGAAGTAGGAGGGATTCCTGTACTTTCTCTTGCTGCATTCATACCGACGGAGCGGTCGGTGATCTCAATAAAAATGTAGTTCGAAAAAGTTGAGTTATGATTTGTGTGTCCGAGGGTTGAGATGAAATGCAGGAATTGATTTAAACATTTGTGATGCACGGCCGGGAGACAAGTCATCCATTTTACCCTAAATTAGATGAAGCAAGATGAACCATAATCAAAACTATGCCACTCGGTCCTTCATTCGTCGGCCCGCGCCCGTGTCGTTACATATAGATATTATATATATAAATATTATATATATATATAGATATTATATATATAAATATTATATATATATAGATATTATATATATTATAGATATTATATATATAGATATTATATATATAATTTAGATATTATATATATATTACTACCTAAACTTGCTGTTCTAGCAAAGAAATGAAATCTCTTCCCAAACACATTTCATATAGAGTATGAGCGAAAACACACGTTATATAAACTCGGTTTTGACTCTAATCACAAAATCTGAAAGCTTAACTCCAGCCATTTACCCAATAAATTGCGAGGCTCTATCTCCCCGATTAAATAGGAACTTCCAGTGAATAATGACATCCGCTTTCCGTAAAATTATATTTACGAGAGAAAGTTTTATAGTGTTTTATGTTATCAATAACTCACATCCTCGAAAAACTTGATAGATCAGATAATTTTCAAGCCTTGCCGGAATAAAATAAAGTATTGAGATATTTTGATATGTAAAATTATGTATAGGTGAGTATATTTAACATTTTTTTTATTTCAAACAAAACCTCATCGGGGCAAATTACGAGTATGTCTAACAAAATCATTCCTGTATTTTGGTGTACTTCAATAAAAGTGAATAACTTTACTTGTAGTCAATGATGAAAGAAATATATGTAACAAACATTTGTACAGGGTACGGCAGAATGGACTCCCGCATTTTAAAGGGTAATAAAAAATGAACGAAACAGATTACAGTAAAAGGTTTTATATTTTCGAAAGTACTATCAATCGAGTTATTTTCCAATAGATTTTGATATTAAGGGTGGTGTCCACACTCAGGTGGTGTCCGTGCGATTATTTGCGATTCAATGGCTAAGCCATTCTCTGAAGTTTTGAATCATTTTGTTTGTCCTCTCTTAGGGGAATGTAGCCAACTTCCTCACAAATAGGGGACTCAGTGACGCATTGCCTTTTTTCTGGTGTTCTAATGTTCCTAGGACGTCCACCTTTCTCATTTTCAGACTCATTGCTAGGACTCATTGCCCATTTTCATGTGTCTAATGTTCCTAGGTTGTCCACTTGCTCATTTTCAGACTCATTGCTAGGACTCATTGCACATTTTCAGGTGTTTTAATGTTCATAGGACGCCCCCTTGCTCATTTTCAGACTCATTGCTAGGATTCATTGCACATTTTCAGGTGTTCTAATGTTCCTAGGACGTCCACTTGCTCATTTTCAGAATCATTGCTAGGACTCATTGCACATTTTCATGTGTTCTAATATTCCTAGGATGTGCACTAGCTCTCACGTTTGAAACCCATAGCAGGATTGTTTTTTTGATAAAGAACGACATCAGTTGCATAGAGCCTGAAGCGCGTCCTAACTGTTTTCTCTGTCGCGGTTACACAATCGTTGTTTTTAAAGAACGCCAATATAACGAAACCTCGAATGTCACCTGACCAACTCATGGTAACTACTGACAGCTAGAATATCCATCCGAATTGTTGCCACCACCCCTTACACCCCCTTACCAATGATATCCAGAAATGTTTAAGTCCCTACTCCCACACCTTGCATTCAAATTACAGAGGGGAGTAACGTTTCTAAACTTTATTAGATTCGTAAACTAAATATCATAAACTAAAACGTTCTGCCTAAAATTTTTGCCAAGTATTAAACAGAGGATTAAGTCTTTACATTTCTGAAACCTCTCGAAAAATAGCTATTATGTAATTTAAAATTACATTTTAAGCATTTTGTCCTTAAATTTACATTTTATGCTGCTAAATTCCACTTCTGGAAAATACCATAACAGTTGACGCTATATTTTATTAAATTCCTTGATAAACATAACCGTGCAGCAACGTATATAAAACTCTCCGTACAAACACATTTTAGAAATAAGTGCTTGAGATTACATAAAATTTATGTGCAGCTGTTTTTGTGTATAAAACATTACCGAGAGAAAATGTTTTCACACATGGTCTGCCTGGAATTTTACCAGACTGTTTTATATACGAACAAAACGAATTCTTGTCTCCAAGCTAAACAAGTTTCTCGGATTTCATAAAACATTTTAATGTAAACATTTATAATATTTTTAAATTATTCTGACAAGGTATTTATAATCGGCCAGCTATGCCCTCATGCTGCAAAATATTAACTTAGCATTCAAAACCAACAAATCAGTGTTTGTTCCACGAAACAGCGGCTATTGAAACTGCTCAATTTATGTAGAAATAAGTTTATCTAAGCTCATAACAATATAATTTTATTTAATAAAATATTTGTAAGAAATCAAAAGCATAAATTTCCAAGGAATGATGTACACAACTAGCAAAGGTGTTTTTTTGCTTTTCCAAACATTGGAAACTGAAGTTGCTCAGTTTATGTAAAGAGAAGTTCATCTAACCTCATAACAATATAATTTTATCTAATCAAAGATTTCTAACAAATCAAAAGCATAAATTTCCAAGGAATGATGTACACAACTAGCAAAGGTGTTTTTTTGCTTTTCCAAACATTGGAAACTGAAGTTGCTCAGTTTATGTAAAGAGAAGTTCGTCTAACCTCATAACAATATAATTTTATCTAATCAAAGATTTCTAACAAATCAAAAGCATAAATTTCCAAGGAATGATGTACACAACTAGCAAAGGTGTTTTTGGCTTTTCCAAACTGTGGAAATTGAAGTTGCTCAGTTTATGTAAAAAGAAGTTCATCTAACCTCATAACAATATCATTTTATCTAATAAAAGATTTCTAACAAAACAATAGCATAAATTTCCAAGGAATGATGCACACAACTAGCAAAGGTGTTTTTGCTTTTCCAAACAGTGGAATTGAAGTTGCTCAATTTATGTAGAAAGAAGTTTATCTAACCTCATAACACTATAATTTTATCTAATCAAAGATTTGAAAGAAATCAGCAGCATGAATTTCCAAGGAAGAATGTACTGTATCTTTTACTAATAATACATGTAAAATATTTAGGATTAAAATTTTTTTCGACAACATGAAATTTCCAAAACAGACGTATTTATATCTGTCTTAATGACCTTTCTGTGTTTATGTTTTATCATGTACTAAAGAGCTTCTCAACTCTAGTTGAAAATGTGTTCATTCAGCTGCCGAATTCTTTACATCACAATTTTCCATCAAATACATCAAATGAAATGAAATTTTCATCACATTGCTAACAAATGATAATAGATTTACTCTGCATTAAACCTGACTGCAAATAATTTTGGGTTCATTAATTCAAAAATATTAATTAAGGCAAATAAAGCTTAAGAATAAAACTTATTTAATGAAATTGTAACAACCTATAAAATATATACTTTTAATGGCTTTCTTTAAAAAAAAATTCTGGATAGTTAAAGTTTAAAAAAAAACGAGAAAATGTTACATCGTTCGAAGTAAGGGGCACTTCATTCTGTTCCTGCAATATGTATAAAAGAATTCGGTTTCAAAATTCTGTAGTAAAAATATTTCAAAAAGTGCATTTTTCAATGACGAAAGTTTTGGAATTTGTTATAAAAAATATGATATTTCCTTTTCAAATAAGTTTTTTAGCTACGGTTACAGTTAATATTTTTTTCCTTGAAAAATATTACTCTGTTCAATGTAAGAGACACTTCATCCAATTTCTGCAATATATATAAAACAATTCGGTTATAAGACTCCATAGTAAAAATATTTAAGAAAGTGTTTCTTCTAACAACGAAAGTTTCAAAGTTTTTTTATAAAGAACATGATATTTTATTTACAAAACATATGAAATTAATATAAAATATATGGAATTGATCAATTAAATGTTTTTCTCTGCCTTTTCGAAAAAGATAATTCTGGGCTGTGGAAGGAAAAACCTGCAAATAATTCAATAACAATAATTCTGTAACAATTTCAAAGCAGAAGAAAAATATTTCAGAAAGTGTTTCTTCCAGCAATGAAAGTTTCGAGGTTTGTTATAATAAAGAACATGATATTTTATTTACAAAATATATGCAGTTAATATAAAATATATGGAATTAATCAATTAAATATTTTCCTCTGACTTTGAAAAAAGATAATTTTGAACCGTGGATCCAAACAACTGGTAATAATTTAAGTAACGATTTTAGAGCAGACGATTTTTTATTAAATTTGCCATTTTTTGTATTTTTGTCAAAGTGTTTCATATCCATAACAATCGTTTTTATTATTTAAAATAGCTTCCCCTTTTTTCCATATCATAAAAGATTCCACGCTAAATTTTAAACCCTGTGACATATAAAGAAAAGCTAGCGATTGGGAGAAAACACCCTATAACGAAGTTATGTTGAGTTGAGAATCCCATTTATCCCTCATAAAAACCCATCCAATTACGAACTGCTGCCACATAAAGATTTCAAAAGCAGACGATTTTTGTTTATCTGCTTATTTCGAACCACTGAATAGAGTTACAACAACAAACCAAATTTTCCCCCATGCGGAATTCATCTGTAACAATGCTGAATACAAAATATAAAAAAAAGAACTCCGAATGTTATAAAAGTTCGAAATTCTTTAGGAACAATTGAGAGAAACAGCGGGAAAAAATTGTACTTAATCTGGAAAATTGAAAAAAAAGGGGAGGACAAATTAGGAAAAATAATTTTTTTTTTCTGCGCCTCCATGACATAGTGTCGCAAATTCCGTTCTATTCTTTTCGCAGCTTCTAAGAATTTCGATTGGAATTCTTCTTGTATAGTTAGTGATTTAATGTTTTACAGGAGTCAATTAGAACAGTAATTTCAGCTTCACCACAGGAAATCCGTTAGCGGCTAGTTATATAAAAAGCAGCATGATCTACTGGAATAATAATAATTAAAATTTCCTAAATTAACTAATAAATAGTTTAATCTTTATGGGATTTTTGAATTTTTTTGAAAATGTAAAATTTAACTTTGAATCTTATTTGAAGAATTTCAGGTTACACACAGACACAGACACACACACACACACACACACACAGACAGACAGACAGACAGACAGACCCCCCCCACACACACACACACACATATATATATATATATATATGGAACAAGGCTGCCTAGTGGTGTCACGTTGCACCTCTGACGGGGGTGCTCAGCTGGAATCCCGACTAATGCCATTAAATGATTACGTGTCTAGGCTGGATATGGGTAAGTTAAATCCGGAGAATTAACGTTATTCCATGTGAGCAGAATGATAGGGGGAAGGTACGAGCCCTCCAGATGTTTCCCTGGGAGTTCTGGGTCAAAATTTAAGTAACACCATGGGGTAATGTTTATTTACCTGTATGGTGCTCCCTGATAAGGGGTATCAACAATTTCCACTGCATATTGTGCGAATGTCTAATGACATATATTTCCGCATTGAATATATATATATATATATATATATATATATATATATATATATATATATATATATATATATATATATATATATATATATATATATGAAAGCCTTATTTCAATAGTTGTTCAAATCCCTTCTTGTCCATTTGAGATACAGAACCTTAAATTCTAATGAGTGCTGAGGAATGACAGCTGAAGTCTGATTTGTAATGCCCTCTGTTGGCAGCAGAAATAAGCTGGAAGTGTACCAGTTTAGAAATAAGATAGAAATGACCTGTATGAAAATGAAAGTGTGAATAACTTCATTTTTTAAAAATTGGAGTTGGATCACTATCCAAACAAAGCCTTCATATATATATATATATATATATATATATATATATATATATATATATATATATATATATACACACACACACACACACACACATATATATATATATATATATATATATATATATATAATGTTAACGGATGGTTTAACCAGAAAAGTCCCAGATGTAGTCACAGCTGAGTTGCTGGGGAGACAGGCAAATGGATATTCACCAGACATCCAGAAACGACCATCAAACAGTTTTTATTTTTAGGAACACTTTCGGTGGTTGGATTTTCATCTTGTTTAGATTTCACGGTAGACACTAATTATAGGACTGTCATTTTTAAGAACCATCCTGATGCTGCCGGAACAGCACGCAGAAAATATAAAATCGCAGCTCAAATCGCGTCTTTCCCGTACCAGTGCTTCCACCAAAGAGCCAAAAAGAACGTAACTTTCTCGCCCGAGTGCGAGTGAAACTGCACTTCTGATTGGGCAGTTCATGACGCCTGACTTCAACGTCAGACCTTCGAGAAGTCTGTGAAGCATTCTTTGTTATATAATGATGTTGGCGTGTGGCTTTAGGGGGAAATCTATTAGTTTATTTTGGTTATTTCCGGGTTGAATTCATGTTGAGGGGAGCTATTATATTGCGATAATATAAAAGAATTTTGAATAGGCGTTTCCTTTAATGGTCATAAAAAGTTATCGTTTAATATATATATACATATGTACATACATACATACATACATACATATATATATATATATATATATATATATATATATATATATATATATATATATATATATATATATATATATATATACACTCACACACACACATACATGTTTGAACACTGTTAGTAATTTTGGGCCGTTTTTATCACTTAATCTTTGCTTGAATGCTTTTAAAACTAGATGGAGACGGCACTGAAAAGCAATATGCCCCTTCCTCTTTTAAAATTTAAAATTTCAGTGCCACATAAAAATAATTAGACTAGAATAAGATCACCTGAATGGAATTTTCCTATGAATCATAATCATGCACGCAATGATGAAATCTAATGAGATTCGTAATCCAATACATAATGTCTTCAGAAACTTAAATCGACGATTTAAACTTCCAGTATTGGAGATAAATCACCAACATGGACATTTTAAGTGGCGCGTAATTTCGCAGAATGGGAAACAAAATGGACGCTCACGACCCAGCCTGGATTTTTAGGTACAATGCTTTAATTGATTAATGCGTGACGCATAACCTATGGATCATAATCTCTAAAGGATAACCGATTGAGAATGGTTTCATATTTCAGACTTTAAGATTAAAAATACTGTAGATTATAAAAAATTCATTGTATAAAATTAATTTATTTGGCAGAGTAGTTTCATTTTTTAGTACTGCTGATTTTTGCATATATATTCCAGATTTATCCACCTTCTACTAGAAAATGTACGGGTTTAGTTGCACACGTTTGCGAAAAACTATGGGGAAGTGAAAGAAAATTTCCAGTTTCCTTTACATTCGCTGATTTTATTCCTTTTAAACTAGATCTTTCGAAATTGAATCTAGATTGCATTGGGTTCCTGTTTTATGGTTTCTATAAGTAGCACAACAAATTCCTAAAAATTTTTTTATTCATATATGAATGAAACACACACACACACACGCACATATATATATATATATATATCGATAGATATAGATATTTAGATATATAAGACGAATATTCGAATTACTTCTGTGGTACATAATAGGGAACATAACTCAAAAAAACTTATTTTTCAATTTTAACTGCAAAAAAATTTTCAGGTAGTCTTTTCTAACGAAAATACCCCGGGTAATTAAAGTAGGATTATTTATCGTTGCTTACCTCTTTTGTATGTTTATATATATGTATGTGTTATATATATATATGTACTAATGTATATATATATATATATATATATATATATATATATATATGTACTAATGTATATATATATATATATATATATATGTATGTCAAAATTTTGACGCATCTTGGTTCCTCTCTGTTTGACTGTTTACTGCTTGTTCAAGCGATAAAGAGTGGATTTGGTGTTCTGCCATTATTATAACTCGCGAGGTACGGAGGTATGGTTTTAGCGTCTAAAATTTTCCTTTCCGGAGGACCGTTATGGAGGAACGTAATCCTACGTTAAATATTAGAGTACAATCAAGAAAACTAGGATACAAATCCATTTATCAGAGCATAAATGCAAACTACGTGATACTGACATCAGTTTGGGCCACAAAATAATGAAAAATGTCAGATAAACATAATCCTCTGCTCTTTAAATCGTTATTCAGAGAATTAATTTACAATGTTTTCTCATAGACGTTGTTTTAGCACATATTCTGAAAGCCTCTAATAAATTCGCAATAAAATGTGTAATACTTATTTATTTAGAGATTAAAGAAATATATATTGTATTCAGGCTGCTGTGTACTAACCCTATTAGATTCGGTCACCTCAATGTTAAACTATGGAGAAAATGTGTCTTCTATTTACAGCTACATAAATGCTGATAATCCAATAAAAATGGTGTTTGCAGATAGCCTGAACTTTTCTGCATCTTCCAACAGGATTCATTTTATAAATCGTGTCCACCAAAGGAATTTAGGAGCGTTTAAAACACACTGCACCAGATTTTTTTCCCGCGGATAGTTTAAATTATATATTATTATTTGCATTTTTTTTAAACGAAAAATGCCCCAAGGTGTAAAATTTCTTTATATATTACGGATTACAATTAAAAAAAATTTCAATCCAAGTCGGCAATCCTTGGACACATTTTCTCTATAGGTTAACATTGAGGTGAGCGAATCCAATAGGGTTAGTACGTAGCAGCTGTAAATGTTTCTAACTTGCATGATTTTTAGAGGCTATCATAATTTTTGAACTTAGAAGCATTAGGGATGTATTTTTCGTCACAGATTTTTAACCTGAAAAGCGTTTGTGACAGGTTATTTAATCCTTAATTTTGTGGTGGAAAGCGTCTCAGTTGGTACAATTTTGACGCTTTTGAAAACAAAAATGGTGGGTGTAAAATTTCATCAAACGTTTGAAGGATTGAGCATGTCTTTTTGAGTTAAAATATTTATGTTATTCATTGAGATTTAGATGAGTCATATTGTTCAAAATATTTGAACAATATTTGAACAATATGACAACAAACATAAATATTTTATCTTATTCATCTCAATGAATAGCATAAAATATTTGTCATTCATTGATATTTAAACGAGTCATATTATTAAAAATATTTGTAACTCTTTGAGGTAATAAATCTAAAAAATATCCTTACATGAAGTCTTATCTGGTACACTTATATGTGCCTTAGAACTTAAAAGGACGAAAAACAGAAATCTATTATTCTAAAAATTATATAACATAGAATTTTTTTAACATATATTTCTTGCTAGCAAAAATCCCTATACATCGTTTCTTAACTATTTCAAAAATTCTCTTTTTAATCAAATCGCTTATAGGAAGCACTATTTCCTTTGGAAAACGGCATTTTGTTTCTCTTAAAATCGCCCGGTGCTCATAAAACTTAACTCGATATCAGGAATTAATTGGAAATCCTTTATTCACAAGTTGGATAGCAAAAAGGAGGGTTGGAGGGAGAATATGGGACCCGGAACGAGAAATGAAAGAATGGGAAGAAGGAAAAAAAAATAAATCGATTTTGCATTAGGCTCTGGAATGCGTTAGAAAGTGATTTTGTTTTGTCTTTAATTTTGATTACTGAATAAATTTTTCAGCATTATCTGGCTTTCCAGGGAAATCCATAGTGAAAAGTAGCTGCTATTTATTTTAATTAAAAGCATTTTTCTTTATAATGGACTTTACTTAAAATTACACGAAATGCCTTTTTGCCGTGAAAGGCTGGATTTTTCTATTTACTGTTCTGTTACAGGATCTAGGCTTTTGTAAATTTATGGATTTGGTTAAAGATAGATGTATAGTTATTAAAGAAAATTTACCCATTTTTTTTAATTGAGTCATTTTATACTGATTAAGTAATACTGCAATTCCGTGAAGGTAATTAGTACTCATTTAATCCTAGAAATAAGATCAAAAGACATACATTTTTTAAGGTTGTTTTAATCGAATTTTTTCATCGATAAATGTTGAAATTATAAAACATCTGACAACAGACCAATACCGACAATGTATTGAAATTCAAATAAGATGATATCACACACATTCACATATCAACCATGGACCAGTAGTGTCATCAAATGGGGTGTTATCGAATTTACAGGAGAAAGCGTTAAGGAAAATTTCGAATGATTTTCATTATTGGTTGCAAAATATTGGAAAAATATTAATTATTGCAAAATATTTATTATTGGCAATTTTATATACTTGATAATTTAATATTTTTAATATATTTGGTAAATTTATAAAATATCTGACAATAGACCAATACCGACAATATATAGAAATTCAAATAATATGAAATCACATTTATTCACATAGCAACCGCGGACCAGTAGGGTCATCAAACGGGGTGTTCTCGAATTTACATGAGAAAGCGTTAAGGTAAAATTTCGAATGAATTTCATTATTGGTTGCAAAATATTGGTAAAATATTAATTATTGCAAAATATTTATTATTCGTAATTTAAAATATTTGGTAATTTAATATATTTAATATATTTTGTAACTTTATGAAATATCTGACAATAGACCAATATCGACAATATATAGAAATTCAAATAAGATGATCTCACATTTATTCACATAGCAACCGCGGACCAGTAGGGTCATCAAACGGGGTGTTCTCGAATTTACATGAGAAAGCGTTAAGGTAAAATTTCGAATGAATTTCATTATTGGTTGCAAAATATTGGTAAAATATTAATTATTGCAAAATATTTATTATTCGTAATTTAAAATATTTGGTAATTTAATATATTTAATATATTTTGTAACTTTATGAAATATCTGACAATAGACCAATATCGACAATATATAGAAATTCAAATAAGATGATCTCACATTTATTCACATAGCAACCGCGGACCAGTAGGGTCATCAAACGGGGTGTTCTCGAATTTACACGAGAAAGCGTTAAGGTAAAATTTCGAATGAATTTCATTATTGGTTGCAAAATATTGGTAAAATATTCATTATTGCAAAATATTTATTATTGGTAACGAAATATTTTCTAAAAAAAGTAAAGTAATTTCCTATAAGCTATATATGTTTTTCCATATTCAATGGTTATGTCTTAATACAGAACATAAAGAAACAAATTAAAAGCTGTTGTGATAATACATTAAATATGAGATATTATTATGTTTGTTGGAATAAGAACTAGAGTTAATCAGATGAAAAAAAATTAAAGATCATATTATGTTAGCAGTTTAAATCATTTGCAACCCAGAAATTTTTAATTTAGGCTTGGAACAAATAAAAGAAATGATAATTACAGTGCTTAAATGATACCGTAAATGATAATTGAAATGTAATTAAAATATGTATCAAAGATAACCAAAGCACATTATGGCCAATTATAATCTTTTCTAGTTATTATTTTTCGTAGATTCACGATGATAATTTTAAAGCTAATTCTATTAGCAAAAAGTTTAAATTTTTTCATAGACATTTTGCTAATATATATTTCCATTTTAGCAAAATATATATTTTCATTTATATTTTGCTAAAAAACGTATAGAAAATACAGAAATTTTGGGCATATGAAAAAGCCACTTATCAGATAACATGGTTAGAAAATTCTGTTTAATTTTAATACTCAACTGTTTAAAATTTCATTTGCAATATTGCGATAGAAATATTCTATTTTGGAATAACGCATAGAAAAGAATTGGAAGACAAGAAGAAATTGTGCACAGATGCGCCATGTCAAATTATGCGGATGAAGAATTATAAATATTGCTCTTTGCCAAATTAATAGTTTGTGGCATGAAATTCCCCCTATTTAAAAGTGCTTCTTGGCTTCCTTAAATACGTAAATTTGCTCCATACCAAATTGTATGTTAAAGGGTTCAATAGTTTTACTATATAAAAAATTAAAATTTTGGGCATTATGAAATCCACTCCATTCAAATGTGCCTTCAGGCATCAAATTTGCAAGCTATCTGCTTGCGACAGAAGTATAAAATTTGTCCCATACCTAAAGTGTTCGAAGAAGAATAAAATTTGCTCCATACCAAATGTGTTTAAAGAAGAATAAAATTTACTCCATACCCAAGGTGTTTGAAGAAGCATAAAATATGTTCTATATCTAATGTGTTTGAAGAAGTATAAAATTTTCTGCATACCTAATATGTTCGAAGAAGCATACAATTTGCTCCATTCCTAATGTGTTTAAAAGAACCTTAATATTTCCTCCATACCAAATGTGTTTAAAAGAACCCTAAAATTTGCCCTATACCTAATTTGTTTGAAGAAGTATAAAATTTGCTCCATATCTAATTTGTTCAAAGAAGTATAACATTTGCTTCACACCTATAGTGTTTAAAAGAACCTTAAAATTTGCTCCATATCAAATGTGTTTAAAAGAACCCTAAAATTTGCTCCAAACCTAATGTGTTTAAAAGAACCCTAAAATTTGCTCCATACCTAATGTGTTTAAAAGAACCCTAAAATTTGCTCCATACCTAATGTGTTTGAAAGCGGCATAAAATTTGCTCCATACCAACTTATTTACGTGGTTTTCCTTTGTAGAAATTCCCAATATAATACTGAACGGGGCTGATCGAAACGCCAAGCTCAAGTCTTAATAAAAAAGGATTACCTGAAAATGAATCCCTCGCTGCCAGACAGTAAACATGGACTTTTCCCGTCACCATTATTGTTCTTTTAAAGAAGATATAAGAGGGAAGACACCTTTATCCTTCAGTTACTTATTTTTCATCATTTTCTACCTCGGAATACAGCCGACAGATTCGACAGATTCCGATCATCATAAAACAAAACAGTAATTCCGTATATTGTTCTGTCTCGCAAAGATTCAGTGGAGGAGTCGTAGTGGAAAGCACAGTAATAAAATCAGAGACCAGATGTTCCTGTCAGATTCACGAGGTATAAATATTTATAACGTTTTTAGTAGCTGATCATATGAAAGTGAATAGTAATACGCGTTTTTCAATCAGGAATAAGTATCTTTAACCATGCCTGGGATCACGCAAAACATTTCGCAGTATGAAGTTATTATGGCTATATATATATATAATAGCGTCAAAATGTGCAGGTGCTATAACCATATGCATGCAGTCTAGCAGTTGACAACTCATACAGGGCGAGTTTAAAACAGTGAGTGAATCAAAGCTCGTAACAACTTTAGTTGAATTAAACTCAAAAAATCATAGGTAAATTAACACCCCAAACATAAAATCATGGGTGAATTAACACCCAAAACATAAAAATCATAGGCGAATCAACACCCCCAAAACAATATATTAAGCAATGAGGCAGAAAAAAATTATTCCCTATCTTAGCTTCGTTTGTTATTTATTAGTGGTTGTTTGTCACGTGATTATATATATATATATCTATATATATAAAAGAGCTTGTCTGTTTGTTTGTCAGCTATAGAATCATAGACTGTTTCACCCACCGGGACCAAATTCGGCACAGTTAATGTTTTGGACACGAGAAACTTAAATCAGGAAAAACGAAATTTGGGGCTCAATTAGTTTTTTTTAAATTAATTTTTTAATGTTTTTTGTGCCCGATAGAGGTGCGTCTACCCCCTGTGGTTTTCCCTCAACCAGCTGCGTTAAGAGGGGTGGTTTGAGAATGACGGGGGGGGGGAATTCCAATGTGCGGGAGAAAGAGGGTTGGGAATGACCTTAAAATTAGACGAAGGTCCGCAGGCTCAAAGTTTCTTTTTTTCTTATTGTTTGTATATCATTTCAGTAGAAACGTGCTAAGCGCATTCTGTCTGGCCAGATGAACATGAAGAGCGGGAGTAGCAGCCCAGTATTTTTTTTTTTTGATGGAATGCATGAAATATTTTATATCTATATATATACCCGGGCAACGCCGGGCAATAATGCTAGTATATATATATAGGAAAAAGGGTTGTCATATCGCTCTTAGTAATGCCTTAATAAATATATTTTTTTATTATGAGAAGCTGTATTTTATTTGAAGTTGGACACTCCGGACCTGCGACTACAAACTTTACGATGTCTTTAGCGAAAGTTTGTAGTATATATATATATATATATATATATATATATATATATATATATATATATATATATATATATATATATATATATATATATATATATATATATATATATATATTTATACATATATAAATTTACAGTGACGTCATATTCGTCGGGCGAAATTATTGCTTGTTGAATATTGGAGTGTATTGATATCTATATTTGTCATAGAGTACAGCTCTGCATTTAAATTATTCATAGCTAACTATTATTAATATTATCAGAGAATATAAATAATAGCTGAAACGCTGCGAATCAATTTCCGAGTTGATACCAAAAATATTTTAATTGCGCAAGCAATTACTCGAAATTGCTTTTGTAATTAAAATCCCTCTCACAAAGAAACAAAATGTCTGCGAATCTATGAGGGACATATCATTCATTCGATTCCTTTGTGATTTCCTATTGCCATCGCCCGCTATCGAAATCATCGTCAGATATCAGCAATTTAATTCGAGCTACAAAAGCGCTTTTCTGCAACAAACTGCTATTTTTAAAAGGAGCTCATGCTGAATGAAAGAACAAACGAAGAGTTAAGACATACTGGAGAAAAATAATCAATTATTTTTGTTATGTATAAATTGCCCCAATTTTCATTTTCTCGTGTAGAAGTAAACTAACTAACTAACTAACTATATATATATATATATATATATAGTATATTATATTATATAATATAACACACAACATATATTATATATATATAGATATTATATATATATATAAATATTATATATAATATATACTATATATATTATATATATATAATATATACATATATATATTATAACACCATATATATATATATATCTATATATATATTATATCACACACATATATATATATATATATATATACATATATATACATCATATATATATACACTATATAGATATATAATATATATATTATCATATATAATATATATATACACACATATATATATATATATATATACAACACATATATATATATATATATATACATATATACTACATATAGATAATAATATAATAAGATATATACTACATATACATATATATATAGATACAATATATGATATATATACATGATATTATATTACATATATATATATATACATATATATATATACATATATATATATATACATATACATATATATATATATATATATATATATATATATATATATATATATATATATATATATATATATATATATATAAACAAATAAATAAAGAAAATAACTACCAGTTTCTTTTATCTGATTAGAACCTGGCACTTATCCAGATTTGAAGAACTTTTTTTTTCGGTTTGTATTTCGGTATTTTTTTTTTACGCTCGTGTTGCACACAGGGCTTAGTTTCAAATCGATTGAAATGTTTCTTCTCGCATTTCTGGAAGCTGGGGGTTAATGCAGCTTAATGTACGGGCTACAGTTTCCTATTTTTCCTTTTCTTTCCGTCACGAAACTAACGTAGAAGAGAAACAGAGGTAGTTCGATGTGTGAAATCGGCAGAGATTTGGTTGCTGCGATTTACAACAGAAAATATCAAAAGAAAACCTTCCTAGTGGATTTTTTTATCTATCTGTTAATGAAGGAAGAATGATTTAGAAAAAAAAACTTAGCTATAAACGTTAAAAGTATGGTAATGTACTGCATGTTTTTGTCTCGAAGTTACAGAAATTAATTAGTTGAATGAGAAAATTGAAAACGTAATTAAATATGTATCTATGTTAGGCAAATCACTGTGATTTTCCCATTTAGTACATATAAAATAACGGAATAAACAAAAGGGTTGTATTTCTACGAATACAGCACGCCTGAAATTACTCATTTTACAGTGAAGTTTGAAAAAAATAATTGTGTGTTTCTATATAATATAAAGTTAGTGGGATTTTGTTATTTAATAGATAAAAAAGCAGGATAAATGAAAGCATCGTATTTCTACAGTCCACCTGAAATTACTCACTTCACAGTGGAACTTGAAAAAATAATTAAACAATTTTCGATATCAAACAAATCACTGCGATTTTCTCATTCAGTACATACGAAAAACTGCATAAACAAAAGTACTGTATTTATAGGAATACAGCACGCCTGAAATTACTAATTTTCCAAAACAAATTTGAAAAATTAACTATGTGTGTATCTATATAATATAAAATGTACTCATATTTTCTCATTCACTACATAATAAAGCACGATAAACGAAATTATCATATTTCTACGAATTCAGTCCTCCTGAAATTACTCACTTCACAGTGAAACTTGAAAAAGTAATTATGTTTATACCCATGTAATACAAAATCACTCATATTTTGTTATTTAGTGCATAAGTAAACGGGATAAACAAAAGCACCGTATCTATATGAATACAAGCACTACTGAAATTACTCACTTCACAGTGAAACTTGAAAAAGTAATTATGTTTATACCCATATAATACAAAATCTTTCAGATTTTGTTATTTAGTACATAAGTAAACGGGATAAACAAAAGCACCGTATCTACGTAATTGAATATATCACTACTGAAATTACTCACTTAGCAGTGAAACTTGAAAGATAAATGTATCTATTTAAAGCAAAACTGAGATTTTTTATTCAGTACATTAAAAAAAAAATTATACAAACAAAGAGAAAAAACAAAAGCCTCGTGTTTGTACGAATACAGAACGCCTGTAATTACTCATTTCACAGTGAGACTGGAAATGTCAATTATGTATGTATCTGTATAGTACAAAATCACTGAGATTCTTCTATTCAAAACATAAAAAAATAAACGAATATATTGGATTAAAAAAACTGTATTTTTAACAATACAACACGTCTGAAATTTCCAAAAACAAAATACAAAAATTTATGATTGAAATTTAACCAGTGGTCTATCTGAATTCTTTTTTATTTACATGATATAGATTATTACTCATTACGCTTAGAGAAAAAATTGCGGTTTTATTTAATACTGCATTTCTGCGATCAATGTGTTGAAAAAGGAATTTATTCATGGAAAAACTATTGTGTTTTCTGGAAAAAAAATGCGCTACCTTGATAATGCGTCTCTATTTAGTTCTAAGCCCAAGAGAGTAAGGGAAGAATTCGAATATTTTGGAAGGTAGCAAATCAATGAAAAAAGTTGTACTCGAAAGGAATTTTCTCCAAAGAAGGATGAAAATGAATTCCGATTCATGAATTATGAATCACAAAGAAGATATCGAAGTATTTAATCAAATTACCTTCAAATATCGTTTATTTTACTGCAATATAGAAATATACTTGAATTCTTCATAACCTATTAAGAATTGAGGGTCACACGAGGTCATGTATAATTTTAACACATGTCTGCAATTGAATATACCATAAATAAGCCAGCAATAGCCATATTTTTAAGAATATGATAGCCCCAATTATAAACAAAAAATAAGTAAATATTTTTTCTGTAAAATCCTGCCATGGTTTTGTCGTGTAGTTTGGCATTTAAAGTTATAATTTACAGTTTTGATAATGGACGATAACTGAAGTGTTTATTTTTTTTAAAAAACCACTACGGCCATCTGTAGGCGTGTGGTAAAACTAATTCATTTTCGGAAAACCGTGTTAAACCTCGAAACTGGCATTAAAGCAATATAAAAGATTGAAAAATGTTTAAAAAAAACCACTACTGCCATCTGTTGGCGGGAGGAAAAACTATTTTATTTTCGGAAAAACCATGCTAACCCTCGAAAAAAGCGGTAAAGCAATCAAAAACGAAAGAAAAATTTTTGAGGGTTATGAAAGACTGACAAATCAACAATTTATTGTTACCATCAATAACATTCTTTGAGGATGCACAAAAAAGTTACCTTCCGATTTAATGGGTAATAATTAAAATCAATAAGAACTGTATTAAATAGAATTTAATCGTTTATTGCACTGCAAAATAGAAATATACTTGAATTCTTCATAACCTATTAAGAATTAACGGTCACACGAGGTCCTGTATAATTTTAACACATTGTCATCAATTTATTACATCATAAATAAGCCAGCAATAGCCATATTTGTAAGAATATGATACCCCTATTATAAAGCGAGAATTAAATGAATAATTTTTCGGTAACTCATGCCATGGTTTTGTCGTGCAGTTTAGCATTTAAAATTACAATTTTAGGTTTTGATAATACACGATAACTGAAGTGTTTATTTAAAAAAGAAACCCACTACTGCCATCTGTCGGCGTGTGGTAAAACTATTTTATTTCGCAAAAACCGTGCTAAACCTCGAAAATGGCGTTAAAGCAATATAAAAGATTGACAAATCAACAATTTATTGTTACCATCAATAGCATTCTTTGAGGATACACAAAGATGTTTCCTTCCGATTTAATGGGTAATAATTAAAAGCAATAAGAACTGTAATATATAGAATATAATCGATTATGGAAATCAACATCTCAAATATATGCATTTCCAAGGATTTAGTTTGAATACTTCATAATTATTAATAGTGGGACAATAAATGCCTATCGGGCTGAATAATGAACTGCTATAAATCTTATGATAAAATTAATATATTCCTAGATATGTAGGCATGATCTACAGTTAAATTTAAATATGGCAGCCAGATTCCAACTAATTCATATAGTTTATCATCGGGTTCGAGAGCATTAGGCGAGTTAATCTCTGTGGCTAGTTTATATATACAGAGATAGTTTAATTTCTTAATTATAAAATGGGGATAATACCGGGTTTTCCAGAAAAACCTTCTGGAAGGAATTTCTGTAAAATTTTTCAGGTTATAAATTTAGCTGGCTAATTATTAACTAAATTATATCAAACTAGTTATTTATTAAAAATTAATTATACTAGCTACTTAAGGCTGTTGTATACTAACCCTATTGGATTCGCTCACCTCAATGTTAACCTATGGAGAAAATGTGTCCAAAGATTGCCGACTTGGATTGAAAGATTTTTTATTGTTGCTAATTGTTCTCCGTAATAGAAAACAAATTTTAAACCTTGGAACATTTTTAGTTAATAAAAAAATGCAAATAATATTTTAAATTTTAAATTATTCTATGAAAAAATCACGTATACTGCGTATTAAACGCTCATAAATTCTTTTGGTGGACGAAATTTATAAAAGGAATCCTGTTGCAAAGTGCAGACAAGTTCAGGCTATCTGGTAAATACCATTTGTATTGGATTATCAGAATTTATATAGCTGTCAATAATAGACAAATTTTTTCCATAGGTTAACAGTGAAGTGAGAGAATCCAATAGGGTTAGTACACAGCAGCCTTAAATGTTCTTGAGTTACGGAAACTCAAATAACTAATAACATAACATATAAAAAACTTGAAAAAGAAACTATAATAAAAGGTCAGGTAGTCTCTTCTAACGAAACTACTGAGGGTTATTAACGCAGGATTACTTATCATTGCTTACCTCTTTTGTACGTATATATGTATGTATGGGTTATGTATATTATATATATATATATATATATATATATATATATATATATATATATATATATATATATATATATATAAATATATATATATATATATATATATATATATATATAAATATATATATATGTATATATATATAAATATATATATATATATATAAATATATATATATAAATATATATATATGTATATAAATATATATATATAAATATATATATATGTATATAAATATATATATATATATATATATATATATATATATATATATATATATATATATATATATATGTATATATATATATATAAATATATATATATATATATGTATATATATAAATATACATATATATATATATATATATATATATATATATATATATATATATATATATATATATATATATATATATATATATATATATATATATATAAATTTTGACGAATTTTGTTTAACTGTTCACTGCTTGCCAAAGCGATACAATTTGGGTATGGCACGCTGCCAAAATATTCCCAAAAAATATATGCCAAAATATTGCCAAAATATAACTTGCGACGTCGGATGGTTTTAGCGTCTGAAATTTTGCTTTCCGGAGGACCGTTATGGAGGAACGTAATCCTACGTTAAAAAATTGTGTTCGAGATTTTTAAATGCATATCTGTGCGATTTTAATTAAATTCAATATTTTCATCTACAATATCTTTTATCGTTGAGTCCAATATGCGAATAGTAAAACAGTAACACATTTGTAGATTTAAATAAACCCACACGATTACATCTACATTGCTATAACGAAACGTATTGCGAAAGTACAGCCAATTTCTATAATCGTAATTAGCATGGTGAATTACTAATACGTCACTCAGCCTTTATCAATGTGCTGAATATGGAATCGGCATTCAGCACCGCTCATTCCGGCCTGCATTGTTCCATCTGTAAAGTATGAGGCAGTCCCGTTCAACGCGGAGTGTATCAATTAATTGGAAATCCGATCCGCTGGTCATTGTACCCGTAACACAAAGCAGTACTTAACGTATTCCGTGCACAGTTCCGCCTCTCGTACTTTGCGGCAGTATTATTAAATTCGCAGACGCATTTTACAGCACAATAAAGCTTCCTGCCCTGACTCAGTACATTTGTACGAAGGGCTAGATAAGTCGGATCGAAGCAGAAATGGTGATATTTAGGTCACTTCTGGCTTCAGTTTCGAATAAGCAAAGATAGATTCACTGGATAGGTCTGACGAACCGTTATTTGTTTATCATCTCAATCAGTAATGCACTGAAGGATTAAAAATTATATAAACTTCTTTCTGTATTTTTCATACACACAAGGGTGTTAATGGTTAAATTTACAAAGTCTTCCTCCTCTGTTAATATTCTCCTTGCGGGGTGGGATAGCACGTATCCAAAGAATACGTGCCCAAGAATGACTATATATATATATATGTGTGTGTGTGTGTGTATGTGTGGTGTGTGTATATGACGAGCGTCGTCTTACGCCCGTTCACTAATTTAGTACTTGCAGTCATCTTAGCTTACAGTTCATGGCACCGAAATAAGGCAGGCTACACAAATTATGACGACACATTATTATCCAAACCAATTACGGTTTATTTTCTTTAACTTCGTGAAAACCACCAGTCCAACGTTCACACATCTTAGCGCTCGCCATTTTCAAAAACGCGGAGCTTCCCTAACGCATGTCCACTATCATCGAATGAACATCCCGGTCTAAAAACTAACTTACTCTTTGTCTTAAGGTACGCAAGACGCATTCATGACGCTTACACTGAAGATGGGCCCGGGGAAGGGGCTAAGCCCGATACTTAATAGATTTTCCCCTTCAGTTTTTCCTCCAACACCTCGTGAATTAAGTCTAACTTTCTAAACGGGGATTCCCCATTCCGTAGCGCGTCTCGAAGTACAAAAAAAGGTGACATTTAAACATTCGAAACTAGATTTACTTTTAAGCGCCCCTTAAATTATTTAACTATTATTCTTTCTCTAAAATATTCTTTACTTACTTACACACACACAAACACACACACACACACACACACACATATATATATATATATATATATATATATATATATATATATATATATATATATATATATATATATATATATATATAGTTATTTATTCCATTTTTGAATCCAGTGTAAAAGCATAGTCAGAGGTGGCCAGTGTTTCGAATTGGGAACAACATGAAATTTATATATAAAATTTTTTCCCCCATTTAAATGACTAATATACATTAACTAAAGCATCAGAAGGCAAAATCTGCAAAAAGTTAATTTCAAATATACCTGCGTCCTAATTTGGTCTGTAAAAGTTTAAACAAATGAATGTATATTTTTTTTAAGTTACGATTACGACAATAACGGAAATCACAGAAGAATTACACTGATCCCTCATACAAACGTTCATGCAAATTCTCTTAAAACTTCTAGTGTAGCATTATGAAATCTCAATTTCCTTGTTTCAAAAGTAGTTTTAAATATCTCTAGAGATTCTGTAATGTCGCCAAAACTCTTCAATTTAAACCCATGAATGTCGATTTTTTTTAAGTTACGATTTTGACAGTAACGGAAATCACAGAAATGAACTACATGGATCACGGCAAACAGTCACGAAATCCGATTAAAACTTATATTGTTGTACTCTGAAATCTCAATTTTATTCTCTAAAATGTAGTTTTAAATACCTCTAGAGATTCATATATGCTTCCAAAATACTGAAATTTAAACAAATGAATGTAGAATAATTTTGCAAGTTAATATTACGACAATAATGGAAATCTCAGAAATGAACTACACGGATCCCATTCATACAAACATTCATGCAAATTCTCTTAAAACTTCTAGTGTAGCATTATGAAATCTCAATTTCCTTGTTTCCAAAGAAGTTTTAAATACCTCAAGAGATTTTTTACTGTTGGCAAAACTCTTGAATTTAAACCCATGAATGTCGATTTTTTTTAAGTTACGATTTTGACAGTAACGGAAATCACAGAAATAAACTACATGGATCACGGCAAATAGCCACGAAATTCGATTAAAACTTTTAATGTAGTACTCTGAAATCTCAATTTACTTTTTTGAAAAATAGTTTTAAATATCTCTAGAGATTTTTAAATACTAAAATAAGATTTGATTTTTTACTCATAATTGTTGATTTGTTAAAGTTCCGATTTCGACAATAACAGAAATAAATGAAAACCAATCGAGAGAAACATCCTTTTATTCTCTCATAACAAAGCTGAAATTTTAAAATTTTAACGGCTGTTTGCTACGGAATGGAAACCCAGTTTTTTTTGTTACGTCGAAAACAGAATTTTGAAGCTCTTGGAATAAAAATTACAAATTACACATTTCCTTCACTCTTAAATTTACGTTACTAGAAACGAAACAGTTAGGAATAAAGGGGAAAAACTCCTTTTTAAATTTCTCGATACTTCCTGTTGCCACTCCGCGCACTTTAAATCGTAGCTGGAAAAGATGAATTACTTAATTTGAAGATCGAAAGGCGATTCTTTTTGAGTATCGCTGAAGATTTCGAAAGGCTCAAGCTGAATAGAAAGTAAACGAGGCGATGATGCTAACACATACACACACACACACACACACTTTGGAGTGAAAAATAATCAATTTCTTATTATTATTCCACATAAATTGCCACAATTTCCATTTCCTATCATAAAAATAAATCAAGTGCAAAAAAAAAAAAAAAAATCAACCTCCACCTCTTTTATCTGATTAGAAACTGGCATTTATCCAGATTTGAAGAACCTCTATTTTTTTTCTTTTTGTATTTTGGTCGTTTAGAAATGTTATTTATTTATTTTTTTATTTGACGAGGGCTTAATTCCTAATCGATCCAAATGTTTTCTCTCGCAATTTTCAATGCTAGCGTTAATGCAACTCAACTCAATGTACGTGCTAGAAGTTGTTTTTTTTTTTTTCCTTTTCATCACGGAATAAAAATTGATACGAAAATGATAGTAATAATGAATTTGTAGTAAGTATGTATGAGCGAGAATAAATATTTAATGGTGACTTGGTCTTTAAAAATTGGAGTTCCGATTTTTTTTATTGTCTTAACAGTAGCGCGAACTTTTCCTTTAAGAACATATTACTTTGTTTAGTTTAATTCGAAATTTACACACGCTGAACATGATGTTAGTTCTGCATTTTATCGATATGAAAATTCTTGATTATGGGTATTAGACGCTAATTGTTGACGTTTTTAGGATGTAATGCTGCAAAGATGGAATCAGTTGCTTGGAGAGTAAATACACTGTTGATGAAGATAATGTTAAGTTGTTTGTATTGTACCCTTATTGGAATGCTATTTATTTTTATTTATTATTTTTCATGATTCAAAAAATGATGTTACGATTAAAAAAAGCTTACGCTCAATTTAATTTTCTCTACTCAGTTTTACTGATACGAGAGTAACACTTAAATTTTTGAGATAGGGGCAGACGATACGTGGAAAAAAAATCTTTGGTCGGAAATTCAAATATGAACTTTTTTATGTCCGCAGATGATAATTTGTGGCAATAAGTGCAACTTAGCTATCTTAGCTTTAATCTATATAAAACAGTTCCGTAACTGACTGACTGACTGACAGATAACGCACAGACCAAACCGCTGGATCTAAAGGGCTGAAATTTTGCACTGCGATTCTACTTATAGTGTAGGGGTGCACTGCGAAAGATTTTTGAAAATTCCTCTTAGATTTTTTAAAATTAAATTTTTAAGCTATTTTTGTAACATTCTTTAAAGTTTGCATTTAAAATATTATACTGAGGGTTATAAAATTTATATCACAAGAAAGATCATAAAAATTCCTTTAAAATGAAATATTTTTCGAGTCTTTACCTTCATTTTCTGATTTTTGGTGAATTTTTAAACATTAAATTTTAGAATTTAATTTATTAAATGCTGATCATGTGGTTTATTTTCTTTTCGTGATACTTCAAATTAATTTTGAGTCAGTTGCATAACAACGAAAAAAATTGGCAGAAAAAATATTAAAATACGGTCGAAGATAAAATTTAACCACTAAACTAATTGAGATGGAAGTTTTTTAAGAATTCAATTGAAAATAGTATGTTTTATGGATATTAAACATAGAAATTAATTGCATACATTGCTCAATGTATTTAATTTGAATATTTATTTCTACATTATTTTGTCTATAAAAATATCCGTTACGATTTTTTTATAAATATATTTTCTTGTTTTCTTTTTGGCATTAATTGCATACATTGACCGTTGTATTTAATTTGAATGAACTCCGTAGCGAAGCACGGGTATTCAACTAGTATTTGAATAAAGAGAAAATGAAGTTGACGTCAGAGAATTGTGGAGCTATGATTTTCTATGATTTTAAAGTGGGACTAAACCTAAAAGAATGCCTTGTCTACAATTAGCATATGGAAATGAAGCTCCATCTCGTGCCACTGTATTCAGGTTGTTTACATAATTTAGAAGATGTGAAAATTTCCTCGTGGATGAAGAACACACAGGAAGTACTTAGCCAGCTGCAGTTCGTGATGAGACGTACATACCTTTTATTTGACGTTCGAACAAGTCAAGAAAGTAAAGTATGTATGTTTGAAGATGACTCCAAACCAAGATCGGTGAAAAGACAACGAACAATGAAAAAAGTATTGTATGCCATGTCTGGTCAAAGCCAATAAAGCTAGAGGGACAGCAGACAGTTACAGTTAGCTGTTACACTACTAAGTGTTCTCCAGAAATTCTACAACAGGTGAATGTTTTCTTCACCATGACAATGCATCTTCTTATACAGCAAGGATTACAGTCGAATTTCTAGAACAAAAAGGCTTCAAACTGATAGAACATACACCCTATTCTCCAGATATTGCTATGTGTGACTTTTGGCTATTCTTTTAATCTGAAAAAAAATTACGTTGGCGTCATTTTTCCTTCCGAAGAGGAGATTGGCGAGACTATAAAAGCATATTTTTCATCTATTCAAAGAAATGCATTGCTCGAGGCATTAAATCTTTGGACAATTCGCCTACAAAAGTGCACTGATCTTGGTGGAAACTACTTCAAACAATCTTGAGAGTTGGTTGAAGATTGGCTATATATTTTAATCTGAAAAATAATTACGTCGACGTCGTTTTTCCTTCCGAAGATGAGATTGATGAGACTACAAAAGCGTATTTTTCATCTATTCAAAGAAATGGATTGCTCGAGGCATTAAATATTTGGACAATTCGCCTACAAAAGTGCACTGATCTTGGTGGAAACTACTTCGAACAATCCTGAGAGTTGGAAAATTTAACTTATAGCATTTAGCCGTATCTCAAAAACGTTCAGTTGGACCTTCGTATATGTTAATATTTGACTGCTGTCAATAGAAATCCAGCTTACAGCCAGCCAAAGACATCACCTACCTAAGTACCGACCGAACTGGAAGATGCTTCACTTTGGTGAAGCAATCTGAAGGATCCTGGAGCCGACCAATCAGATCACTCCGTTTTCTCACATCGACGAACACTCGCTCCCCGATGTTATTTACAGAAATATATGCATTAAAAGGTATGACCTAGGAAATGCAGTTCATCACATCTTCCTATAGTCCTATGGTCTAACTGCAATTCTGCTTTATACCATCAGTCAAGCATACAAAATTTTCCCAAATTTGACTTATTTCACTTAGCCTGTGATCATTTATTATGCGGAAGAGTTAAGAGGTTGTTTTTGTTTCAAGGCCTCGGAATTCTGAAATACCATTCAGAATTTATCTCATAATTTAAGAGCTGAATGAAATTTTTTTTTCCATCATGGTTTCTCAAAGAAAACAGGTTTTTTTTTTAATGTAAAATATTCTAAAATTGTTCCAGAGATTTGCCCCAAGCGTTGATTGATAAAGTAAGATAGAATATATCTTTTCAGTTTTGAACTAAGAATTTTTCCTTGTTACTGTTAGCGTAATCTAATCCTTCTAAAAGAAAAATATTTAACAACTGAATTTAAACTGGTATTGTTAACTTTTTAGAGTCTTATTATCCTGTAAAATATTTTGAGGCTTAGATTGTTTTGAAAAAAAAAAAATTAAGAGCACAAAAGAATATAAAAGTTTATGGTAATTTAATGATTTTTTTTATGTGTTAAGTAAAGCTTTCGTGGTTGAAGATGCTGAAACGTGATAATATTTCACTTTTAGGAATTTTAAATTGTGAAACTTTTAAGTATATAACTCAGTGTGTATTTTTAATCTCACGACTTAAAATTGTGTTTTTTCCACAAGAAAGGAATTTTTATCAAAAGCTTAGAGCTTAGATAACATTAAAGCTTTCAGAAATTTTATTTTCTTGGAAAATTTTTCCAAATTATTATTTTTTTTCGAAAGTGGTAGGTACTTTTATCTTTCGATATTCATCTGCTGTAGACCGTGAAATTGTTGGTTGCTTGTAATGGTAGAAACGTGTGTATGAATCAACATGAAACCTGGTGCTAATTTACTTTAATCCGAGCATCCCCATGGGTGTCAATTCGTACCCTCCATCTACCTGTACTAACCACACGGAGGAATTTTTCGGGATGCAGATTTAACGTGTCTCTACCCAATGTAGACACTAGAAACTGACAGAACCTATTTCAGACATGCTAACTGCTTTTTGAGCCAAAACCTATTTCTGAATTATCTCTAATATAAATGTAAAAATATTGTTACGAATTTTACGAGTCTGTGGTAATCTAGCCGAATATGAGAATTATCGGGTGATGGATTTGGCTATTTATTTTCGTAGCCAAATTTGGCAATATTTTGCTATATTGGCGATATGGTGTCAAATGGTTGCCAACTAGACCTTTCTGGAAGATTCTAGAGATATCCGGCTGACTGACCGATAGGGGGCGCTTGGGAAGTCTATAAATATACCTGACATTGGCATTGGAACTCAGTTCAATTGCTACTGAGAACTGAATGTGTTGAAAGTGCGTTGGGCGTGTATTGTATTGAAGACTCTGGTATCCTGACTTGTGTTTTTAGGGTTTTCCACTGTATAGATGACAGTTGTTACGTGTTTTCTGTTTGAATTTGTGTATGCGCCTCATGAATTTACAGAATAATAAATTTTGCGTGCAGTTTCTGAAGAGATTTTTTTCTAATGAACCCAGGAAAAACGGAACAATATTTAGTAATTTTTTTATTATACAGGATATGTAAATATACAAAACGAAGGATAACCATTTCTTTAAAAGATAAGTTTCCAAATTTTTCACCGCAGATATTTATGGTTTACAGTTGACCAAATGGTGAATTTTAGCGGAAAACATTTCTTAAAATAGAAAAATAGCAAAGAGAAGAACACCCTATTTTTCAGCTCACGAATATATGGGTCAAATCAGATTCTCTGACATTTCCGTAATTTGATACAAACTGGAAAAAATATATATACACATTCTTTCAAACAACTGATAAGAAAAACAAGAAAGTGTAATTTTTTTTCCACAAATTTTTTCATAGAAAAAGCTGAAATAATATTTCTTTTTTCGAAGTGTTTGTCAGAGTGGAAAACTTTTATTTTCGCTTGACAGTTTTTCTTTGATAAGCTAATGTGTTTACTGTATGGTTTTCGTAAGTTTTGATTATAAAAACATAGTATCCGTAATAAAAGCAACTTTCACTCTCTGAAAGAAATTAGTTGAGTTGTGGTAGTTTATTTCGGGGGTATATTAATTCATATCAGTAGTTTTAGAATTCTTCAGATATGAATTACCTTTTTGGCGAAAAACTCAATTCTTATATTTCTCTTGACAAAATGTTTTTAAAAAATTGCAGATTACTGCATGGCTTTGGTAAGTTTTCATTGCACAAACATAAAGTCTCCGTAAAAAAATAACTTATACACTTTTAAGGAATTAACCCACTTGTAGTTTATTACGGAGCCATATTAATTCCTATTAGTAGTTTTAGAGTACTTTAGATATGAACTACTATTTTGGCGAAACACTTAATTCTTATATTTCTTTGGACAGAATTAAAAAAAAAATGCAGATTATTGCAGGGCTTTAAGTAAGTTTTGATAGCACAACATGAAGTCTCCGTAAAGAACTAACTTATATACTTTTAAGGAATTAGTTGATTGTGGTAGTTTATTACGGGGGCATATTAATTCATATCAGTAGTTTTAGAATTCTTTAGATATAAACTACAATTTTGGCGAAAGATTCAATTCTTATATTTCTCTCTCCAAAAATACAAAAATAAAAATTGCAGATCACTGCATGGCTTTGGTAAGTTTTGATTGCACAAGCATAAAGTCTCCGAAAAGAATTAACTTATACACTATTGAGGAATTAGTTGACTTGTGGTAGTTTATTACGGGGCTATATTAATTCATATCAGTAGTTTTAGAGTTCTTTAGATGTAAACTACAATTATGGTAAAAATCTCAATACTTATATTTCTGTCACCAAAATTAAAAAAATAAAATTTGTAGATTACTGCATGGCTTTGGTAAGTTTTGACTGCACAAGCATAAAGTCTCCTTAAAGATTTAACTTATACACTTTTAAGGAGCTAGTTTAAATGTGGTAGTTTATTACGGAGCTATATTAATTCATATCAGTAGTTTTAAAGTTCTGTAGATATAAACTCCCAGTTTAGCGGTAAACTCTATTCCGAAAATTCTCTTGCCAGAAAAAAAATAAAAACTTGCAGATTACTGAAAAAATATAGAGAAGTAATAACAAATCACAATGCAATTATTTTCCCACGAGTTGAAATAAATTACATATAAATATGGATAATAGTTGGAGTAATCTATATGTAAATTAAGGCGGTAATTTTGATAACCTACATATTTCTGCAAGTAAAAATTATAAAAAACATACATGCAAATGAGTGCAATAATGTACAGAAGAAAATTATTTTTAATTGTCTAGATGCAAATTAAGAGGATTAGAATAACACGAGTTTATTTTAATGTAATTAAACTAATTTACACTTGGAATAGGAAAATAATTAACTCTTCAGCTGCGGGGGATTTTCATATTATTCTGTTCATAATCGGGGGTGAATATTACATCTTGTAATAGATTTATCACAAAAAAACTCTTAATGCAATAGAAAAAGTTAAAATAATTGGGGGAAAAATTTAAAAAATTAATTATTAACTTACAACTTTCGGGAAACACAAATATCGCGCTTAAGAAAATATCGATATCATAATGCCGATAACAATTTAGGAAAGACAAACATTTTCTAGAAGCGATATTATTTAGAATGATATGTTTTGTTTATATGCATGACTTTCTAGAAGCGTATTGGGTGAAATGACGTTTCCCTATATTCAAATACATAATTAAATTCGTTCGATCAGAAACTGACGTTTCCTGCGTTTCCGATACTTTAAAAATTCGATACAACGTGGTTCTAGCGGGGACAGACTAGAAGAGACCATATAGAAAGCGATTTCGGCGGTTTCAGGTTAAAAGAAATTTTTATATAAACTATTGAAATAACTTTGATACATATAATTTATCTTTGACTGCTTGATTCAGGTAATTAAGAAAGTAATTAAGGGCAATCAAACACATATTTTAAAATTACTTTGCTAATAAAAGAGAAATATATTAATCGTTTTTATTTAAATAATGTCACCTTGAAAATTTTTTCGGACTTCACTCTAATTGCACGCACAAGAATCAGTAATAGTTAGATACAAGGCTTAAGGAAAAAAAATCAGGTAGTCTCTTCTAACGAAACTACCGCGGGTTATTAACTTAGGATTACTTATCGTTGCTTACCTCTTTTGTATATATATATATATATATATATATATATATATATATATGTGTGTGTGTATATATATATATATATATATATATATATGTGTGTATATATATATATATATATATATATATATATATATATATATATATATATATATATATATATATATATATTTATTATTTACAAAACTTTCAAATGTATCACTTTAAACAAATACCTTTTCAGCCCGTGTTTATTAATATTAAAATCATATTAAGTTGCTTAAAATGTGAGATAAAAATTATAACAATATATACAAGTTGAGATAATGGTTAGAACAACCTACGTAAAACTTTAATAACACACATATAACAAAATAAAATATTAAGCAGTGTCCCGATATTTAACGAAATTTATCCATCAGGTATAATGACCAAATAAAACCAGAAGCCGTGCTTTAGAGAAGCCATGCATCAGAGTTATTTGAAGGCTACACAGCATTGCCGATGAATGAAGGACGCGCTTAGAGAAAAAACACAATGAATTCCACTAAAAAAGGCAACCTGAAAGTGCATGGGGAGGACAAACGCGAACGCGAGCATTATCTAATAAACTTTCGAATCAATCAGAACCGCATTATTGTAAAATATCTTGTACGTGTACATTACGCCCAATTTACGAGCGGAAATTGGTAATGCGTCTAAAATGGAGACGCTATATCGGAGAGCTACATTAATAGCTTTCGGATCCTCCCCTGATCATTTTTTGATGCATTAATATTGCTATTTTGTTGACGTAAATTTGATTTCGCATCTTAGCGTCATATGTTGCATCGCATGAAACATTATTACTACCAATTTTAATTTTTTTTTTTGACAAGCATTGAGGAAATTTTATTTCTTCTGATTCACATCAACGAATTGAAATCAGAATGTTGAATAAAAGCTGAATTATCATACCAAGAAGCTGAAATATTGAGATAATAAATAGAATAATTACAAGATAAAAAGAACTTTTTATATACCATGTTTTTAAATTTTCTGTTGAATCATATAAAATTGACAATTCTATGTATTGATAAAAACTTTTTAAAATTTTTTCATGAATTATCCCATCAACTTGAAAGAAAATGAAGTTAATTGGAAGTTAACTTGCTTTTAAAATTTCGTTCCCGTCCCGGCCGATAGATGGCTGCACCAGTATACAAAACAAAATTAACTGAAAATTAATTCAATTCTGCTTAAAAATGGCTAAAAGTATTAAAATAATGCACTGTCACCGTGTTCTGAGCTATTCTAAAAGTTTCAAATGTCTAGCTAGTCGGGAAGTTAGTTAAAAATCGATTGCAAGATTTGTACTAGACAAACACACACACAAACAAGAAAGCGAGTTAATAAAAACATGGTAAAAAGAAATTGTATGGAAGTACGATAAACCGAAATACCGTACTTTGTGACGGATTTTGAGTTTTTTCCTGTGTCAGCCGATCAGTTTTAAAATCAGCCCAAAACGAACAATCGCAAAACATCGGCACATCGTTTCCTTACGTAGTAATGTATTGAGCTAACCCGGATCTTTAATTGCCATTGAGGAATTAAAGTTAAAATGTGTCACAAAGTTGCCCCGCCGAGTGGGGCTACTTTGTGACATCTCTGTTTTCACCATGGAATCCAAGAGGAAAAAATACTTGACACAAAGTTAGATGATAAAACGCTTATCAAAAGCTTGATACATAATTATATATATACCTATTTACTAATATTGGATAGCGTTATCTATATCTTTGACATCAAAGGGACATCCGATGTCCAGAGCAGACATCAGTTCTTTGGGAAGATGAAGAAATTCGTCTTTTCGCAGATCATTCTCCTTAGGGTAGACTTTTTTTCCAGATAGTCAATACTTCTTTCTCTCCACTGGTATTTTAGAGGACGGAAAAATGCAATATTGAACGGCTGGAGGAAGTGGGTCGACTTTGTGGGTTGTTTTTTTTGTGACAGTGTCAATGTGTCACAAAGTAACCCCGTCACCTTTCGATATTTAAGTTACGTTCTCATATCTCTCGGAAACCTAACTACACAAATGTTATATTGCTCCACAATCGAACCAACATATTGACAATAAAAAATAATTACCTGTGGTAGTTGGTTATATAAGGGGTTAGCCTTCACCACACAAAGTTCCCGAAGTTTGAGTAAATAGCTTGACAACAGGTTTGAACTATACACTGGTCAGCAAAGACAAATGGCACGCAGAAGCTTCGGACGCTGACCACTAGGTGTCTCTGCATGTCGTACAAGCTGTTGGCTCTGTTCTTTGTCTACCCAGTATCACGGGCGCTGCGCAAGATCCGAAATACGAAAAAATTACTGTGTGTCACGAAGTTACCCTGCAGTCACAAAGTAACTCCCACCCCGTTTTACGGCATATTACATATATATTTATTGTATATATATATATATATATATATATATATATATATATATATATATATATATATATATATATATATATATATATATATTATTTATTATATTTCTTTCTACATAATTTGTATCTTTATTAAGTAAGACATTGAAAATATCTTTCTATACCTAACAAAACATAAAATATTCTTTTCTATAAATCCTCCTATAAATTTGAGGTACTTATTATAGTCCGGTGCGTCCTTAAAATCTGGTACGTTAATAAACATAATTTTGTAAACAGCACCAGTTTGAAAAGGAATTCATTTTTAAGCCAGAAGGCGAGTAATTATTCTATTAAATACCAAAATTCCTCGTTAAGTTTCCAAAAGTTTTCTTTTCCTTTGAAATCAATGACGGACAATTTTTAAAAAAATTTAATGGAACTTCCGCTAATAAACACAAATATTTTATCACGGGAAAAAAAAAGATTTACATAACACACCCGAGGAAACATCACTCACGTTTTCACACTTAAGGCTAATGCTTGTAAAGCACTGAGAAAAGCAAGCTAAATTATCACTGTAAATTATTCAGAGAAAAACGAACACCGTTGTATGCTAATATCTGAAAAATACAGACTTAATAAATTAAAAGTGTCTCAAGCAGTGCTTCTGGTATCACGTGATAGCCGTGTCCCCCTTCCTCGGGGGAACGGCTCTCAAAACAGGAAAAAGGCCATTAAAATTAATTACAGCTCGCAGCTGCCTCATTAAAAACTGCAATTTTGAATACTCCGCCTCATAATTTCATTTTCCACCCTTTTGTGTTATGATTTCTATACGCAATTGGCAGCTACCTTTACATGAGGGTATTTCAATGAGCAGGCGTCGTTTTAACTGTAACTGCAATCTTCCATTTTTATAGGGGAGCGGAACGAGCATGATCTGAATACCTTTTAGTTTGTCGATACGTGGTTAGTCGATAAAACGAAAGAGTTGCCTCAATTACTAGAAATAAGTGCCTGTAATAACAAGTACGCGACAGAAGGAAATATGTATCGGAGAATTCAGGCTTTTGATGCCTGCATAATATGTTACATTATCTTAGCTTTAACATAAAATTTGCTAAACAAGCATAACGATATGCTGATTATTATCCTGTATAATTGCATCCCGTGATTAAGAAGCGAACAAAGTCGCGCTGTAGAAGGGCCTCCAGGACAAAGTGCCGTCCACTTTGCAGAATAAAAAATTAATTTCGATCTCTTTTGACTGATTAAATTTCACGCACATTTTCTCGAAATGATGTTTCATGCTATTTCTATTTAAGCATATTAACATCACTTTAAAGTATTCACAAACCGGGACAGTAGATACGGTTTTACGACTAGATATTCAACAGCATTTATTAAATCGCTGAAAAAGAACAACACTGAGCATAAACCTTAAAAATTTCTAAATCACTCATTTGATTCTATCTCCTTTAACTGGTTAAATTTTATGCTAAGTTATGTTTTGCTCAAAAGGATGTTTCAGGTTATATTAATTTAAACAGTTTAACAGCACTTAACAATATACAAAGCCATGTTAGCAACAAGGGTTTGAATCTTTGATACTCCACATCATTTATAAAATCACAGAATAAAGAACACTGTGAGCATAAATCTTAAAATTTTCTAAATCACTCTCATTTGATTCTATCTCTTTTAACTGGTTAAATTTTATGCCAAGTTCTGTATTGCTCGAAATGATGTTTCATTTTATATGACTTTAAACAGATTAACAGCTCCTAACAACATTCAAAGCCAGGATAGCAACAAGGGTTTGCCTCTTTGATACTCCACAGCATTTATTAAATCACAGAAAAAAAGAAGAACACTCGGAGCACAAAGCTTAAAAATATCTAAATCACTCTCATTTTATTCTATCTTTTTTAACTGGTTAAATGTTATGCTATATTCTGTTTTACTCGAAATGATGTTTCAGGTTATATGAATTTAAACAGATTAACAGCCCTTAACAACATTCAAAGCCAGGATAGCAACAAGGGTTTGTCTCTTTGATACTCCACAGCATTTATTAAATCACAGAAAAAGAACACTCTGAGCACGAACCTTAAAATATCTATATCACTCTCATTTTATTATCTCTCTGATTAAATATTATGCCCCGTTCTCTATTGTTTGAAATGATTTTTCAAGATAGTCGTATTTATACGGATTAACACCACTTCATAGTATCCACAACCAGGATAGCAGCTGAGAATGCCTTTTCAATATTCCATAGCATTCACTAAATCACAGATGAAAGAAAAAATGAAATGAAATAACAGATAAAAGATGAAAGAATATATCTCTTTGCACAAAGCCAATAAAAATGTCTAAATCACTCCTCATTTGATACTATCTCTTTTAACTTGTTAAATTTTATGCTATATTCTGTTTTGCTCGAAATGATGTTTCAGACACCTTGGATTTAAGATTTACAGCCATGAAAAATACTCAAAACCAGGATAGGAGATATGATTTGCGCTGTTGCAAAGCACTTATTAAATCACGGGAAAGAAACGGGAAAGAAAACTGAGCACGAAAATCAAAAACATCTGGTTAATATAATAGTATGCTTTCATAATAATTTCGAAGAAGTTGTGATAAATTTACTTCGAATATTTTTGTGTAGAACAAAGAAGGAATTGTAATCGATTTTAATTGTAGTTTCGAGAGTTATATTAGGAAACATTCACAATTTGTATATCCCCGCCAATCTAAATATTAAGTTCATTATTGCCACGCAGAGATAGAAAAAAGTCTGTGAATATCAATACCTGGAAGGCTAACACGGCTTTCCGCACTATCGAAAATTGCCGCTTGACTTCATTCATTCAAAAATAGGTTTAGTAACGGGCAAAAGTCAAAAATCAATCGCAACGATATCTATATCATTACTGTGTTTTGTAGCCGGGTTTAATGTTGTTTGTCAGCCAAAAGCGTTTCCTTTGTATCTAACGTGATGGTGTACGGGAGTTGTTTACCTTTTCCCTACTGAACCCTTCCACAGCTGCACGTAACACACGCAAAAGCGTTTCGCATTTTTAGCGAAAGAATGACCCGAGAGTGATTCAGATGTTTATAGGGTTTGTGCTTAAACAAATCCTTCTTTTTTCTGTGATTTAACGAATGCTATGTAATTCCGGAGTGTTTGACGGTAGCTATTGATATGTCTAAGGACTGTAAATCTGTTAACATTCATAAACCTAAAACGTCATTTCGAGTAAAACAGAATACATCATAAAATTTATGCTTCTTAATATTTTGCTCTTCATTGTTTTTCCTAAAAAAAGAAAAATCCACATACCTCTAGGAATAAACTGAACTGAAATCATGGAAGCACGGAAATTTTATGCATGGAATATAGCATAAAATTTAATCATATTTCATAAAATTTATGCTTCTTAATATTTTGCTCTTCTTTATTTTGCCTAAAAAAAGAAAACCCCACCTATCCCCAGGAATAAACTGAGCTAAAATCATGGCAGCACGGGAATTTTATTCATGGAATATAGCATAAAATTTAACCATATAGCATAAAATTTATATTTTTTAATATTTTGCTCTTCTTTATTTTGCCTAAAAAAAGAAAACCCCACCTGCCTCCAGGAATAAATTGAACTAAAATCACGGGAGGATTATTTCTATTTTCATCAGTTCTATTTCATGAGTACGTTTTTTAGAAACTTATAAAAGGCGTCTACACAAAATAATTTTGTTAACCAGATTTCATAATATACTTACGTAAAATAGATTACAGAACTTCTGAGACAGAAGTGATGAAAATTGTAAATAATCTTACTTGATTTTAGTTCAATTTATTCCTGGGATTTTTCAGGCAAAATAAAGAATAGCAAAGTATTTAAAAGTATTTATGCTTGATTGATTTTCAAACTGAAATAATAATGCTGGAAAATATTATAATATTATTTGTCAATTAGGTCATTTTATTCTCAATATTTCATTTAGTTGGTCTGGCAAAGAGCAAAAGAAAAATACTGAATAGATATGTTTTAATAATGCACACAGTGTTTCAGATTAGTTAGGTTTACATCAACACGCCCAATTTATTCTTAAACTTCTTTATAAAAAATAAAATCTTGTTTAAAAAATCAATTCATATTTTGTAGGAACATTTTATATATCTCAATGTATAAGATATAAATATGTACTGAAATTTGAAAGTAAAATTATTATTTCTGGGTCTTCCTCAACATGTATTATTTTATCATACATTCCTTAATAAAAAATCAATTCTGAGACTGAAAGATATATAATTTTTTTATGCTGGTTGTAAAATTTAGATTTTTAAATGAAAGACCTATCTATGTTAAATTTTGTTCCGACTACTTCATTAAATATTTTAGTTTTCGTTTCATGTAGAAAAAGTATATATAAACTTTAAATTAAAAGGAGAAAAGAAATTATAAGAAATTTAAGAAAATTTTCAAATATCGTATTTTCAAGCATAAAAATAATTGACTACTATAAAACTAAAATTTTCTATAAATCTAAAAAAAATTCTGTTTAATCTCATTTTGAATGAAAATTTTATAAATCTCCCCGGGTTAAAACTAAAGTAAAATCAAGGAAATTCCAGTTATTTATTTTAACTAAATTTGATTCTAGATAAATCAAACTTCCCAAAATATGAAATATTATACACATATATTTTATCAGATTTTAGTAACGTTTTTCTGTACTATTTATATATTCCTCGTGTTTTTCATTTCGCATAATATATTAACTGATCTCCCATGATAAATAAAAGTAAAATCATGGAAATACTGGTTATTAAGTTGAATCAAATCTGATTCTAGATAAATCAAAATTCACAAAATATGTTCATATTAAACACGTATTTTTTCTAAGATTTTAGTATATTTTAAATGAGTTTCTCATGCAATTTGTCATAATAAAACAAGGAATCGAAGTATTTAAACGCGTTAAATTAACATATTTCTATTCCACTTCCATTAAATATTCTACATTTTGTATTTTTCCCTTAAATAAAACCATAATATAAAAATTTACGTGAAGTAAAATCGGAGATACGTTAGAACAATTTTTTTAACTCTTTTATCAGAAGATGAGACATGGCATTTAAATATATCTTTTCTATACTTTACTAGTATATTTTGCGGGAACAATTTATCTCTAAAAATACAAAACAAGGAAATACTTGTCTACTTTTATATTAAATCTAATTTTAGATACATTAGAGCTCATAAAAGTCTCATAAAAATATTTTTTTATCAGATGCTAGTAAATTATATACCACAGTTATATAAATTGTTCATTTAGGTTGTAAAGTAGGAACGGCTCGATTAAATATATCTCTGGTTAGTTTACTCTCCTTTTCTGCAAATTTCTTTAAAGATTTTGCCATTTATATTTAGCCTGAGCAATCTATACAGTGTTAAGCGTAAAATAAATCAAAATTTTTAACTGATTTTAGGCAATTTTCTGAACTTTTTTCAATGGTTTTAAATCTATGAAGCTTACAAAATCTCATACGTAAATATTCTCTTAGATAAATATTCCCGGGATCTCCCTTCTTTTTAAGTTCGTACAAAGAATTTATTCCTCTTCCGAGGGAAAATTAAATTAAATCCTGGAAATATTAATAATTAATTCCGATCTATTTAATTCTACATAAATCTTAGTTCATACTGCCCTTGCAAATACTTTTTTAAAAATATATTTAATATATTATATATTTATAGCCTATTTCTATATAAAAGCTAGCTTAAATGTATCTCTGGTTAGTTTGTTCTCCGTGTCTGCCAATTTCCTTAAAGATTTCCCCCATTATATTTAGCTTGAGCAATCTATACAGTGTTAAATGTAAAATAAATCTAAATATATGACTGATTTTAGGCAATTTTTCTGAACTCTTTTCAATGGTTTTAAATCTATGAAGCTTACAAATTTCATACTGAAATATTATCGTAGATAAATATTCTCGTCATTTCTCTTTTTTCAAGTTCGTACGAAGAATTTATTCCTCTCCTGAGAGAAAATAAAAATTAAATCCTGAAAACATTGATAATTAATTCCAATGTATTTAATTCTATATAAATGTTAGTTCATGCTACCCATTGCAAATACTTTTTTTTAAATATATTTAATATGTTATATACTTATATAATATTTTAAATATATTTAAAATATTATAATTTATATAGCCTATTTCCATATAACAGCTGGCTTAAATGTATCTATGGTTAGTTTGCTCTCCTTGTCTGCAAATATCCTTAAAGATTTTGCCATTTATATTTAGCTTGAGCACTCTACACAGTGTTAAGCGTAAAATAAATCAAAATTTATAACTAATTTTAGGCAGTTTTCTGAACTTTTTTCAATGTTTTTAAATCTATGAAGCTTACAAAATCTCATACGTAAATATTCTCATAGATAAATATTCTCGGGATCTCCCTTTTTTAAAGTTCGCACAAAGAATTTATTCCTCTCCCGAGAGAAAATTAAATTAAATCCTGGAGACATTAATAATTAATTCCATTCTATTTAATTCTATATAAATGTTAGTTCATGCTACCAATTGCAAATACTTTTTAAAGCATATTTAATATATTATATCCTTATAGTCTATTTTTTTTGCTAATTACTTTATGGATATAAATATACAATTTACATTCTTCGCACAAACCCACACACATCCAACAATCATTACAAAAACGCAAAATTTTTAAAACAAACCTCATTGTTGTATCAGAATTCTAAAGCAGGTTTCATCAAGTTAATGCATTCCAATTTCGAGATTTTGCTTTTCTGCGCCTAAAATTTATAACCCAGGATATTTGGCCAGAGGAAACAAAAGTTAACAGAATCTTGTGAAATAAATCAAATATGTGCTTTATATGGGATTTTTTATTGCTTTAGTCCCCGTGGACTTCACGGGGTTGAATGAATTAATATGCTAAATGCAGGCTAATTATGCATCGCTGAAATTCGGCATTGTTAGAGTAAATTTATTCCCGTAATTTCATTTTACTGGTCCCATAAACACTTCACTTCCATATGAATAGGAATTTCATAATTTTTCAATCCATTCATTCCGTTGCGGAATTTGTGATTTCCTGGAAAAAATTAAAAATTTCAGGTAGTCTCTTCTAACGAAACTACCGCGAGTTATTAACGTTGGATTACTTATCGCTGCTTACCTCTTTTGTATGTATATATGTATGTATGTGCTATATATGTATATATATATATGAAACTTTTGACGCATTTAGGTACTTTTCTGTTTAACTGGTTACTGCTTGCCCAAGCGATACAAACTGTGTTTGGCGCGGTGCCAAAATTATAACTCCCGACGCCGGACCTTAGCGTCTGAAATTTTGCTTTCCGGAGGACAGTTATGGAGGAACGCAACTCTACATTAAAACAAGATCTCCCGTTTGCACTTGACTGTCACTCGCTTTCGAAACATAAAATCTGGGAACTATCTGCGTCGATAAAATTTTGTTCTTACAGGGTCCCTGGGTGAGCTTTTGGGCAGGAAACGTTGCTTCTAGAAGCTTTAAGATAAGGACAACCGATACTTATATTTTCCATTAAATTTGGTTGATAAAGTAACCAAACTCAAATTGAGGATATATCTAATGGCAAAATAAAATAATATACAGGGCATTTTAGAGCATTTTTTAAAACATTTATCAAAGTTTTAAACTGACCTGCATATAAATTTTAATTTTTTTTAATTTGACTATTTTAATTTGTAATGAAGGTAAAATTTACTCATCTACAAAAATATTGCTCCAATTCATGGTTTGTTTGCATTAATAATTAGGAAATAAGGGGAATGTTTACCATATCTAATAAGCAGTCAACAACTAAGATTAATACCACCAGGCATAAAGATTCCTAAAAGCTCTAGCCATGACACTTCTATCTGCAGGATTACCAAAACTTGAATTTTATTGCGATGCACTGAAGTATGGCTATAAGGATGTAGCCATTAAGAAATCAACAACTTATTTTTATATCACCAAGGATAAAAGATTCCTAAAAAGCTCTAATCTGGACACTTCCATTTGCAGGACTACCGCAACTTGAATATTAATGCGATGCACTAAAGTAGGTCTATAATGATGAAGCAATTAATAAATCAACAACTTATCTTTATATCGCCAAGAATAAAAACTTCTAAAAAGCTCTATCCATGACATTGCTATTTATAGGGCTATAGCAACATGAATTATATTTCAATTTACAAAAGTTCGGGCCTGTTCACATAGGAGTCCGTTGCGTTGCGTTAAGGAAAAGATGACGTTGAGACGAAAATAAACCAATCATATGCCTCCAAACGATTAGCAATGGAATTTTTAACGCCTATGATTGGTTTATTTTCGTTTCAACGTCATCTTTTACTTAACGCAACGCAACGGACTCCTATGTGAACAGGCCCTTAGTGAACGGCTATAATTAGGAAAAATATTAAAAGTCCTACTATTGAATTTAAAAAAATTAATTGTTAAATTTGAAAAACTATGAAATATAAACTAAAAACATAATACCGGGATTAATTCCCAGCAACCCTATTTGAAATTTATCTCCAATTGCGGCGAAGCCAGGTTCTTCTAACCTCATAATTGAATTCAAAAGAAATATGCAATCCATAAACGTCATAAAAAGCTATGGGGTTACTATTAATTAAAACAATAAATTTTACATAACTTTTAAGTATAATTGCATCATCTGAGCTTTCTGTGTTTATATCTAAAATACCGGATGCTTAAGATTTGCGACTCCACTGAAACTTGTACCTTTTTCGCCAATAATAAAGCAACAAAAGCTCTAATCATGAAATACATAAATTCGAGATTTATAAGTTTATCAGCAGCTTTGATTTTGATGCTAATGGGAAAGATGGTTGGTAGCTCCAGTCAGAAGTTCTAACATTAAAACATATTAAAGCATTAAAAATTATAAACCAAAATAGTGAAACTGAGTTTTTACATATCTATCACTCCGTTTGATCTTATCTGTGTCACCAAGTACAGAGTAACAAAAAAAGCTCTAAGCACGAAATACTTAAAATCGGTATTTATAAATTTACAACCAATTTGAAATTGAATGTCAATAGTAGGGACGGAAGGTAGTTCCAGAATGAGGTCCTAACATTTATGCATATAAAAGCATTAAAAATTATAAACCAAAATCGTGAAACTGAGAATTTATATACATATCACTCCGTTTGATCTTATCTGCGTCACAAAGCTCAAAGTAGTAAAAAAAGCTCTAAGCGCGAAATACTTAAAATCGTGATTGATAAGTTTATAGCCAATTTGAATTTTTGTGCCAGTAGTAGAGAGGGAAAGGTAGTTCTAGTAAAAAGTCATAACATTTAAAAGCATTAAAAATTATAGACCAAAATCATGAAAATAAGATTTACAAAAGAGAATGCAAAAAATCATTATGCTGCAATAAACAAAAGTCTTAAAATTTACTCATATTTCATAGTAATTACATAAACAGATCTCATTATGTGTACAGTCGATAACAGAAATATATATTTATCCGAAATGAGGGGAATTTTTAAGGTTTACGAACCCAATTATTGTATGGTAGGCACACAACAATAGCTAAAACAAAATTTCAAGCAATTGAAGAGAACAGAAATGTAGGAACATGCCACTTGGCTCTCAAATTTCCAATAATTATTTTGTAAAACCTTCCAGACAGTGACAAACACCGAAGCGAATGCGTTCACAGAACAAACTCACAGAACAACGGATCAATATTTACAACGCACGTTGAATAAAGGATCAAAAATGGAGCTCAAAAATCAACTTTGATTCTCAAATTCCGAGTTCTCGTCTTTGACAACGTTACTTTTTTTTAAAAAAAGGCGGACTAATTTCCCGAACGTCGTGAATAAATTTGTCTTTCTACGAATGGCAACAGAGAGCAATATCACAGCTTAAATCAGAGAGCACCGAAAAGAAAATTTTCCCCATTCTCACAATAGATAAAGCTTTCGAGAAGGGATAAACACTCTGCATTATTTGAATTACAAATGAAGAGAACAGTTATTTCAGCTGCTTTTTGAAAAAAAGTCACTCCGTACTTAAAGCCATTTGAGTCAGGTGGAAATGCATTTGCTTGAAATGCAATAGATATGCGTTTCGCCGGGTTGTACTTCAAACATTCAAAGGCAATTTCGAATTTGCTGCGTTTCTGCACTTTTTCAAAAATTTTACATTTAATATGTTGGAAAAAATAATTCGCTCTAAGCAGGAATTTCGAGTTAATTTGTTCATCGAAATGTATAAGGAAAGAAATATGTACCTGGGTGATAGAAACATTATGGATTCAAATTAGCTCATAATATTAGCAATAATCTAGCAACAGTCAAACATGGAAAAAAGATCAAAGTTCATTTGGAAGAATGAAAAAAGCTTATAGATAGAAGCTTTTACATACAAGAGTAATAAAACTAAATAATTTTCTCGCTCCAAAGTTCCAGCAACGATTATGAAGCGAATGGCTTTGTAAAACACCCCTCATAAATTTTATAAGACTTTCCAAACTTCTTTGGATAAAATCTTAGGCTTTCGATTTAACCTCAGGGTTATATGGAGGCTGAGATTACATGGTCGAGTTACAGACACGGCTTTACTTGAAACTAAAAAGTGTATTTTAATCTCCAAATGTAAATAAGAATAGATTCAAAGAGCAATGGTACTTGTTTATTTTAATCTCCAAATGTAAATAAAAAGTAGAGTGGATGATTTGTCATGATTATTTCGTAGCAGTTTATTAATAACTAAAGATTGAAAGAGCAATGGTACTTATGATGACGTAGTTCGTTTAAACTTTCACCTCGTAAAACTCATAACCGGCTACTGGCCGCTTGACAAACTTGCCACAGGCTGGATGAACCCTAGCCAAACTTATCAGAGCCCAACTAAATCAGATTTCTAATCTTATGCCTTTTATACCACACTTTAGCCAGTTTAAAATTCTGAATCAATAATCGCTTTGAAGGTGCGATCTTCAGCGTTATTCAAAAGCGGTGTTGGTCATTTCATATGCACGGAATTACGTCAAGCAAACGAAAAAAGAAAAATTTAGAATGAAGAAATTTTGTGGAACAGCAAAAACAAAGCCAAAACCACGTAAGTATGCGACTACTTGTACTAACCCCGAAGAACTAAAAGTAGTCTACTAACAGAATATCGATAGGCACAATCACAAACTTTTGGCTAAAAAAAATCGTTATTAAAAAAAAGTGTTTATTACGTCATAGCCACAGAGTGATGTCAAAAAAACGAAAAAATAAAAATTGAGAATGAAGAAATTTTGTAGAACGGCAGAAAAAAAGCCAAAATCACGCAAGTATGCGACTACTTGTATTAATCCCGAAGCACTAAAAGTAAACTACTAACATAATCTAGATAAGAAGAAGCACGCACTTTTGGGTAAAAACGATCGTTATAAAATTTAAAAAATTATTTATTACGTCATATCCACAGAATGACGTCACACACGTGAAAAAAGAAAAACAAACAATGAAATCCATGAAGATATTTTGTAGGACAGCAAAAACAAAGCTAAAACCACACAAGTATAGGATTACTCGCGTTAACCCAAAGGGCTAAAAATAGACACAAAAGCTACTAACAGAACAGGCTCAATCAAAATTATTTAGCGGAAAAAGAGCTGATTGGATAAGCCTTGCCAGGAGATTCATTAAGTAAAAGCGGATTGTCACTCACAGGAAACTTGTGGAAACACAAACAGGTACAAAAGGCTTTGGGGTTATTGAGAAGCCTTTTGTTCATGGAGGCTGATTGGTCAAATAACGTCAGATGTTGGATAATAAGATTTGATAAAGGACTCTTAAGAAGATCGGATATACCACTAAGAATAATTTGATACAAATTCAGGATCGGTTTGAAGCATTCACTTCGTATAATACATACCGAAACCTATTTACTTTGGAATAGCATAAGATTTAGGGAAATCAATAAACTTCTGAAACTGAATCAATAAATCAGATTTATTTAATGTGTATTTCGACATTGATTTATTTATATGACCTTTTCTATTATTCAAGGACAAAAGAAACGAACATCGCGACTTTTATAGCATATCTTCCAAATTTGTTATACAATCTCAACTCTCTGAAACCGTTTTCCCTTGATTAAATTGTAATGCATAAAACATGAGATTCTGTTACCCGCTGGAACGTTCTGACAACAGACTTAACCGGACAATCATCGGGCAAAATTCTTCCACTGTTGCTAGCAAAATGAAATGCCTTTCGCGCTAGGTAATGAAAGCCGTTATGATTATGCAAGAGACTTTTACCCCTTGCCTGTCATACTAACTATTATAAAGATATTATTCATTTCATTTTAAAGGTTCCTTTTATAAATGTTCGCTCACACGGAAGAAAGCTCTGAAGCTTTTGATGCAAAATGAATTGTATAGGTTATCTCTTTCTCGTAATGAACATAGATCGTAAGTGGTACTAACGATTCATTAATCTGTCGGGTACTCAAATAAGGTTTTCAAATGCAGGTGATTAGAGGCTAAATAATTTTGATTTTATTTACCAAGGAATAAGAGAGAATGAATAAAAATATAATAATATAGATAATAAAAGAAATTATAAACAAAAGAAATTAAAGAATTTATCTTCTCTATGCATACATGATATAATTCTCGCCAATCCGTAACGCTTCATCAAAGTTTAAATTTTTGAGCGTCTTTTTCATTATTTCTTTCATATGCGCAGGAAAGGAATTGACAGAAAGGGGTGTGTGCCGTAGTGGCCGTAGGTGGCCGGTGGAACAACTCCTGCTAATTTTCTCTCTAATCTTTGATTATTTCTTCCATAAGGAATAAAATGAATAGGCACACAGGGAAGTGATACACCAAAGGGGAATTGATTGCCATACGCACCAAGGGTGTACACCCGTATTGACTAAAGAAACGCAAAATATGTAAACTTAATAAATTCGGTAGAAATGTAAATAAAATAAATAACACTATATATATATATATAATATATATATATATAGTCAAGAATTAATTAAGGGAAAGAATAATTAAGTTAAAATTTAAAGGGGGATTCAAGATAGATTATTTTCGTGGCGCCAAAAGCCACTAGTTTCATATTCCTAGACGCGTTGTGGGTGAAAAAAAAGGGTTTTTCCCCGTTTCTGAGAATGACCTCGGTTAACGGAAGTGGATTGAAGTTCCATCGGGGAATTTATTTTTAGATAAATGTACAGGGTAGGGTGCGAAAACAAGCTTCTAGAACTTTCTAGGTGATGCTCTGCGCATGTGCCATAAGGGGTAGACTCGCTAATTTGACCCAGAATTACGCAGAACGCGAGATAAAATCGGTGCTGGTGGACGTGCGTTCGTCGGGTCCCCGTATTTGAAAATCGCGAGCGCTGAAACGTGCCGAATTGGAGCGGTGGTTAACATGGAATCGAATTGAATAAACATTACTTAATCTGGACGATGTTGAGCATTTACTTTTGAGTGTCTGCCTTCCCTCGATGTCATGGACGTTAAAATGAGAAGACTCTAATTGAGATGTTATAGCAGGCAAAACAAACGCCTGTCATATATATATATATATATATATATATATATATATATATATATATATATATATATATTGTATATATGTATGTATGTAATTGACACGTTGCTTACACCACGTAACATTTATCTAATTAATTTATCTAAGGGCAGTCCTCATTAAGACCTGTGGCAATGAAATGCTATTAAAATCCTAACCAAGATCTTTATTAATTAACTTTAGTTAAACCCCAATTTAATCCGCTAAGTTGCTATTTCCCATCATCATCTCATCTCACGACACGTGACCTGAACCAACGGCGGGCAGCACTAATCTATGCTTTGTTATTTACGCGCTTATGCAAAGGCGCGGGTGATGAATCTTGTGACATACGTGAATCAGACTCTTGTGATTTCGAACATTCGAAGATTTCGGCAGTCCGATCGCGCGCTAGGCAGTTAATCATTGATGACCTCATAGTCTTGTGAACTCTTCGTTGCAAAATCAAGCTACTTCCTGAATTGGAAAACACTAGAATTTCTAATAGTAAATTACCATTTAAAGTTAATTTACCTAATTTTAACCCTAATTAAATCTACTTAATTATAGTTTACGTTCCTAGCATAATATATTATATACGTGTGTGTTTTTTTGTCTGGTGTAGGGCTGCTCATGATTGTATAAATATAATTCATTATATAATTTATTTAATCATATTACTACGTATATTCACTATATTATTGATTTATACAAAATTATAGTAAATAAAATTAAAAAAATAGAAATAATGTGTAAGCATGTATACAAAATGAAACACATGAATTAAAACATAAAAATATGTATAATTACAAAGCAAAAATAGCAACGACTGTAAAAATATATAAATGTCTAACTAATAAAAACTGAATTAAATAAAAATGAATGCACACATTTGTAAATAAATGAATAATTCCTCTACCATGTCGGTTGCCTCATACCTTATTATGTAAAGAACTTTATTACACGCCATACTTGAAAGGAAACACACAATACAATGGAAAGATTACACTTAGCAAACCTCCAATTGTCACTAAATAGCTTTTCCTATGTACCTCCTGTACACTATTGTTTGTATTATAAACGTCAATAGAAATTAAATAAAACATGATGAGACTTTATAAAACGTAAGGTCTATATCTATATATAAATTCTTCATTCTGATACTAAATTTCCTAAAGGGAATATAATTAAAACATACAATAGCATTTTTCTGATCATATGAATAAATTAAAAAATATATAAATCCTACACACAAAGTGTAATATATAAACTTAATAAGAGCTCTTAAAATTTATAAAATGAAATATTTTTTAAAACTTATAATTTAAGGGAATAAATGCAGAACTCAATATATAATGGATATTTAAAAAAAATCATACGGAATCTGGACTTTTATTTCCATGTTATTTCCTGTAATTTTTATTTCCATGTAATTCATTCCGGTAGACTGGCAGAAACACAAGCAAATAAGGGAACTATTTAACGAGATAAATTAGTACATAGCTTTATATAGAAGATTTTTTTCAAAACTACTGCAATTTTTTTAAATCCTTCAAAAATTCTACATCAGATGTGAAATTTAGTTAGCTTGAAATGTTGAGAATATGTCTGATTGGTAAAAATGAAATTACGAATATTTCGTATATATGAGTAAAATTTATCGCTAGAATTCTCTGTTTCAATCATGACTTCGAATAAAGGTAATATTCCCGATAAAGTTCTCTTTTTAAATGGAATCATGCTTTCGAAGTAGAAAAGGCAAAGAAATATGCAAAAATTTAACACTTGCGAAGATTCAAATGTAAGTAATTCTACATTGAAAACTCTAGTATGTTATATTATATATATATATATATATATATATATCTTGTACAGTATATTTCATATAAATAAATAAATGCATTCCAGTATTCTTGTACAAATACAATAGAAAAGATTTATAATCCGGTATTATAATGCAAAATCCAATGTTTGTTCTTTGGACTGAAAAAACTATAATCTTTCCGGAACACTATTGCTAATGTAACATCATGGACGAGATTTTAGAGGAACAAACAAGAAAATAAAGAACCTTTCTTTTATGCAAAAGTCCAGAATTTAATTCCTTTTTTATGAATATCCGCCATGTATACACTTCCTGTTTGACCCAGCTGTAATTCCCTTTAGGGAAAAATATTGAAAGCGAGCTTCAGCAAAGAAGAAAAGCATTCCTTATGGATGGCAGAGAAGCGACCAAAGAAACCGGGAAAATAGACTTTATTTTTCTCAAATAAGAAAGAGCCACTGTTGGAACTGCGATAAAATATATTGCCCCTGCCAGTCAAACTATTTTTAAAAATAAGATTGTTTGTTATGTCCTTTGCATCAGGAGTTTTGAAACGGTACTCGATGGAATTTTTAAATGAAGTACTTTGCATTTATATTTAACGTATAGAATTTTGCTTAAAGTTTCATTTTATCCTCGAAAAAAAGCTGCTTTGGGTCCATTTGCATTTTAAAAGGCTACCCTATTCAAAACTGGGGTAAAGCGTAAATTTTAAGGTACATTTAAAAAGGCTGTAGTTCCGATTAGCTAATCTTCATGTTTTTTAAACTTTGGGGCCGATACCTCGCTAAGTCTTGCAGCATTCTATTTGGTGCAATATTGTTCTCATTTAGATAGGGTCACCGTAGGCGTTTTAATACATCATTAGATGTTCAGTGATGTTTTGCTAGATTTAAACAACAGAAGGATCGTTATAAACTATGAAATAAGTTTACCGTATTTCTGAATATATGTCGTTATGTTTCATTTTAAAGAAGCTTTCAATGAACACTGCATATTCAGTCGAAACTATTGCTAAACGTTTTGCTATTCTTCATGTTTTCAAAACTTTGACATCTAACAAAATCGACATCTAACAAAATCTTTCAAATATTTTACACTGCAATATCACTATTTTTAATTTAGGATCACTGCAGATGTTTTAGAACTTCACTAGACGTTTAGAACGTGAAGTTTGCTACATTTTGATGGCAGGGTAATGTTTAGGGTCGCCGCAGACGTTTTACCACGTCATTAGATGCTCAGTACGTGATGTTATACCACATTTAAGCAGGGGTGTGTTGCTTAGCATCAACGCAGATGTCTTAGTACGCCATTAGACGATCAGTGCGTGATGTTTTACGATCTTTTAAATACCATGAAACACATTACTGTATTATTAATCAATATCGTTATATTCTTGCTAAACATTTTTTATAAAAGGTTACATGCTCAATCGCATAAACTATTGTTGTATAGTTTTTTTGTACGTCTAATAACATAAAACCTTTAGCATTTCCTGAGCATGTCACAGATACAGCCATTATATCAGCTGTATAGTCATCAGAGAAAAATTCTGTTTTATAATATTGTTATCACTTTCACTGTTTTTAAATTTCTAGCAAATATTTAAATAAACAAATCAATAAAAATACGCCAGATTTATTCCCTTTTCATGAAGAGAGCCAAAATTTAAAAAAACATAACTGAAATTAGGGAAATTCGAATGATTTTGACTTCCGAAACCGAAAACATTCGAATTTTCCTCCTAACTTTTCCCCGACATGAGTTCGCGAACATCTCCCGAGGCAGATGGGTCGACCAGGTAAATTCCCTGCCTCCTCAGGCTATTTATGACTGATTAAGAGACCCTCGTGGTTCCACAGGTTGTCTGACTCGTCACCATGGCAACTGCTGTCAACAGTTGGCGGAATTCGATTTGTGTCACTTTACTTTCCGTCGTGCGTGGGGATACGCTGGCTTGTCACGCCAGTCGCCGTGTTGCCATACGCCTGGCGTGATTTTTCTTTTTTTGCTCCACATACCCCCTTTTACGCTGCCCGTCGTAGCTGCGTCCGAAGTGATGTGCGCTTCCGGTTGTCATAATATTCAATGAAGAATTAGGATTGCAAATTTAGAAGTCGCGCAGTTAAAATTGCAGGAAATTAATGTGTGATTGGGATACTGGTATTAGTCGAGGTGAATCTATAACTCCACGGTTTTCAAAGTACGGAAATCTGTGCTGTGCTAAGATAAGATAAGATAAGAGTGTGTTAGAGCATAAAATTTGCAAAAGGGTGTATAATTGAATTAGTGGGCAAAAGGAAATTAGTTATGTGTATGTATGAGTAAACTTTTAGATATACATTATTCTCCTACAGGCTCATAGATTAACGATGACATACACACATATACATATTTGTGGGAGCGTATGTGAATATATATATATATATATATATATATATATATATAACATACAAAACGAAAAACCTGTTCTAATTTCCAAATTCTTTTCATTTCACTTAAAAATTTCGCTTTCGTTTCATTTTGAGTGACCTAAAAGCAATAGTAGGCAATTCATATATCATCCCTAAACCCCCAGTCTCCTAGGCGCCAAAACTTATATGACAGGCCAAAGGATTCAGTCCAGAAAACTGGCCAAGGGGCCTCTGGACAATGGATGCAGAGTGCAAGGCTCGTGTGACAACGACCTCATAGAACGTATTTCATCTCGGACACGCTTTTGAAGAGCGGTGTTTTGTGTGACTTTGTGGTCTAGTGAAAATGCTGTAACTCTACTGCTAAAATGTAAAATGAATCGTCCATTAGAAAACTGAGTTTTTACTCGTCAGTGACAGACCGAGACCAGGACTGTCCTCCTATGTGCCTAGTGCCCTAGGTGTATTTTACGGATGACGGCTTCGTCTACGCAAAACTAAGCGCCATGTTCAATTTCGTGGTTGGTTGAATTTCTATACTTTTGTATATTTAATGTGAAATATACAATGCATGTTTATTACATATACACTTATAATAAATAAACCCATAAATATAATATGTAATAAAATATAAATTTTGTTATACATAATTTAAGTAACAAAAACGCAAGAGTAAACAAGCTTACGGACTTATCCTAATATACATTTATATATACACCTACTTATAAAACGGCAGACATGTACGCTAGACATATATGCCTTTATACACATCTATTAAATGAATACAACATTCATATTTATACAGAGTTTATTCATACAAGAAATATGTAACTATTCAAAGAAATTGGGGATGGAGACGAATACCTTAAAACTATAAATAGCTCTTTTGTGAGCATTTATTGAACTGTCATATTCTAAACAATAGACGTCCCTTTGAATTTCTGCGTGTATTTGGCGACCGAAAGGCAGCGAACAGAGTCTGTGGTAAAATATTCTGTGGCGAATAGAGTCTGTGGTAAATATTTTTTTAGATACATCACTTCTAGTAGATAAATGGCTTTTCAGTCTCCATAGACATTTTTTTTCACCTTTTACATGTTTATATAAGTTAAATTGTTCTTCACAAACAGAGGGAAGTCAGAACAGTGTCTCGACGTAGATACCATTTTTTACCATGTTTTTATTAACTCGGTTTCTTGTTTGTTTGTTTGTGTGTGTGTTTGTCCGCTCCAAATCTTGCAATCGATTTTTAACTAACTTCCCGACTAGCTAGACATTGAAACTTTAAGAATAGCCCAGAACACGATGACAATATATTCTTTTGATACTTTTAGCCGTCTTTAAGCTGATTGAATACATTTTAACTTAATTTTGTTTTGTAGACTGGTGCAGCCATCTATAGGCCGGGACAGGAGCGAAAAGTTAAACGCAAGTTAAGTATACATAACACAAACATACATATATACTACAAAAGAGGTAAGCAGCGATAAGTAATTCTACGTTAATAACCCGCGGTAGTTTCGTTAGAAGAAACTACCTGAAATTTTTTTTCGTATAAATTTGTAGAATGTGTCAAGGTGTTTTGAGACACCCTGTATATTGACCGATGAGGGCATTCGATTTGTCAATAACCTGCTTTTGTGTCTTGATGCAGAACATTATTCAATTATGTGAGGGGTATGACGTAGCCTAGTGGTAGCGCGTCGGCTTTCGATGATCAGGGTTCTAAAATCATATTCCGACAAGCGCCATTTAATACCTCAATGCCTAGGCCAGATATGGGCACGTTAATACATAGACAGGAAAGTCCCTCTATGAGGTCAGAGAGGGTGGGAGAATGTATGTTCCCCCAAGATGTCGCCCCTGGGGTTTCTCGGTTAACCCTCTGACAACCGAAAGCCCATTTTGCAGCATACCCCAAAAGACCGTTCCGGCTGAGAACGAGAAGTGGCTTTCCCTTCCCCTACAGAACATCCTGACGACTGTACTGAAATTTGTCACGGTGGGTTGCGACCCCACTATCAGCAGTCCCCTCTATCAGCATCAGGTCATGAAGTACGCAGGGATCGGTTCTAGACAATAAAAGACGATCGAACAAATAAGAGAACGACTCTGCGGTGACGTTGAACTGTTGGTAGAATGACCACCTCACCAGGCCCTAGGTGCAAAGAGCAATCTATGAGAATTTCAGCCAGCCGTCTGGACTTCTCAATGTTCGGCCTTCACGGGGGGTTCCACCAGGCTCAATCGGACTCCTACCCTTGTGGCGGCATTATAAAAAGGAGCCGCATCCTCGGTTCGCTAACCTATATAGACCTGGTCTCGAATACCACCGGCCAAGGGGTATTAGAAGCGACAACAATTATAGGAACAGATTCACATAACTAATCTATTTGATTAACAGCAACGTTATTCCCAGTTTAAAATCCAGGCGCGATCTTTCCTGTATGTTATTTTTTTTATAAAGTCATTAATAATATTGTTGATTGTGTTGAAATTCACAATTGCATTCAGCTTGCTGTGCCGATCAGATGTCTTCGTGAGCGGCATTTATTTGTAAATGTCTATAGGAAATTTAATTACATAGATAATTTCTCTTTATACAAATTTTATAAATTTTTTAACCATCTTTCAGAAGACCTTGATATTTTTAATATGCCATTTATTGTTTTTAAGGCTAAATGCTTGCAACTTCTGTATTCGTAATTCATGTATTGTTTTGTGTATTGTATATGTATATATTGTTTATGTAGCTTTTTGTGTTTGTTTTGGTGTTTCTTTTGTCTGTGCGTTTTAAGTTGTATCTTACATGCAACACTGTAAATGGAATTTTCTGTAGTGTGCATTTTGAATAAATAAATAAATAAATAAATTTCTTTCCAATAGTGTCTTGGATTACCGCCAGATTTCAGTATTATACTCAGACGAGAGTCTTTAAGAGTAATCTATCTCAACAAACTCCTATAATGCAGAAATAACAATATAATACACCGCACACAACTCAATTATATTGAATCAGTAACTGTTCATCACACAGTCTTGCTTTTGTTTTGTTTTTATCCACTACAGCCTAATCCATTAAGAATGATTATTGAGCCCGGAAGTTCAGCGAGTCGGTCAAGTATCGGCTTTGTAACTTGGCTTTGTAACTTGACCGTATTTTATCGCAATTATCTACAATGCTGAGTCATAAACAATGACCCTCGTAAGACCCTTCTGAGACTGTTACCGCGTCTGAATCTCCAAATGCTCTGGCGAGCGGCCAAAAATTTAATTTTAGATTAAGAGAAAATTAATTAAAGCCTCTTTAATAGGGTGCTGGAGATATCCATTTGAATTCCAGAAAAAAAAAATCGTTAAATAAGCAAAATACGCAGAGCCTCATTATGCAGTCATTTGTTCCGTGAACGTGTCGTTCGAGTCAATGCTGGCTAATGACTGTTGTCTTGCGGAGTATAGCTTGATTAATTAGGTACAGCTCTAGGGGATTTTACTTTTGATCGGAGATGAATGTTAGATCCATGTAGGGGATTTTACTTTTGACCGAAAGGTCACATTATAGATGATTTGAAATATCTGATGAAAATGTAATGCTTCAGTAAGCGCATATTGGGCACATTTTTAATCGAATTTTATTACACATTTGACCGAAAGTTCAAATTATAGATGACTTGAACTATTTGATGAAAATTAAATACTTCAATATGCTCACATTTGCACATTATTAGACGATTTGTATTGCATTTTTGACCGAAAGTTCAAATTATAGATATTTGATAAAAACTAAATGCTTCAGTATGAGAATATTTGCACATTTTAAATCGAATTTTATTGCACTTTATACAGAAAGTTCAAACTCTTGATGATTTGAAATATTTGATTAAAATTAAATGCTTCAATATGTAGATATTAACACATCTTTAATCTAATTTTATTGCACTTTTGACTGAAAGTTCAAATTATAGATGATTTGAAATATTTGATGAAAATTAAATACTTCAATATGCTCATATTTGCACATTTTTAGAAGATTTGTATTGCACTTTTGACCGAAAGTTCAAATTATAGATATTTGATAAAAATTAAATGCTTCAGTATGAGAATATTTACACATTTTAAATCGAATTTTATTGCACTTTTCATAGTTCAAATTGTTGATGATTTGAAATACTTGATGAAAATTAAATCCCTAAATATGCACATATTTGCCCATAATTAGACGATTTGAGTTGTACTTTTGACCGATAGTTGAAATTATAGATGATTTGAGATATTTCATAAAAATTAAATGCTTCAGTGTGAGAATATTTGTACATTTGAAATCGAATTTTATTACACTTTTGACCGAAAGTCCAAATTGTTGATGATTTTAAATATTTGATGAAAATTAAATGCTGCAATATGCACATATTGCCCATTTTTATCGATTATTATTGCACCTTTGTCCAAAAGTTCAAATTATAGATGATTTGAAATATTTGTTGAAAATTAAATACTTCAATATGCTCACATTTGCACATTATTAAACGATTTGTATTGCACTTTTGACCGAAAGTCCAAATTATAGATGATATGAGATATTTGATAAAATCAAATCCTTCAGTATAAGAATATTTGCCCATTTAAAAATCGAATTTTATTCCAACTTTGACCGAAAGTTCAAATTATAGTTGATTTGAAATATTTCAGGAAAATTAACGGATTCAACAGGTACATATTTTCACCTTTTTTGACGATTTTTATTGCACATTTGAACGAAAGTTCGAGTTATAGATGATTTGAAATCTTTGAGGAAAATTAAATGTTTTTACATGCGCATCACATTTTTAAATGGTCTCTGTTGCACATAACACAAAAAGAAAATATTTTAAATTAATATACTTGACCGCAAGTTGTTGCATAGTTTTAAACCTCAACGATCTATTTATATTATCATGAATCATAAAATTAAGTATATCAAGGTGCTTTGGATGAATAATTATGTTTTTTAAAATTCTGATGAGTAATATCCATACTTTGGAACAATGCTTCAGAGCATAGAAGTGCGTTTATGTATTGTACATACCATTCTCATGTTGTGCGTCTTAGAAAACTTCCTCGTAATGAAACCTCCTTGACTCTGCAATAGTCATCATTATCGCTTACTTTTTAAATGTTTAGGGCAGTTTGCATGTGAATAAAACAACTCTGTTTCTATGTACATTGAAAAATGTCAGCATGTGAACCAAATTAGAATGTATCAGAGCATAGAATTATGTTTATGTAATACATAAATCATTCTCATGTTGTGTGTCTTTGAAAACGTCTTCATAATAATACATTTTTGATTCTGTACATTCATTATTATCCCTTATTTTCTAAATGTATGTGCTAGTTTATATGCGAACAAAACAACTATTGTACTATGTGCATTGAGAAATGTCATTATGCAAACTAAATTAGGATGATTCAGAGCATAAAAATCAGTTCATAAAGTCATCGGTAATGTTATCAGTAAAGTCATCACTAAAGTTATCAGTTCATCAGTTAATAAGATGTACGTTTCTGAAAAGTTCTTCATAAGGAAACATTATTAATCCCGTAAAATTCATTGCTATCCCTTATTTTTTAAATATGTGTTGCACTTTAGATCCGAACAAAAAACCCTATTCTATTCTTTGTATTTAGAAATGTAATTAAACACACCAAATTCAAATGCTTCAGAACTCAGAAGTCATTTTATAAAATACATAAGTAAATGTCATGCTGTTTATTATTGAAAATTTCCTCATAATGAAACACTATTGACCCCATAATATTCATTACTATCACATACGTTTTTAAACGTTCACTCTAGTTTATACGCCATCAAAACAATTACATTACAGTGCGCATTTAGAAACATCATTACGCAAACCAAATTAGAATGCTTTGGAGTAGCACAGGAGTCATTTTATAAAATACGGAAATAATTGTCATGCTGTGTGTCTTTCAAAAATTCATGAAACACTTTTACGTTACACACATTACTATAAGTGAACGTTATTAGCATCTTCATTCCAGCTGGTTTATATTTCGCAATTATGCTCATACACGTTTCATGTAAATGTTCCCCCCTCACACGCAAATAATTGAGTTTATCGCTCTATAAATATAAAACTCCGGGTATAAATTACAGCATTCCCGTAACCGGGACAAGTTTTAACACCCCGGGCATGCCTTCAATGCCCAATCCAATCTAGGAAGGGGGACTTAATGGGTCCCTATGCAAAAACGCATTGCACTTTGAGGTTATTAGCAATGCTCGTTAATCACTAAATTACAGTTTTAAACTAACGCAGGCTTCACCGCCGGTGGGTCCCTAATAATTTATGTCTAACCATAATTGCTAGGCAGCTCCTTTTAGGCCACTCCCAGTTGTAAAGGTACAAAATTTGCACAAAGTTCTTGGCCGTCCCATCCCCTAATGCGGCATTAATATCTCGCGTTACACGCGGAGGTACAGGCAACCATATTGATAGTTTTGATGGATCTGTGAGTAAATACTGTTGAACTTTGCACTTGCAATTCGGTGATTAATTCCGAGTCCTTATTCTCACAATGCGTGATTGGTACTGGGCAGCCGTACCTGATTATTGCCGGACGATTAAGTAAATACAGTTAAACGAGTTTGTGATTAATTACGAGTTCTTGTCTCGCAGTTCACGTACGGTACTGGACAACCACTGCGGTAATATCAACATAACGGGACATTTACTGAAATTTTTCGGACCATATGGAACTTTTTCGATAAAAAAATCGACTTAAAATTGGGGTGCGTTTAATGGTCCGAAGGTAACATTAAAATAAATTTTATTATAAGTCTTATACATATTTATTATATATTTTTTAATATATACTATTTATTTTATTTATTGCATATACCTTTAAATGTAGAATTACGTTCCTCCATAACGGTCTTCCGGAAAGCAAAATTTCAGGTGTCCTGCGTCGGGAGTTATAATTTTGTCAGTGTACCAAACCCAGTCTGTATCACTTGGGCAAGTAGTAAACAGTTAAACAGAAAAGTACTAAACTACGTCAAAATGTTGACACACACACACATATATATATATATATATATATATATATATATATAGATACATATATGCATAACACATACATACATATATATAAATACGAAAGAGGTAATCAACGATAACTAATCCTACGTTAATAACCCGCGGTAGTTTCGTTAGAGGAGACTACCTGAATTTCATTTTATCTTTATTAAGTAAGAAATCGAAAATATTTTTATATACCTAACAGAATACAAAATATTCTTCTCTAAAAATGATCCCATAAATTTGAGGTGAGTCTTATCGAAAAATAGGGTAATTAAATGCATTTAAACTTTAGCTCTCGCCATTATTGTAGATTATGAAATCTTAACTCGTAATTCATGTGCAATACTGGCGCAACTAAACATTTAATATGATGACGGGCAGGAGAGTAAATAGAGAAGATCTTAAACTTGCATAGATGTGATGAATCACGAAAAAGTATGTTCCTATATTATATATATATATATATATATATATATATATATATATATATATATATATGTGTGTGTGTGTGTGTGTGTGTGTGTGTGTGTGTGTGTGTGTGAGTCGTCCCCATTATGTATTATTATTATATTTTACCATATGTTATAAAATTATCCCAATATTAGCTAGAAATGTACAAATATAACTAAAAATAAATAACAAAGCTAGATAATTATAAGAAGAAGGTAGACAGAAAACAAACAGAAATCAAGCACTCAAGGCTCCAAGCACCAGAGGCAAGATTCTGTAGTAGTGTCGGAGCTAAACCAGAAGGATTTAGTTCTGGCACTACTACAGAATCTTGCCTGTGGTGCTTGGAGCCATGAGTGCTTGATTCTGTTTGTTTTTTGTCTACCTTCTTCTTATAATTACCTAGCTCTGTTATTTATTTTTAGTTATATTTGCCCTTTTTCAGTATAAGGATATGTTGCAACTGCGCAATCTTTAATTGAAAAGTTATATAAGTTTTAAATGCTAGAGTAGGTTTTAAGTTAATTTGTTTGGCTGTCTATGCCCGCTTTTAAATTTTTTTGTTTGTATTGATTTGTTTACATTAGTATACTAGAAATGTACAGTTAATTCACATAAACCGAATGCTGGAAAATTAGCTTATTTTTTTGTGATGTCTATAGTCTCTTCTTTCATATTCCTTTCATCCATGTCTAAGATTTTTTTTTTCAGACACAAGTAATTTAACTTCCCCACAGTCCATAAGCATTACTCACCGAGGTATTAATTTTTCCCGAAATAAACTCATCTTCAAACAAAATTTTCCCCAAAGGGAAAACGCACATAGATCAATATCACCTTAATTACCTTAACTGGATACACCTTAACGACGAGAATAATCCCCTATTAGCATCGTTACCATTTACCCGGCATGGTAGCGGGAAAAAAATAATAATAAATGCTCTATTTAATAAACATCTCCGAGCAAAAATGCATTTATATCTGTATCCAGGTGTATTTTTCGTTCATCGGCTCTCGTCCCTTATTAATTTCTGCACATTCAAGAACTATTAAAGTTTTTCATTTTGATCCTCGCAGACGATTCCGCCGAGGGTCTTCCATCTGCCAAAATCGAAAATCAATAGCGCTCCGGGGCAAACCGAGGTGTTCTTGTTTCGAGATTCTATATCGACCGGGGCCCAAGTCTTACGCAGTGGTTTACTGTGCTGGAGCGTACACAAATAACGTCCATTCAAAGGGTTTTTTACGTGATAGGCAATAACGGTTACAGCTAAACCAATCCAAATTATAAGTTCGGCCTTTTTTTTTAATTTTAGTTTCCTTGACGATGTTATCCACGGGAGTTTCTGCATAAAAGTTTCTAGATTCCGAATTTTTTCCGTAACGAGAAATTAGGAATTCGATAAACTCATTCAGTAATTTACATAGCAAATTGAGCAATCTTTCACAGAAGCGTGACTACTTTAATTTCCGAAATTTTCAATAATTCTTGTAGAATTTCTCTATGAAATATGCGTAACAATTTTTAGATTCACGTATTTTTTCGAAACGAGAAATTAGGAATTTGATAAACTCATTCACCAATTTACATAGCAAATTGAGCAATCCTTCAAAGGAGCGTAATTACATTAAATTCCGAAATTTTTAATTATTCTTGGAGGATTTCTCTATGAACTCTGTGTAAAAATTTCTAGAATCACGTAATTTTTCACAACGAGAAATTGGGAATTTGATAAACTCATTCACCAACTTACATAGCAAATTGAGCAGTCCTTCAAAGGAGCGTGACTACTTTTATTTCCGAAATTTTCAATTATTCTTGGAGAATTTCTCTGTGGAATGTGCTTAAACATTTCTATATTCACGTATTTTTTTCGCAACGAGAAATTAGGAATTTGATAAATTCATCCACCAACTTACATAGCAACTTTTCAATTCTTGAATGGCTCGTGGCCTCTTCAATTTCTGAAACGTTCAATAAATCTTGGAGAATTTATATCCACCTTAGGTTCTGCGTAAAAAAGTCTGCAATTTTACCATAACGATTAACAAGCTATAATAGATACAATCTTTACTAATATAAATGAAAATTTGATCATTTAAAAAACAAACAGTTTTCCGACAACTTTCAATTCTGTAATTTTCCCATCAACTTTAAAATTTTCTTTACGTGAAGATAGACCTTTGTAAAAATTTTTCGCAACAAGAAATTTGGAATCGGTAAAACTCATTCAGCAATTTACAAAGAAAATTCGGCAAATCTTTAATGGTAAATGATTACTTTAATTTCTGAAATTTTCTATAAATCTTGAAGAATTTCTTCTCTTGAGGTTGTGTGAAAAAATTTCAAGATTCTGGAATTTTGCGACTATGGTGAAGTGTGCTATGATGACTACAATTCTCTTCCAATGAAAATTTGAGCATTGAAAATTTAGTAACAATGAAAATTTGAGCAATTTAAAAAATTTTTTTCACAGCAACTTCCCATGCTGGAATTATCTATAAAGCCTAGAAACTTTCTCTAAGTTCGGGAAATTGTCGTTTTCCGTAACTTCGCCTCAAAGGAAAATTTGGAATACCAGATAAAATTATTAACCGATCTAAATAGAAATCTGAGCTGTTTTAACAGCAACTTTTAATGCTAAAATATTGTATAAAAGCTTTAACATATTTTCTTCTGTTGGGAAATTAGGAATACGTGCTTTCCAAAAACTAATGTAAAGATAAATACCTGCTTTTACATTCACTTCCCTAGGCATTTTTAGCGCGTGAGATCCGTACAAACATTTTAAAGTTGCATACATTTTCTGCTGCTATAAATTAGGAATAACATTTGCGTTTTAAACTATCTCAGGAAAAAGTTATTACTGCCATTTTTCATTTCGTAAACCGTTTTCCTTGAGAAAGACAGCTTGAAAAGCAGCTAAACTCAAAAGTCTCCCTGAGATAGAAGATTAGGTATCACTAAATCGATCTAGGGAGGGAATCTAGCGTTTTTATTCTCGTGGCCAGATATATTTTTTTCCAATGCGGAAGTTTGGCGTAAAAAAAAAATTCCAGATTCCTTGGTTTTTAGCGACAGGAATTTTAGGGTGATATCTGTAATGGGAATTTAATATAGACAGCAATCAATGCATTTTTATTCACTCTCTGACTTTTTCTTTGGCGAATATCCGACGTAAAAATTTAAGAGTTATTTTCTGGAGGAATATTGAGAATTATAGGCATTCATTTTGGACGGAAATTCCTGCATTTATTTTCAGATCCAAAAGCAATTTTAATTTTGGGGTAGTTTTACATGCCATACTTCGAATTTTATTTAGCAATGGCAGTCGCATTTAAACATTTAAAGAATCTAATTCTGGCGTTTTGTTTTGCGTTGCCGAAGGATTTTAAAACTGCAATGTTTACATAAATCTTTCAGGATTCAGACGTTTTCAGGAACAATTTACTGGACATGCCAGTAATTTTTGAAAAAAAAAACTAAAAATAATTTCAAATTTTTTCCACCTTTTATGGAAGATCGCGTAAAAAAATCACAAAGTTTTGCATTGGAAAATCATACATTAAAATAATTGTTCAGCCTGTTTTTTTATAAATTCTAGTAACTCCTTTTCCCAACTTTTTCTAGTGTAAGATGGTACTTGAAAACTTTAAAGTGTTTCGTCTTTTGAAAATTAGGAATTATATGACTATAGATGGACCACATTAATTAATAGAACAAAAGCAAAAAATACTGTTTCATTCAACTTTGGACAGTTTTTGGACAATTGTTTAAAGCTGCTTTCCTTTGATATATTTATAAAGTGGTGCCTTTATATAAATTCTAGCAATTACTTTTCCAACATTTTTTAGTACAAAATGGTACTTGAAAATTTAAAGTGTTTCGACTTTTGAAAATTAAGAATTATATGAGTATAGTTGAACCACATTAATTAATAGAAGAAAAGTAAAAAATACAGTTTCATTCAACTTTAGGCAAATTTTGGATAGTTGTTTAAAGTTGATTTCCTTTAATATATTTCTAAAGTGATGTCTTTATATAAATTTTAGCAATTCCTTTTCCCAACTTTTTTTAGTGTAAAATGGTACTTGAAAACTTTAAAGTGTTTCATCTTTATAAAATTAGGAATTGTATGACTATAGATGAACCACATTCATTAATAGAAGAAAAGTAAAAAATACAGTTTCATTCAACTTTGGGCAATTTTCGGACAGTTGTTTAAAGCTGATTTCCTTTGATATATTTATAAAGTGGGTTTTCCTTCTATAATTATAAAACTATCGAAACCTATTCTTCCAAGGATATAGTAACACATATAATAACATAAGAATTTTTCACTCTTTTAAAAATTTCCCTGGATGGTTTTCTCAGTGAACTTTTGATCTTGAGAAAACCCTCCAGGGAAATTTTTAAAAGAGTGAAAAATTCTTATTATGTTAATATATGTGTTACTATATCAGTGGACGAATAGATTTCGATATTTTTATAATTATAGAAGGAAAAACCACTTTGTAAATATATCAAAGGAAATCAGCTTTAAACAAGTGTCCAAAAATTGCCTAAAGTTGAATGAAACTGTATTTTTTACTTTTACATACAGGCATAAAAACTTCAAGAGCATAAAAACTTCAAGAGATTTTGTGTATATGTATAATGGAAATTTATAATTAAAGCAACGGTTAGAACAACAAAGAAAGGAAATTTTACAGTATCACACTATGATAATTTTTTGAAGACGCTGGGGGCTCTATCCCCTGCCCGCTTATAGAAAAGTGAAATCTGGACTGTATAGACAGATCGTACACTTATTGATTTATCGCACTGAAAATGTATCATTTGATCCACATGAGTTTGTGCATCTTCCAGAACATTAAAATATTTTATCTGTATCATCCGTTGGGCAACGTATATCCAGAAACTGAAATTAATGTATAGGGGGAGGGAGAATGGATACCCACATTTCTGAAGGTCACTGGTAAGGGAGAGGAAAGGACGGGGAGAGTTGCGTAGTAGGTGGCTTTTCAAGTTGTCAGTGGACACCATAAGTTGGTCCGGTGAACATCGCGGTTTCGTTGTCGAGGCGTTCTTTAAAAACAACGACTCTGTAATTGCGACCATAGACAGCATTTATGACGGGATTCGGACTCTATGCAACTGATGCCGTTCCTGATCGAAAACCCATCCCGCGCTGGGCAAGTTGGTGTGCGTTACCACGGATGCCAAATGGAAGAAACGTGCAATGAGTTCGTGGGACCCGTATTCATAAGGAAGCTATCGCCATTTTCCACGGTGATGACCAAGTAAATGATGGAAAACTTTCGATTACGGCTTTCGAAAATATAAAGCTTTTTTCCAGTAAATTGCTTCGTTCGTTTTTTAATATCTTGTGAAAATTGGGAGTCCATTTTAACGCGCCCTATATATTGTTCATAGGGGCGTAGTGGCCTGGTTGGCAAAAGCAGCGAGCCAGTGATACGAACGTCTCTAGTTCAATGCCGGTCGCTGACAAATCCACTGTCGTGTTCACTAACGGCGGCTGGTGTGCGGAAAATCGTGGCTGTAATGTTCTCCAAGTTCTTAAATTTAACTCTGGAGGTGCGGGGTCAAATGTTTCCGGTCTCGTCATTTGACTCGGTTTAAAATTACGACACCCGTTCATAGGGGGCGAAACTGGTCCAACTATATGGCACCACAATAAAGAGGCCAGATATTCCGCGTCGATAACAGGCGAATGTCTAAGGACAAGGCCTCCGCATTGGAATATATATATATATATATATATATATATATATATATATATGTATGTATTAAATTAAATATTATGCCCTCCATTCTAGCATTTAAATTCCCTTTCCTAAATCCAATCCCCAGTAACATTACTTTATCGCTTTAAAACCCTTAGCAATAGAACTTCCCATGAATCGCACGCCTGTGCATTTCTACACGTGTATACGTCTGGAGAAAAGAGTGGGTTCACATCGCGAGCCCCAATATTTGCTGACCCTACAAAATAATAGCCACATGTACCTCGCCTCTCGCGCGTAAGATTGAAAGGTGATATTCGATTACGAGCCGTCTTCTGAAATGGACGAATGTACTCTTGTCGCTCTAATAAACGATTCGGCCAGACTGCATCAAAATGTTATTCATTTCAGGCTGAGTCGAGCTCCAGCCATGTAAATATGAGCTAGTTTTCCTTTCAGGTTGTATTTTAAGTACGTGATGTAATGGATATTATATATATATATATATATATATATATATATATATATATATATATATATATATATATATATATATATATATATATTCTTCATACAGCTCTTTATATAATTTAGAATCGTAAAATTGATTGAAATTCACACCCAAAATGTAGTGGTTTTAAATATAAGAATCTGAAACAGACAGTGTCGAGAAAAAAATCTCTAATTTTTTATAACAGTTAATTATTACCTTTCCTGTGCCCTAAATCCGTGGACAAACATGGCGAATATCCCATACGTTTGCACCGAGATCAGAGATAATGAGATTTGTAGAAAGTGCTATATCGATAAAACCCCAGTTTGTCTTTATGGGAAGGAAGTGATTATTTGAGAGGCCCGGAACAAACGGCCGCACATTTAGATTCCGGGCGATGCCTCACTGGAAAACTCGGAGAAGGAATTCCAGTTCGACTGGAATAATAATTTTGTGGGAAAGATTGAAACTTGCTTAACAAAATATTAAAAGGGAAGAGAGAAATTCGAGAATAATTTGCGATAAATTTATTATTTCATGTCGCCGCGATTAATATTTTCCCGCAAAAAGCAAAGATTGAGTAGTAAAAATGGGTAAAATGTTTTATGTGTGAAAATTCCACAAACGTTTCTCCTCTGTGTTTGTGTTTAAAGAATATTAAAAGGACATTATTTTCCCATTAATGTGTTGTTCTTTGGAGGAGGAAGAATTTGGAAACTTAATCTGTGGGAGAATTTCTAAACAGGATGCATTATGTTAAACTCTAGCAGTGTCAAGGGATTCTTGTCACACGTACCCTGCATAAGTTTAATCGTTTAAGGAAGTTTTTATTTCAGGATTATACCTTTTGCTAATCAAATATGCATTTCTTCATTGAAATGTTATTTTTTAATCCAACATCTATCATAATGGATTTCAGTATGATGGACATAAATCTGCAGGCATGGTGCGTAATCAATGATTAGTACTTATTATAAAGATCACTACTCTGTTTTTCGATCGGAACTAATTGCATTGGAAGAGGGTCTGAAGGTTGCAGCTTTCTGCATTGCCTATAAAGATATCTAGATTTTGACTGATAGCCGCAGTTCTATCCAACACCTTCAGAACTGGTCTCATATTGGTGATAGAACTACAATCTCTGTTCTGAATCTACTGCAAGAACTCTCAATGTACCATGATATCCATTTGCAGTGGATCCCATCGCATATTGGTCTCAGCGGCAACGAAGCGGCTGATGCCCTGTCTAAGGAGGGAACTCCGGTGGATTTGACCTCTAACACTTTAACTTTTTTAGAGATCTGGTCAAGAGTTAAATCTGCCATCACCCTTTCATGGCGATGTCCTCCAGCACATGATTTGTATTCTGGCAGACAACCGGGATGAACTATGGCTTTTGTGGGCAATCGTGCTCAGCAGACTGCTTTTTCAAGACTCCTTAGTGGTCACCTGAAGTGCCTTAAACTTGATCAAGGCAATAAGATCTTCCCCATTTGTGGAAAATGCAGCATCAATCATTCAACCCCTGACTATCTTCTTTCTTGCTTGGGGCTTGGAAGGGAGGATTTGATGCTGAGTCCCCTACTTGTCTTGGATTTTTTAAAATGTTTTTGGTCTCATGGATCTCGTTTAGCCAAATCGGCTAGATCAGATAGGATTAGTAACAACAACAACACTAATTATAAATAATCAATAATCAACAATGGTCGTGTCAAATCGGACCAATCACTGAACCTCTTTGTGTTCAGACAAATTCAAGACAAATTCAAGAAGGGACTCCTCATTTCTGAAGGTCACTGGTAAGAGAAGGGGGGGGGGCGGAGGTGGCAACAGTTCAGGCGTATTTTCTAGTTTTCAGTTGACACTATGAGTTGGTGCAGTGAACATCGCAGTTTCGTTATCAAGCCGTTATTAAGAAACAACGATTCTGTAACCGTGACACAGAAGGCATTTAGGGCTCGCTTCGGGTTCTATGTAACTGATACCGCTACTGGTCGAAATATTTTTGGTTCGAATGATACATATTCAGTCTTACATTTAGACCCACTTTATTTTGAGTGGGAATTTCAATCCATTTTACGATTCTAAATTATTTAGAGAGCAGCATGAAGAATATACGTTAATTTCAGTTTCTGTATATGCGTTTTATTGCCGATGAAACCAATAAAAACATTTTAACGTACTGAAAGATTTACAAACTCACGAGCTTCGAATGATACACTTTCTTTTCGATAAATCCTTAAATGTGCGACCATTCCATGCAGTGCATATTCGACTTTTCTTTAGGAGGGCAGGGGATAGAGCCTCAGGCGTCTTCAAAAAATGATTATACATCGATACTTCAGAATTGTCTTTCTTCATTCTTATAACCGTCGATATAATTTAAAATTTATATTACACACATACACAAAAGTCCGGGAATAAGGCGTTTTTGCTAAATGAGGGATTCTGTAGGAAGATAAGTATGGTTTTAAGTTTACGATATGTCGGCTACGTGTTGGACATGCGTATTGTAGAGACTACGAGAAGCGGCATTTATGAATATTTTGCTGCCCAGTTTCTAGGATTTACTGATCTCATCCAAATGGCAAAGAAACTGGTGAAATCTGAAACTGAAACTATTTCAAAAGGTATGGTAAAAGCTATTTTCATGATGGTTAAGAATGAACTTTGAAATTTTTTTATCTTCTTTGAAACGAAGAAACAACTGAAAATGAAAGGTTCAAAGGATATTTTCATTTAACTTATTATATTTTTGTGACTTTTAGAGTTACCGTGTAAATTAACGTCCATAGTTTCATGTTTAGATGTCAGATTTTTTTTCTATTGATTTTAAGTTTTATAAAAGAGATATTTTCATAAGCAAGGCATAAAATAAAACTTTCAGACCACAATATAGAACAACCTCTAGCATAAAAGCCCCATACACGGAACTCTCTTATTTAAATCCCGTATACCTTAATGCGATAACATGGACTTTCCAGTTACATTAATACAAACTTTTCAGGGCTCATTTTCAAAGCCATTTTCATGCGTCCCTAACTGCAGTACCATCTCACTCAGCTGCAGCTCGTGGAGACAGGAAAAATCAAATGCATAAAAACGGCATTAAGGAATAAACTTGTCAGGGCTCATTTTCAGGGCAATTGGTTACTTCAAACGTATTTTAAAAGCATTCTCTCAGTAAAATGAATCATAAGCGCTCGTTCCAATAACATATATATTCAATGACATTCAATGACTCAGTTAATATATATTCAGTCAATATATATTCAGTCTACATATTCAATGACATTGACAAAAAATACATTTCAAGGCACTATTTCAGAGCAAGTGATGACATGGCCTTTCCAGTTACATTAGATGCAGATGGCAGAGACAATAAAAAAGGTAAAAAAATAAAAATTGCATTAACAAAACAAACTTTTCAGGGCTCATTTTCAGAGTCATTTCCATGCATCTCTAACTGCAGTGATATCTTACTCAGCTGCAGCTCGTGGAGACAGGAAAAATCAAATACATAAAATTGGCATTTAAGAAAATAAACTTTTCAGGGCTCATTTTCAGGGAAATTGGTTACTTCAAAAATACTTTAAGAGCATTCGCTGAGTAAAATGCATCATTAACGTTCGTTCCTAAATGCAATGACATGGCCTGTCCAATCCCTTTCAGCTGCAGATCTTGGGGACAGGAAAAAACGAATACATAAAAATGGCATTAAGAAAATAAACTTTTCGGGGATCATTTTTAGGGCAATTAGTTACTTCAAAAATACTTTAAGAGCATTCGCTGAGTAAAATACACCAGCAACGCTTGTTGTTAATTGCAATGACATGGTCTGTCCAACCCCATTCAGCTGCATCTCGTGGTGACAGGAAAAAGCAAATACATAACAATGACATTGACAAAAGAAACATTTCAGGGCACGATTTCAGACAAGTTATGATATGAAATCTATCTGAACAGTATTCACTCATTAAAATGTATTAGTACAGGTTATTCCTCAGTGCAGTGGCACGACATGTCCAATCATGTTTACCTACAGTTCGTGAAGACAGGAAAGCGAATGCATAATATCAAACATTTCAGGGCTCAACCAAAATCAACTATGGTACCCCAAATCACCCTACACAGAATTTCCTCATTGAAAAACATTAGTCTGTCTTAATCATTAGATAAATAACGAGGCTAGTCCAATAACATTTAGCTGCAGCTCGTGAAGACAGAAAAAAGCAAATATATAAAAATGGCACAAAGAATTCAAACATTTCAGGATTCCTTTTCAGAGAAACTGGTGACAGAAAAAATTACCTAAAACAGCATTCGCCAATTAAAATGCATCAGTCAAGCTTATTTCTCAATGTAGTGACATGGCCTGTCTAATACTATTTAGCAACATTGGTACCAAAAATCCCTCTTCACAGAATTGTCGTATTGAAAAGCATTATTCCTTAGACCAGTAACCTGGCTAGTCTAATTACATTGAGCTTCAGAGACATATAACAGAAAATCCATAAAAATGACACAAACAAAACAAACTTTTATATGGACCCAATTCCAGTGCAACTGGTGACATCATAACTACCCAAACAGCGTTCCGATAATTAAAATTCAGCAGTCTAGCTTATTTCTCAATGCAGTGATATGACCTGTCCAATCTTTAGCAATACTGGTATAAAAAATCCTATGTATTGGAAAGGACTAGTCCTGATAACAATAAGGTGGCTAATCCAATTCCATTCAGCTGCAGAGACATATAACAGCAGCAGACCCACAAAAATGGCACAAACAAAACAAACTTTTATGGACCCAATTCCAGAGCAACTGGTGGCACTACAACTACCCAAATAGCATTCCGCTAATTAAAATTCACGAGTCTAGATTATTTCTCAATACAGCGATATGACCTGTCCAATTTTTAGCAATATTGGTATAAAAAATCCTCCTATGTATTAGAAAGCACTAGCCCTTAGAATAATAAGGGGGCTAGTCCAATTACATTCCGCTGCAGAGACATATAACAGCAGACCAACAAAAAATGGCACAAACAAAACAAACTTTTATGGACCCAATTCCAGAGCATCTGGTGACATCGTAACTACCTAGACAGCGTTTCGCTAATTAAAATGCACCAGTCTAGTTTATTTCTCAATGAAGTGGTATGACCTATTCAATCTTTAGCAATATTGGTATAAAAAAATCCTCTTATGTATTGGAAAGCACTAGTTCTTAGAACAATAAGGTGGCTAGTCCAATTACATTCAGCTGCTGAGACACATAATAGAAGACCCACGAAAATGGCACAAACAAAACAAACTTTTATGGACCCAATTCCAGAGCAACTGGTGACACTATAACTACCCAAACAACATCCCACTAATTAAAATGCATCAGTCACGCTTACCCCCCTAATTCAACGACAGGGCCTGCCAAATAACAACAAGAAAACTTGCTGCAGCTCGACTAATTGGAAAGCGCCCATTAGATATGACGAGCCTCTGCAATCTCACGTGCCGAATGCCTCCTCCTGCGTGTAGTAGTCACAGAGGAGGGACACGATTCCGCTAGTTTAGCATGCGGGGGTTTCTGGGGTCTCGCGTAGGATGAATACCTCGGGTATTTATTGATCGAGGAATTCTAGCACGGTCGCGCGTAGAAGATGCGTCCTTTTCGTTCACTTCAAACCACTAAGTGCCCGGGATTATTGCGTTTTTGAGTTTGAAATTGGAGTGTGAGTTTTTAAATGGAGAAAGACAGATCTTGTGGGATTATGAGCAGACTTCTTTCAAAACTGTATGTTAAATGTCTAGAAGAAGATAGTTTTTTTCATTGAAAATGAAAAGAAAGTAAGTTTTCTTTGTGAGACTTTTTTAAACACCCTTGCAAACAAAGATTTTAATAGAATACTCATATTGAGTATTCTTAATATGAGCTCATAATACTCATACATACATACATACATATATATATATATATATATATATATATATATATATACTAGCTGAAAACCCGCGCTTCGCTACGGAGTACATTCAAATTAAATACAACGGTCAATGTATGCAATTAATGCCAAAATATATATATATATATATATATATTTATAAAAAAATCGTAAGGGATATTTATTTTTTTGGATAATATCCAATCGTCTGCTGCATTAGAAAGAAAAAGAATATCATTTTTGTCTATTTAGTTGTTATACACGTGACGATAAATTTATTTAAAGTACCAGAAAAAGAAATCACGTGATCAACATTTAATAAATAAAATTCTAGAAATTAATCTTTAAAAATTCACCAAAAATCAAAAAAATCAAGATAAAGGTTCGAAAAAGATTTCATTTTGAAGGAATTTTTATGATCTTTCTCGTGATATAAATTTTATAATCCGCAATGTATTATTTTAAATGCAAACATAAAAAAAGTTTAAAAAACAGCTTAAAAATTTAATTTAAAAATATCTAAGAAGAATTTTAGAAAAACCTTTCTTAGTGCACCCCTACACTATTAGAAGAATCGCCATGCAAAATTTCAGCCCTTTAGGTCCAGCGGTTTGGTCTGTGCGTTGTATGTCAGTCAGTCAGTGAATGAATGAATGAATGAATGAGTCAGTTACGGAACTGTTTTATATATATATATATATATATATATATATATATATATATATATATATATATATATATATATACATATATTACAGTACTCGATTTCTAGAATTAGAGGTGCCGCAACTGTAACCGTATAATATACCAAATATTGGATATACCAAATTACTAACTAACACACACACACACATATATATATATATATATATATATATATATATATATATATATATATTTATTTATTTATTTATTTATATATATATATATATATATATATATATATATATATATATATATATAATTCAATTCTATAGTTTCTCATGGATTGTACGGTGTCTAAGTATGTTTATTGTTTAGATCATACTTATCAGAAACAATCCATTGGTTTTTAAACAGTATCGACACCGATGATGAAGAGATGCTGTCAAAAACCTCTTTCATTCTTATCTTTTCATGTTTTTAGTTCCTGGCTGCAAGTAGTTTTAGTGCTCATACTGTTTTTTCTCTTTCAACTTTGTCTTATATATATATATATATATATATATATATATATATATACAGAGAGAGAGAGAGATAATAGGCCAGGCCCACACAAACAACAGAGTAATTATGTGATTAAATAAATTGTTTTAACTATCGTAATTTTTTTCCCTAAAGAGAGGTACCGGAACGCCGTTCCAGCGCGTTCCGCTTCCAATCGCGCCCTATATATATATATATATATATATATATATATATATATATATAGTGCCTTTTTTTCTAAAAAAATAGGTGGGTATATTGTGTTTTCTCAAATAAAGGTGCTTATTTTTAATACGGTGCTTTCACACGTCACGTCACAAGGGAACAAAACACTCGCAACTTAAAAAATACTTGTTTTATATTAACAATTGATTCGTAAGTTTCTTAAAATGTCGGTTAACTTAAGCTAAAATAATACTTTAAAAAAAGGTGGGGTTACGCCGTATCCCTGCGTCCCCCCCCCCCCCCAAAAAAAAAAAAATTCCTGTATATAATACAAGGTGCGCCCATGAAGTAACCGGAAAATGTTTTATAAATAAGAAAAATATTACTCACCTTCAAATAAATTTAACTCCTTCAAAATAATCACCAAAGGATTCTATACAATTTTTCCAACGTTTCTCCAAGTCATCGAAACACTGTTTATAGGCACTGGAACTAACCGTTCGCAAAATACGTGTAACATTTCCGAGACGCTTTCAGATCTCTCTCTGCCCTTTCATGGTCATCTTCAGCTTCGGAAAAAGGGAAAAAAATCGGCAGGCGATAAGTCGGGAGAATATGATGGGTGATTTATCACTGTAATGGAATGCCTAGGAAGATATTGTTGTACAGAAATTGATGTACGGGGCCTATCATTATCGTGTAAAAGAAAACATTGCCGATAATCAAACAGTTCCTTCCTAACTCGCCTTTTCCCGTTTCTTAATCGAAAAAGCACCTCCTTTTAAAAATACTGATTAGTTGTTTGATTTTCAGGAACAAATTCGTGGTGAATAAGTCCTTTGTAACCAAAAAATGCAATCAGCACCACCTTAGTCTGTGATTTTGAGAACGAATTTTCTCCACAGGTTCCTCATCCTTTGAAGTTTAAGGGCATCCTGTCTTTCGTTCATTTTCAATGCTTTCCCACCCACATTTAAAGCGGTTGTACCACTCATACACTTCTTGATAACGATGCATCGCTATATACTGTTCGAAGCCTCTCAAAAGTTTCGGTAGCAGATTTACCTAATTTGTAACAAAATTTAATGTTGACACCGTTGTTCCATTCCGAAGCAAATTATTTGTGCAATGCCTTCTCAGTAAATGAAAATTACTACGGCGTTTTGATATGCAAACGACTAAATAACCAGTTTTAACTAGCTTTAACAAGAGTTGAGATGTCACTCTTTCTAGCCAGGTGATTATTCTTTCACCTTTTTTATTTTATTGTTTGATCTTTTAATTTGTCCGGTTACTTTATAGGCGCACCTTGTGTCTCAAATCAGACTGACATCGAACTCGGACAATTGTATTGACTGTTGAATTTCTTTTTTTTCCGGTTCAAGAATGTAAAATATGTACTACGGACTTGGTTCCGTATTGTATGGAAAATATTGGATTTTTACTGTATCATGGTAGAGTTAGACATGAAAATAAAAAAATAAATTTTCTTAATAAAAACCCCATTCAAGGTTTTGAATACGCACGTAAGAGTTACTTTTAAAATTCCTCAATTTTTTTTCTTTCTCTGTCAAATGTCGCCAAGGCATTGCTATATTACTTGTTTTATTGGAAACTTCGGCCAACTTGGAAAAGGCCGAAACGCAGATTTGTCAAAGTGACAACAGCTTCCCTTTAATGATAACAAAGAAGACGCTTTAACTTTATAAAGATTTGCGCGTGGCAAACCTTTGTTATCTTTATAGCGATGGCTGTAGATGGAACGTTAGCGAGTGAAAGCCCCCTAGCTCTTAAGAAAACAACCTGTCAAATCGCATAAACAAGCATCAACTCTGCTAATTACTAAGTCCGTAAGATGCGGTGCATGGAAACACGGCCTTGGCGTGTACCGGGCGGACACAAAGCACATTCATCAGTCTCATGCAATCTACACCGGCCAAGAGTCGCTTCTATTTGCATTTACAGTTTACGATTAAATGGACACTTCCGTATTGATTCAGCTGCCCTTTCCGCAGCTGCGTACAATTGTGAGAATCGCGGTCTGTCAACTGTGTTTGCAGGTAAAAACTGAAACTTAAGCTGCAGTTTCAAAACTATTATACCACATTGAGGAAATCATACGTCTTGTGAGTATACGTTTATGTAAGCATATCAGTATCAGCATGTGTATCTTAATCCGACATGACAGGATTGATTCATATTACAAAATATTGATACGCTGATACGCCAAGACCGTAGGTCTTATATCCTCGTTTTATATGCCATGTTTGCAAATACGTAATATGATTAAACGTTACTCATATTACTATATGATTATACGTCACTGAGGAATTCATACGTCTTTTGCTTATACATTTATAAAAGCGTACCAATATCAGCATGTGTATCATTATCGGCCAAGATAGAGCTGAATCAGTTAAGAACAAAATTGATACGCTTATACTTCAAGACTGTTAACCTCGTAAAGGGGGGTCTTTCACTGATCCATCAACAAAATGATGTGAAGTGATACGAAAGACGATCAATGCAGAAAATTTTCATAGCGTCCCAATGAAGACAACGTAGTATCATACGTGCTTCAACAGAAAAAAAAGTGGTGGGCAAGAATATACAGATAGGTTTACAACTAGGTCTTATTTCATCGTTTTATATGCCCTGATTACTAATACGTGATATGATTAAACACTACACTTCATCGAGGAAATGATAGATGTGCGCATACTTTCTACATTGTATAAGGGTATCAGTGTCAAGAAGTGAATCAGAATATCAAAAATAAATCAAAAGATAGGAATGCGTCACCAAACACAAATTTTATATGCTGATACGACATGACCGTTAATCCCGTAGAGTTGGTCTTTGAAACGAAATGATACGTAACATAGACAAGGATTTTCCACAGCCCTGCAACAAAGACATCCCCGAAATAATATGTTCTACAACAGAAGAATAAACGGTCGGCAAAAACCCACAGAGATGCTAACAACTAGGCCTTATATCATCGTTTATACATGACGACGGCTGATACGTGATGTGAATAAATGACACCAGTACGAACTTATACCTGGAGTCTGTTTCAAGGGCATAATGTGGTAGTTAAGTTTTCCCGACACACTGATTATACATTGAGTCTGAAAAGCATATTATGAGTCGTACAACCCTTAAACCGTCGTAAATATCGAATCATATTTTTATAAGGATATAGAGATATCTGACTTCTACCCTTTCTAGGATATATGTATATCGAAGTCACCCTCTAATAAATTAGAAATGACACTTTTTGCACTAGATAAATAACGAAGTTTATTATTCCCTTGACACATATGACGTGCAATGTAAAAGCAATACTGCGTCAAGACTGGTACAAAATGTTATAAACACTATACAAGGCAATGAAGTTCAAGTACTCACAATATTTATAAAGACAGACCAGTGATGCTGCACACTAATCCACTATTGCTAACACAACAACCTCTTTATGTGAGAATAGCAAAAACTCGTTTAGGCTTAGAAGCGATCTAGCTATGAGCCACTGCAGGCAACTCGCATGAACAGCTCCAAACAAACTAGTCTCTTCCGCAATCTGGCTACGTGGTATTTATAGTAATGGTTTCTGCTGAATTTAGCATTTTTTTGTAGCTTCTTTGGATTTCTGAAAATGCAATGAACGATTAATGTCAATCGATCATTAGGTAGACCTTACAAGGATCAAGCTAAAGTTTGTTTACTTATGAATACTTTAAAACTACTCCGGAGAAAAAAAGACACCCCTCATAATTATTCGAACTGTTGACTAAAATATTTTTGCTAAAATTACTAGTTTTTGAATTAATATTTCCAAAGCAAACATCTTTGTTTAAACACTACTCGTTATTTCTCAAAGAGATTTTTCGGGGACGATATACTAGTGTCCAAATTTTTTTATTTTCCATTGGTCTGAATGTTTTCTGTTAGTAAGTGTACAATATGTAAATTTTTGTGCTTTACATATTTATTTTTTTAGTCAGAAAATAGGTAAACGGAGGGGGGGGGGAGTAACGATTACATGAAGTTTAACTATTATATTCCAATGTTAGTTAAATAAACATGCCGCTAGTTAAATAAACTCTGATGTCCTCACGCTAAACCTTTTGCAAGCTTTGCGAAATAACCAAGTTTGGTAAATAACACCGAGGCTCTATTGTTAATCACTTTTATATATTTGAATTTCTGCCCCCTTTTTTTTAATTCACAGAAATTTCCGATAAAAACACGAAATATAGAAATATAACAAAGGACGAAATAATAATGACTTTAATCAATACCACCTGGTTTGGTATGGAAATTTACGAGCCGAGTTTTCTATTGTAAGCACTAAAGGTGCTATTGTTATCACCTTGACAGATTTGCTTTTCTGACTATTTGAAGTTAGTCGAAATTCCAATAACACATGTCATATAGCAATGCTTTGGAGGCGTTTCACAGAGGAAGGATATTTAATCGATGTCCCATTGGTACGCATTTTTAAAATCTCAAACCTAGATATTATATTTAGGGATACGTAATTTTCGTATTTACGAAACAGATGCGTATAGTTGCGAAAATTGTCTATAGGAGAGACAAAATGCGAAAATTAATTTTCTACAACTTTTAGGCGAAATATCGGTGATAAACGGTTTATTAAGCGAAATTAGGTAATAATACTAATAATTTAGTAACATAATAGCTTATCTAAGACCATCTACGGTCTTTAACTGAGAGATCTCACTTTCGAAAATTGCTTTTTACTTATTGCTAAAGACTTAAGTTACTACGTTAGCTTTTAAATAAGAATTTTGATACATATCTAACCAAGTGAGAAAATTGTGATTTTTTAATACAAGCGAGATTTTTGAATATATATATATATATATATATATATATATATATATATATATATATATATATATATATATATATATATATATTGCATTTATTCGCAAATATATATATATATATATATATATATATATATATATATATATACACTGCTGGCCACCCAAATTGCAACACCAAGAAAGACAAGAGATATCACAACAAAATTTATTTTGTAGATAACATGTTGACCAAGTATCGAATGATTAAATTTATAGATTTCTGTGAAGTGTGGTTCCTGCCAAAATCAGTAGCCAGAGTAGCCGCCATTGTTGGAGATCACCGCTGCCACACGCCTCGGCATTGATTCAAAGAGACTTTGGATGAGTTCTTGGGGTACAGCAGACCAAGCAGCTTCCACACGTTGCCAAAGTTGATCTGCTGTGGCAGCTGGGGATGGAATCTGGGTCAATCGTAGAGCAACCATGGACCACATGTTTTCTATCGGCGAAAGATCCGGAGAGCGAGGCGGTCAGGGAAGCAATTCAATCTGGCGATTGACGAAGAACCGTTGGACAATGCGTGCCACGTGTGGTCGCGCATTATCCTGTTGAAATATGGCTGTGGGAAAGCCCTGAAGGTAAGGAAGGACAACTGGCTCCAACACCTCGGAGATGTAGCGCTGGCTGTTTAAAGTACCGGCAATGCGTACTAGAGGTGTGCGAGAGTGATATCCAATACCGCCCCATACCATAATACCCGGTGCAGGACCAGTGCGGCGGTGCATAACGCAGCTGTTCAGCATCCTCTCTTCACGGTGTCTCTAGACTCGAATGCGACCATCGTGGTGTTGCAGACAGAAGCGTGACTCGTCAGTAAAGACAATTTCATTCCATTCTGCCGTCCACATCTTTCTGTCATCGCACCATTGGCGGCGGAGACGTCTGTGGTTCTGCGTCAAGGGGAGACAAAGCAATGGACGTCTTGCGGACAGACCACTCTGCTGTAAACGGCGTCGAATAGTACGCGCAGACACTGGATGATGCGTTACAGACTGCATGTGCTGTGCTATGGTTCGTGATGTGACTGAGCGATCCGTCACTGCCATGCGCACAATTTGCCTGTCATCACGTGAAGTGGTGCGCTGAGGTATATGAGATCGAACACACCGGTCCGTCGTATCCTCCTGCATCCAACGATCACATATCCGCATTACAGTTGTTTGGTTTCGTCCAACACGACTACCGATTTCCCTGAAAGATAATCCACAATCTCGGTAGGCCACTATCCTTCCTCATTCGAACTCGGATACTTGATCAAAAGATGATCGCTGTTTTCGACGAGGCAAAATTGATCTTTTTTTTGAAAAAACCACAAGAAAAACACAATGAGGAATTTGCACGTTTTTTTATTTTACATTTATGATATAGAAAATAGAAAAATATGATCGAAAGCATCTTTTTTTTTTAGTTTTAGAACTCTAAAAGTTAACATAATTTGTTTTTAAACGCGCACTATTTACTTCGTCTCAAAAACGCTACTTTTCCTACGCGGATACATGTGACGTCACAATGCACTATGGCGAATTTGTTTACTTCGGTGTTTGGATTGTGTTGCGTAGTTTGAGTTTGATATCTAGTGTCTTTTCTTTATTTTTAAGATGTCAAAGTGTGTTACAGAAAATTTTAAATATTGTATAGTACCTTGCTGCACAAGCACAACGGTAAATACACCTGGAAAGCTTTTTTTTAGTGTTCTAACAGATAATGTCAAAAGGAAATCATGGACAGTTGCAATGAAACGCGACGAAAAAAAAAATCCTCATTCAATAATTTTTTAATTTAGCTATAATTGTGAGTTTTAATGTGATACAGATGATTTGCCAAATCATTGCAGCAAATATGAATTTAAAATACAAGTTTTGACATTTTCCACTTAAATAAATATTTAAATATATTTGTAAACACAACGAGTTTTGTTATGAGTTATATTCTCCAGATGGTGAATTCCACCTAACATGAAACCATTACGAAAGAAAATCATTTTAAACAAATTATTAAGTGTTATATATCATTGGAAAGCTTATGACCTCTAGAACTAGAACGTACTATTGCTTTTTCCTTACATTAAGTTTGTTTTGTAGGGGATGTAATGGGAAAATATCTATTTGTAAGTTTTTTTAGCAAGTAAAATTATCATTTTTATACCTTATTACTTACGTAAATTATGCCACTGAATTTAATTGGAGTAAATTTAATATTAATGTAAAAACTATAAAAGTAAAATAAATGCATGTTTGTGACTGTTTTGAATATAAATAGCCTAGTTAAGGGTACAGCTGCAGCATCATGTATTATATGTAACATCTGTTACAAATAGTTTTTATATTTTTTATTACAGAAAAAAATGACTGATTTTTTATGTCAAGGTTCTGATAAATTACAGGCATGTCTTGTGATGTTATTTTTTAAATTTTTGAACAAATTGACATAATAGATTCACAGATTTTTTTATCTTATGATGCTATAGTACAAATGATGTTCCATTTTATGTAGCATCCGTTACATTAAAGATTTTTTTTTCAGCTTAAATACACCAGAAATAAATTTTGAAACCTGTCAAGTTTATCTTTAGTTTTTATCAGGAATTGGTTTTATCAGGAAAAAATAATACTCTCCTATTTTGAAGCATTAATATGCATCTCATAATCTTTTATTATTTATTTTGTGTGTGAATGTTTCGTCCGTTACAATGGAATTCACCAGATGCTGGGTTGGGGGTAGGTGATGAAATTTTAAAATAAATACAATTTGTGTGCAAAATGTGACAAAAGCATAAAATATATTAATTACTTTGTAAGTTTATTTTTAATTAATCTTTTTACACTAGTTTTGGGTGCTAGTTTTTTACATAAAATGTATAAAGTATTGTATTAAAAAGATTTTTTTATAACTGCTGAAGTATTTCTAATTATTTATAAATTACTTAAAGCGGGGAAAGCTAACCATGGATGGTCTATTGTATCTACCCCAAACACACTATCATTAAAACTTTTAGATAAAATTAAATATAATACATAAAGGAACTCATCCAAAGATGCTGCACAATCATTGCATTGGACGGAAAGGACATTTTCTTCCTTTTCATTCAACTTGAGTTCCACACTGTAAGTCTTTTTTGTGACATTATGTTCTGGTGTCACCCTTGCATTGACTGTACAGATGTCTCCATCCCTTTTTACCTGAACATATCCTACAGCATTATCTCCATAGCCTTATCGTCCAAATCTAAGTAAAAGTAACTTTCTAAGTACTAAAGCATTAATTTAAAAATGTGTTTTTAAAACACAAAATTATGGAGTTAGAGGATTGTTTAAAATTATTATGAGTAGTAAACATTTGTTTCTTTGCACCACTTAGTATGTGATTAGTCAAAAGTTTAATTATCATGCATAGTTCAGATTTATTATAATTCCTTTACCATTTAAAATACACATATTTCTATGATATGAATGCAGAACACTGAACACATTCGTAAATTTGGTAGTGTTTTTAATTTCTGTCAACTTTCTAATACACAATTAAAAATACTAAATATCCTATAACAGACACTACTTGTAATGTTGCAGAGCTAATTAATTATACAAAATTAAACATGTACTATGAATGAATAATAATAGAAGCTGTTTATTAAACTTTTAGAGTACGATATTAATTTAATAATATGCATAAACAATGTGTAACTTTAAAGTTTGTGTAAAGCACAACGCACGTCAGCGTTCTACAATCTACATTACATAACTAGAATAATAAATGCAAACAAATATATACATCCCTCTGAACTTTAAATCCTCGTATTTCTGCTCCCATAAAACTTGGATTATTTCCCAAAAAGGAAAACACTGCAAATGAATCCATTTTAGGCAGGTTGTCAGATTGCCCTTTTGCAAAACCGGGTAATAACGCCATGGTAAACAAAACAGAAATAAAACTAAGAATAAAGACGACGATAGAATATAATTTAAAAAAAAGGGGGAATAAACAATAGCCACAAACTAAAATTAGAAAAATTAAACCAAATTAGGAAAAAAATATGATTTTAAAATGTTAGTTTAAGAGGAGGAAACGTAGAATCTCTCGCTAGACAAATGTAAACATTGAAGCATGGTGCATAGTGACGTCAGAACCAATCACGTAGCGTTTTGAGGTCACATGATTTTTCAACACTTTTCGCTTATTTTAAATTTAAAATTCTTATTATTTAGATCTATATATACGTTTTAATTGATGTTTTCGAACAATTTGATAACCAATCTGTTAATAAAAAATAGAAATGAGCATTTTCCCCACATGTGCAAATTCCTCATTGCCGAACTTGAAATCGTCGAAATCTCCAAGCTTTAAATAGAGTTTTGAAGTGGCGCCACAGGCGCGCGTGATGTGCGTCTGCGCTGAAATTCTAATCATTTGCATATCTCACCTCCGGTAATGCATGTTGTAAATTTCATGTTATTTGCATATTTCCTTCAGGGTGTTGCATTTACAGTGGCCAGCAGTGTATATTTGCGAATAAATGCAAAAGTTTATATATTGTTATTTTTTGAGAAAATTCGATATGTTTTTACTTGTTTTTATTAACTCGCTTTCTTGTTTGTTATCTCCAATGTTCTCCAATGTTGTTAAAAAATGTTTTCTCCAATTAACAATTTTAAAAAGTGCCACTATACGATCATCTATTTTATTACATATTCTAATTCCACATAATACATTGTTTCTTATCAGTTGCACTGGCAAACAAGAGATGTTGCTTTGCGGTTGACCCAATGGTAAATGATTGTTTTTAGTTGCTACCTTGCTTGTTTTAGTGATTTCTAGTTTAATTCCCTGTAATTTGCATTATATTGAAACTGTTTTTGGCTTCACTATCGGCTAGTATCCCGGATGCATTTGCAAGGATTTTTTAGTTTGCAATCTATTAAAATTTTTATTTAGTTATTAACTTTTGATAACTTAATCCAAAATTATTTAGTTCTGAATTGCGATCCAATATCCTGGATGTAAACGCGATGATCTTTTTATTTACAGTATCTTAATATTTTTTTAGTTATCAACTTTTGATAACTTAAAACACAATTGTTTAGTTCTGCACTGTAAGCTAATTTCTCGGATGTTAATACGATGATTGTTTAATGAAGAATCTGTTAATATTTTTTTTACTTATTAACTTTTGATAACGTAAAACAACATTGTTTAATTTTGTATTGCGAGCTTATCTCCCGAATGTAAATGCGAGGATGTTTTTATTTACAGTATCTTAATATTGTTTTACTTATCAAATTTGATAACTTAAGGGGGCACACCACCTTTAAAATTTCAAAAAATCGATTTTGGGTTTTTTCTATATTCTGATTTTTGGGACATTTCTGAACAATATGCAGAAAACAGCATAAAAAATTTATCATTATATCTCGAGTTATGAGAGTTTATGTAAAGGTCACTCTATTGCCATGGCCATGTAAATTCCATCTTTAACTTCAGTTTTCTCAAATATGTAAATTTTTGGATTACGCGGACTGTTACTCCCAAACTGTGTGCTAGACACACAAAATTTTTATCATATTTGTATTTTAAGCTTCTTTACATACTAAAGACCAAAATATAAAAATAAATTTGTAAAAAAAGTTTTTACACTTGAAAATGTTTTTAAAAAATTGCTAAATTTAATTTTTTAAAAATTTTATGTAAATTTCTCAATTTAAACTATATTTTTTTCTATATTTTTAGGTTTTACATTAAACTTGAGTATATTATTAATTTAATTTGACCAAAAAAAATAGTTTCTGTATGCATATTTCTTAATTTTATGATGCGCGAAACATCGAATGATTTTTTTCACTTTTTAGTGATGTGTACATTTAAAAATAAAATCTAAAAATTATTTATGGATTTACAAGTTCTATTTTTGTATAAAATATAACTGAAGAATTGTAATTTTGATATGAAACAAAATATATATATATATATATATATATATATATATATATATATATATATGTATACTAGCATTATTGCCCGGCGTTGCCCGGGTAGATATATAGATATAAAATATTTCATGCATTCCATCAAAAAAATACTGGGCTGCACTCCCGCTCTTCATGTTCATCTGGCCAGACAGAATGCGTTTAGCGCGTTTCTACTGAAATGATATACGAACAATAAGAAAGAAAGAAACTTTGAGCCTGCGGACCTTCGTCTGATTTTATTGAGAATTAATAACACCGTGTTGCGTGATTCGCACGTTTGGATTGAATAAGTTTACTGTTAAATTATATTTGTTAGATACAGTTCAATTAGATTTAATTAGATTTTTTTGATCCACTGTTTAATAAGAAATAAGTTTTATAATTTACATTTGCCTTTATTATTTATTTTTCCCTTAAAAACGCACTTTTTTCCATTTCACCCAAGAGGTAAAGTGCAAGATGCGTTATCCCCTTTATTTAATCAAAGTAAGGATTGATTCCCTATGAAGCCTTTTTCCTTAAGCTTGTATGTTTTGTAAGAAATGTTTTGAATCAGATGTATTACCTGTGAGTAATGTTCTCAAAGGCTCGGGTCGTTCTTGAATTGTAGGCAATTGTACTTTCACATTACTGCAACACAAAGCAGAGCCAGGAAAGTTGTGTTTATCTGGGGAGCCAGAGCCCAACCCTCTTTCTCCCGCGCATTGGAATTTGACCCCCCCCCCTCCGTCATCCTCAAACCACCCCTCTTAACGCAGCTGGTTGAGGGGAATCCACAGGGGGTAGACGCACCTCTATCGGGCACAAAAAACATTAAAAAAATAATTAAAAAAACCAATTGAGCCCCAAATTTCGTTTATCCTGATTTAAGTTTCTCGGGTCCAAAACATTAACTGTGCCGAATTTGGTCCCGGTGGGTGAAACAGTCTATGATTCTATAGCGGACAAACAAACAGACAAGCTCTGTTATATATATAGATTTAAGTTTCCTGGGTCCAAAACATTAACTGTGCCGAATTTGGTCCCGGTGGGTGAAACAGTCTATGATTCTATAGCGGACAAACAAACAGACAAGCTCTTATATTTATATATATATATATATATATATATATTAATATTATTGGAGTTTCAGTAGTTTGAATTTGATAATGTTTACGGTCATTTCAGTGCAGTCAAAGGTAGTGTGCCCCTTAAGACAAAATTGTTTAATTCTGCATTTGCGAGCCAATTTTCTGAATGTAAATGCAATGATTGTTTTATTCACTATATCTTAATATTTTTTTTATTTATTAACTTTTGATAACTTAAAACAAAATTGTTTAATTCTGCATTGCGAGCTAATTTCCAGGATGTAAATACAATGATTGTTCAATAAACAATCTGTTAATATCTTTTTAGTTATCAACTTTTGATAAATTAAAACAACATTGTTTATATCTGCATTGTAAGCTTATTTCCCGAATGTAAATGCGAGGATTTTTTTAATTACAATACCTTATTTTTTTTTTAACTTATCAACAATTGATAACTGAAAACAAAATTGTTTAGTCCTGCATTGTGAGCTAATTTCCCGCATGTGAATGAGATGATTGTGTAATAAACAATCTACTAATATATTTTTAGTTATGAACTTTTGATAACTTAATTGAAAATTTTAACGTAGGATTGCGTTCCTCCATGACGGTCCGCGGTAAAGCAAAATTTATGACGCTAAAACCGTCGTTGCGAGTTGTAAATCAAGAGTCGCAAAGAAGACATATTTATCTTACCATCGATCTATTTTGCATAGTGTTATCACTCATTCTTCTCTTCGTATGTAGGAATTTTATTGTAAATATAAAAGAGATGAACAACGATAAGTAATCATACGTTAATAACCCGTGGTAGTTTAGTTAGAAGCGACTACCTGAAATTTTTTTAGTTCTGCATTGCGAGCTACTTTTCCGAGATGTGAATGTGATGATTGATTAATTTATAATCTACTAGCGGAAAACCCGTACTTCGCTACGGAATACATTCAAATTAAATACAACGGTCAATGTATGCAATTAATGCAAAAAAAAATAAATATCTATATTAATAATAAATACGACGATCAATGTATGCAATTAATGCAAAAAAAAATAAATATCTATATTAATAATAAATACGACGATCAATGTATACAATTGATGTAACATATACATATATATATATATATATATATATATATATACGTATATGTTTATAAAAAAATCGTAAGGGATATTTATTTTTTTTTGATTATATCCAATCGTCTTGTGCATTAGAATGAAAAAAAAATATTTTTTTGTCTATTTAGTTGTTATGCACGTGACGATAAATTTATTTAAAGTACCAGAAAAGGAGATCACGTGATCAGCATTTAATAAATTAAATTCTAAAAATGAATCTTTAAAAATTCACCAAAAATCAGAAAATAGAGGTAAAGGTTCGAAAAATGATTTCATCTTAAAAGAATTTTTATGATCTTTCTCGGGATATAAATTTTATAACCCTCAAATTATTATTTTAAATGCAAACTCAAAAAATGTTACAAAAACAGCTAAAAAATTTAATTTAAAAAACCTAAGAAGAATTTTTTAAAAATCTTTCTAAGTGCACCCCTACACAATAAGAAGAATCGCCATGCAAAATTTCAGCCCTTTAGGTCCAGCGGTTTGGTCTGTGCGTTGTATGTCAGTGAGTCAGTTACGGAACTGTTTTATATATATAGATTATTACTTTTAAAAAAAGCTATAAACGTTAGAAAACATAAAACTAGCCCCATTTTGAACAAACTGAAAATTTTCTCCTCTATGTTTTTTGTATTCTGGTTTTCCCTTTTGATAGACTTTTTTTCAGGTAACAAAAGTATTTTCACTATTTTCTCTCGATGATTATAAAAAATATGTCAGTATCAAATATGTATATCCAACAAAAATAAAATGTTATTATAAAATCCTTGTCCGAACCTGATATTTCTAAACATTTCCAAAATAGGAGAGTTAACTTAATAAACTTCAAAACCCGTAAAAATGGATCACTGGAATTCCAATAATAAAACCTCCATCGACGCAAAACCTGCATAAGACTTTCAGCGATAGAGTCGACTTTCAAAAAGCAATACTACACGGAGTAAAAAAGGAGAAGCCTAAAGAACGCTGAAAACAGATAACACCATGGATCAAACGCCAATAAACGTCGCCAGTGAAAAAGCAGAGCATCAAACGCCACAGCCATTGGGTCCGCTTCCTAAAAACGGGTGGAAATAAAATCGCCGCTCGCTATTCTCATTTCAGACAGACGAGCTCCGAAATTAGAACTTGAGTGAAGATCTGATCAATGGCCAGCTCATATCGAATAGAATGAGAGTGTGTACCATTCCTCTTTTTGCTAAAAGAGCTCTCGTTTCTGGCGAGAGTTTGGCGCAGCTCGTTTTCGTTAAGCGCCTATTTGTATACTGAAGTTGAAAAATGGATAGGGAAGGAAACTAGGGGCCATGGGTAAAGTGATCTCTGTATGTTGAGGAATGGATTGGGAAAATGAAAACGTCTATTTGTATACTGACATTGTCCAATAATGGATAAAGAAGCTAGTTGGAGTCGATGGATTTAGAGATTGGAAACATTTCCTGACATATAAATGTTGAATAAAAATGGATTCGGAAAGTTACAGTTAAAAAAAGAGATCTGTATATTAATAAATGAACAGAGAAAAGCAAAATTGTTTATTTGTATACTGAAGTCGAAAAATGGATATGGAAGGAAACTAGGGGACCACGGGTAAAGTGATCTCTGTATGTTTAGGAATGGATTGGGAAAATGAAAACGTCTATTTGTATACTGAATTTGTCCAATAATGGATAAAGAAGCTAGTTGGAGTCGATGGATTTAGAGATTGGAAACATTTCCTGGCATATAAATGTTGAGAAAAATGGATTCAGAAAGTTAAAGTTATTAAAAAAGAGATCTGTATATTAAGAAATGGACCGAGAAAAACAAAATTGTTTATTTGTTTACTGGAGTTGTTCAAAAATGGATAGGGAAGGAGAATAGGGGACTACGGGTAAAGTGATCTCTTTATGTTGAGGAATGAATTGGGAAAATGAAAACGTCTATTTTTATACTGAATTTGTCCAATAATGGATAAAAAAGCTAGTTGGAGTCGATGGATTTAGAGATTGGAAACATTTCCTGGCATATAAATGTTGAGTAAAAATGGATTCGGAAAGTTAAAGTTATTAAAAAAAGAGATCTGTATATTAAGAAATGAACAAAGAAAAGCAAAATTGTTTATTTGTATACTGAAGTTGAAAAATGGATATGGAAGGAAACTAGGGGGCCACGGGTAAAGTGTTCTCTGTATGTTGAGGAATGGATTGGGAAAATGGAAACGTCTATTCGTATACTGAATTTGTCCAATAATGGATAAAGAAGCTAGTTGGAGTCGATGGATTTAGAGATTGGAAACATTTCCTGACATATAAATGTTGAATAAAAATAGATTCGGGAAGTTAAAGTTAAAAAAAAAAAATTCAGGTAGTCTTTTCTAACGAAACTACCGCGGGTTATTAACGTAGGATTACTTATCGTTGCTTATGTCTTTTGTATATATATATGTATGAATGTGTTATGTAATGTACGTACATATATGTCAAAATTTTGACACATTTTGGTACTTTTCTTTTTAACTGCTTGCCGAAGCGATGCAAACTGGGCTTGGCTCGCTGCAAAAATTATAACTCGCGACGCAGGACATCTGAAATTTTTTGTAATGGAGAAACGTAATCCTACCTTAAAAAGAGATCTGTGAAATAAGAAATTGACCGAGCATTAAGAAACCCCCGTATTAAGAAAATGTTTATTTGTTTACTGGCGTTGTTCAAAAGTGGTCAAAGAAGCTAGAGGATCAGAGGTAGCCTAGTGGTTGCGCGTTGGGATTCGAACTGTAGAAGATGCCATTAAATGTGTTTGTTTCTAGACTGGATATAGGAATGTGAAATTGGCCGTATAAAGGCAAGTTAATGTCTTAAGAAGCCAATAAAGTACATTCAAATATTGACTTAAATAACTTTTTTTTAAATGATTGATTGTAACGCATAAAGAAACTGAATGAATATGAAAGATTAAGAAGCTGAATTAATTGAATGGATTAAATAATTAATGTATTACGAACCAGAAAATGTTTATACTCTGACGTCAGCTTCAAAGTGATTGAGACAGACAAAGTTATGATACAAGTTAAGATGCAGAAGGAGTTAATACAGTGGAACCTCGCTTAACGAGCACCTTCTATGTCACTCGCTTAACGAGTGACATAGAAGGAAGTCCCCTCTTCACGTCACTCGGATCTTCACGTTACCAGGATCATCAACGGCCGAAAAATAAGTATTTAAGGGTAGTCATGGATGTTTCGAGAAGCAAATATCATGGCACTGGAGGACAACAATGATATTGAGGAGCTTGTGAAAGAGCACAACCAAGAGCTGACCACTGAACAGCTAATAGAATTGCAGTGTCTTTCACAGCAAGCAGTTGTAGAGGAGAGTTTGTCAGTGGAGAAGGACGAAGAAACAGCAAAGAAACAATCTTCTGGCGCAATAAAAGAAATTATGAAAGCATGGGAAACTGCTGCATGGTAAGTTACAAAGCCTGATAAGACGGTGGCTATGGGCGCTATAAATTTATTCAATGACAATGCGGTGACACATTTTCAGCAAATTTTGAAGCGCCGAGAAAAAACAAATGTCGCTACATAGCTTTCTAGAAAATAAAATTAGATATGTGTCATAAATTCGTAAATAATAAACTACATATGGATGATTTTGCTCCTTAAGAATTTATGTATAAGCAATTTTCTTTAAATAATAAACTTTAGATCTAAAATATTTTGAGTATTTTTTGGCATGGAACGCATTATCGTATTTTACATTAATTTCTGTGGGAAAAATTGTTTCGCTTAACGAGTGTTTTGCATTACGAGTAAGACTCTAGAACGAATTATGCTCGTTATGCGAGGTTCCAATGTATATTATGAAACAGACGGAGTTGATACGTGAGGAATAAAATACGCAGAAAACTAAAACTAAAAACGCTCTTATATATACACTTACTTGTCTTGGAAATGTTACAAAATGATATTTGTTGCTTATCTGCAACAGATGTTGGACGGAACTTGGACGACTGCCTAATTGTATATGTCGCAAACGCGCAAGACAGAGTGATACAGAGGGTTAAAGAAAAATGCAAGTTAAATAAAGGATTATATGAAACGGAGAAAGTTACTCGCACTGCCGATGTTGTCCAAAAAATGAATTAATTCTGCTGTGTACTAACCCTATTGGCTTCGCTCACCCCAATGTTAATCTATGGTGAAAATGTGTCTACTATTGACAGCTGCATAAATGCTGATAATCCAATAAATATGGTACTTTCAGATAGCGTGAGCTTTTCTGCACCTTGAAACAGGATTCATTTTATAAATTTCGTACACCCAGGGAATTGATGAGGGTTTAAATCACACTACACCAGATTTTTTCCAGAAATAAATAAATTTTAAAATATTTCTAGTTGGTATCCGTCAAAATATGACGGCTAGATAGTAAATATATGTACTAATTAAAAACAAATTAATACGCTTAAGTGGCCTTGTGCTTAGTGAGTATCTAAAGCCAGATTTAAAAATGTCACTGAGCATGTGCAGAAAGCAATTTTTTTTAAATCGTAAATTATCGCTAATTAAACAACACGAAATAAACAGTTTCCATAAGGTTTAATCTTATGTTTCACAAACATAATTATCATAAAAATAAAAATGGTAGAGAGAAATCTAAAAAGACTCCTCGGAATAAACGTGCTTATCATTAAAACATGTCACTGAGCATGCTCAGAAACAGTGAGTTTCTAAAGACAGATTTAAACATGCCACTGAGCATGCGCAGAAATAAATTTTTAATTCTAAATTATCGCTCATTAATAGAAATTGCGGTTACAAAAACCAAATTCGACAAATCTACAGATTACAATCTTTCGTTTAACACCAAAATAAAGCACATTGATGCAGTAGTTTTCTCTCACGGACTGCCCAAAAAGTCGGTTTAGTAACTTAAATATATAGATTTGCATTTAAAAAAAAAACAAAAAAAAACCAAGGTGTAAAATCTCTTTCTCTACTTCACAGTACAATTAAAAAAATATTTCAGGTAGTTTAGCCTACTTTATTTATTAAACGCATTTTGGTACTTGTCTGTTTAACTGCTTTACTGCTACTGGGTTTGGCGCGCTGCTAAAATTATAACTCGCGACGTCGGACAATTTTTTCTCACCGAAGAACCGTTAGTGAGGAACGTAATCCTACGTTAAAAAGAATCTTCAAATCCAAGTGGACAATCTTTTGACACATTTTCTTTATAGGTTAACAGTGAGGGGAATAGGTCCAATAGGGTTTAGTACAGGGCAGCCTTAAGTTGCTAGTATAGTTAATTTTTATTAAAATATAGTAAAACATAATTTACAAATAGTCAGCTCAATTTATAAACTGAAGAATTTTCCAGAATTTTCTTTCACTAGGTTTTTTTGGAACATTCTCTATTTTCCCTATTTTGGTGAGCAAATCCAATAGGGTTAGTACACAGCAGCCTTAAGTAGCTAGTATAATTAATTTTTATTAAAAAATAGTAAAGCATAATTTACAAATAGTCAGCTCAATTTATAAACTGAAGAATTTTACAGAAGTTTCTTTCACTAGGTTTTTCTGAAACACTCTCTATTTTCCCTATTTTGGTGAGCAAATACAGTAGGGTTAGTACACAGCAGCCTTAAGTAGCTAGTAAAATTAATTTTTATTAAAATATAGTAAAACATAATTTACAAATAGTCAGCTCAATTTATAAACTGAAGAATTTTCCAGAAGTTTCTTTCACTAGGTTTTTCTGAAACACTCTCTATTTTCCCTATTTTGGTGAGCAAATACAGTAGGGTTAGTACACAGCAGCTTTAAGTAGCTAGTAAAATTAATTTTTATTAAAATATAGTAAAACATAATTTACAAATTGTCAGCTCAATTTATAAACTGAAGAATTTTCCAGAAGTTTCTCTCACTAGGTTTTTCTGGAACACTCTTTATTTTACCTATTTTGTTGAACGAATCCAGTAGGGTTAGTACACAGCAGCCTTAAAATTTTCGAGTTATATAATTCGAGATTTTCGACTCAATAATACACAGAAACCAAATCTCGAAGTCTTGTGGGAAAAAAAAATACCCGGCAAAGATTTTGACTCTCCCTAGGGACCAATATTTCTACTTTTAATCTCCCTTGCTAGCTTTAATCGCGGAAATTACCCTAATAACAGAACGCGCGTTCAAACGGCAAAACGAAAATAATAAAGCGCGGCTTTCCCCCTCGGTAGATTTAGTAGTAAGAGGGATGGTCGCAGTTTCAGGTGTTAGATTTAACATTTTTGCCCCCCCCCCCCAGAATCCTTTCGCCTTAATTGGAATTTTTCTGCGAAAGGTTTTCTCTTTCCCCGCCTTATCTCAATCCTTACGCCTCGTCGGAATTTTTCCCGCCAGATCTCTACGCCATTTGTCATTTGGAGCGATTTCCGAAAAGGGGCTTCGGTTTACGGTTCGCTCGCGCGTGTCTCTTGCGTCTGCCCCGTGTAAAAGGAATTATCTGTTCGTACAATGGCGATGGGTTTTTGTTAATGGGGCGTGAATTTCGCGTAAGTGTACGGATGCTGGTCTAAGGAGACAGATAAAAATGATATGCCCGCGAACGCATGTATAAATTTAGTCCAACAGACAGTTTGGTAGTTAGGTAAAGGATCGGATTTTAAGAAACGGATCTTAAAAATTAACTAAATATACAGTTTAGAGCCAGGATGGCTGGGATAGACGATTACTTTCGGAACATGTAGGAATAGGGCTACAGGTAGCCTATCGGTAGCGCGTCGGCATTCGATAATGTGGGTGCTTCAATCGAATCCTGACAGGTGTCGTGAAATACCTTTACATAGGCTTGATATCTATCTATATATATAAAACAGTTCCGTAACTGACTGACTGACTGACTGACTGACATACAACGCACAGACCAAACCGCTGGACCTAAACGGCTGAAATTTTGCATGGCGATTCTTCTTATAGTGCAGGGGTGCACTAAGAAATATTTTTGAAAAATTCTTCTTAGATTTTTTAAAATTAAATTTTTGAGCTGTTTTTGTAACTTTTTTAAAGTTTGCATTTAAAATAATAATTTGATGGTTATAAAATTTACATAAGAGAAAGATCATGAAAATTCCTTCAAAATGAAATCTTTTTCGAATCTTTACCTCGAATTTCTGATTTTTGGTGAATTTTCAAAGATTTATTTTTAGAATTAAATTTATTAAATGCTGATCACGAGATTTCTTTTCTTTTTGTGATACTTTAAATTAATTTTTTCGTCGCGTGCATAGCAACGAAATAAATTGGTAAAAAAAAATATTAAAATACGGTAAAAGATAAAATTTAACCACTAAACTAATTGAGACGGACATGCTTTAAGAATTTAATTCAAATTAGTATGATTTATGGGTATTAAACATACAAATGAATTGCATACATTGACCGTTGTATTTAATTTCAATGTACTCCGTAGCGAAGCACGGGTATTCAGCTAGTATATATATATATATATATATATATATATATAACCTCAAAACCCTTTCAAAATTCCAAATATCATTCAAAAATGCTTGGGCGTAACGCGTTTAAAAGTAATTGCGTAGTTCGATATCAAGAACAAATTAATTGACTTAAATTAGGCATCTTTTATATAACCCCTATTACCTCTTAACAACCTCTGTTTTTTTCCATTTTGTCAGAGCCCAGATTCCAGGGTTACAGCCAATTGCTGCAAGACTTGAGCATCACATGAGTATACCTGTATTAGGTTATAAATAGGCGCGACTCAGTGGACATACGGGATTTTCGCGTGACTCTGTTGCTTAATAAACACGCTGTAACATTCCAAGCAGAATGTCAATAAATTTGTAATTGCAGAAGTGAGAAACGATTTGTTATTGGACACTCGCCGCGACTATCCCCTCTGGCATGCCGGTTCCGGACATTATTCCACGGTGCCGGGCCGGCATATTACTTACTTACACACACACACATATATATATATGATATTCCCGGCAGTTGTAGGCATTCGGTAATAATCAATTAATAATTTGTCACTCTGCAGTCGTGTCGCAATAAATCTCCGTAGAACCTGAGGACTGTCTTTATTCAATAATTAAGCGGACACTTCATTGTCAATATCATCAGTGGAACGACCCGGCAACGCGATGACGCGCATTCAGTTCAACAACCGAAAATGCACCTACCTACTTCGCGCCAAAACACATTATAAGAACTTTTATAAGTTCAGCCCGATCACGTAGCTAAAATATTTGTTGTCTCAGCTTCCGCTGAAAACGGAAGTATCTGAGAGGACTTTGAAGGTTAATTTGGAAGACTTTTTGAGGTTTCTGCATGATCTAGCGGGGACCGTGCACAAATTTAGTCTAGGAAAATAGGGCAAGAGTATAAATTGAATTTGGATAGTGGGGCCAAATTATTATATATATATATATATATATATATATATATATATATATATATATATATATATATATATATATATATATATATATATATATATATATACATACATATATATATATATATATATATGACATGGACACAATAAATCGTAGACCAGAAAATCCTTCTATGAGGTCATTGGGAGGGAAAGGCACGATACCCCCCCCCCCCGATATCGCCCATTTTAAGAGTGTATTTCGAAGAGATGAATTTCGATAAAATGTCGAACCTACTTCAATCGTGTTGCTGTCGAAAAGATTTTGATTGACCGTGACCACCGTCGTCTTCTGTCGATATCAGTATCAAGCGAAAAGAGTGCAACATTGACACAAATTACCGGATTAAAGGTATCATTCCATTTTAGGTGAATACAACAGATAATTTAATGCCAAACTGCGTGGTCAAATATTGATAAAAGTTTTAAAAATTTGGCAAATATTAAATTAAATATTGCTACACTTTCTAGAATGAATAGATTTCAAAAATATCCTATTTCAAAATTGGCAATAAATAAATAAATAAATAAAATGAAATCTATAAGATCGGGATCGAAATTTTTTTATCATAAATTTTGTTGGCATTTACGTTTTTATGTTCAGTCGCTACTATCTTAACTAACATAAAAAAAAAATATTGTTCAACAATCTAGGATAAATACATTTCCAGAAAATTGCATTTTAAAGTTGGCAAAGAAATGCCGAAATCTCTAAAGCACGGGGGGAAAAAAACAGTTTAAACGATAAAATTTGTTTAAATTTACGTTTTTATATTCAATGGACACTATCTTAGCTCACATTTCCGAAAGGAAGCGAATATTTGGGTGATAAAAGCTATTTAGGTTTACATTTCTTTATACAATGGATACTTGCTGACATTTTCTAAAAATATTAAAGAGAACTGGATGTTGGAGATTTAAAATAAGGTTATATATATATATATATATATATATATATATATATATATGTGTGTGTGTGTGTGTGTGTGTGTGTGTGTGTGTGTGTGTAATGCTATATATATATATATGTGTGTGTGTGTGTAATGCTATATATATATATATATATATATGTGTGTGTGTGTGTGTGTCATTGTATTGCTATAATGCTAGGAACAGACTAAATTAACTAAATTTAATTGGGTTAAAATTAGGAAAATTAACGTTAAACGGTAAGTTACTATTAGAAATTCTACTGTTTTCTAATTCAGCAAGTAGGTTGTTTTTTGCTGCGGAGACTTCAGAAAACCGAGGTCATCAATGATTAATTGCCTAGCACGCGCTCGGCCCGACACAATCATCGAATGTTCGAAAGCGCGTCATGGCTGACTCATGATCCTTCACACGCGTCATTGCAGCACGTGAAAACGAACAAAGAATAGATTGCGGATTACATTCAGACAGGCCGGTCACACGTCGCGGGCCTTGAGAGATGATGGAGAATGATAGCGATTTAGCTGCTTTGAGGAGTCATTTTATTTATGTTAATTAATAAATTTCTTTAAATGATATTTAAGTATTAGTTCTTTGTCACAAGCCTACTTTGAGGACTGCTGGTTCTAGTAATTATTTAGACAATGGTTACGCGGTGTAAGCGCCGTGTCATATATATATATATATATAAAATTTTTATTAAAAAAATGGTGTCATTGTATTGCTATAAGATTTACATGTTTAACATCACCTATACTTTCCTAATATATAATAAAGAACAGTAACTGCGCTCTCTACAGATTACTAATAAAAATGTTCACGTACTTGTAAAAAGTTCTTCATTAGCAACATTTTTTAAAACTGCAATAATGTCCTTAAGTTTAAATCAAATGCATAAAACAACTTCGTCAAATAGAATTTTTCTACAGTAATTAATTTGTAATACTTGCCGTTAGATTACGAAGTTCTGTAGCACATTTCACCGAACACAGAAGAATTCGTTAAACGGAAAGTTGTTATATGAAGATTCTAGTGTACATTGTTTTTGCTATACTCAAAAACTGAGCCCAAAATGTGATCCCCTTACTAACAGGATCGAAGCAAAAAAATTCTAAATAAGAACGTTTTTCTAGGGTCAACGTTTGGCAAAAAATAACCTCTAGCTAGCAGAGATTTCCTTCGGCTTTTCTGAATTTAATTCTGCTGACTTAATGGATTGGACTTAATTGAAATTCTTCCTCACCCCTTTAGAATTCCCCCATCCTCCCCCCCTCCCAAACTCCCTTCCTGGAGATTTTCTACCAATCAATGGATATTCAGTAATAGCGGAGAACGTAAGCGTCCCTGTAACGCTTGGTTTAATTCCCGTTTGATGATTGTTATTCTCTATCGATATAACGGAGAACGATTCCGATTACTTTATGTGTCGATATGGAACAGCTGAATCAATCTGTAGTGAGAAGTTGTTTGGTTGTTTCTTGGAAGTAGCATGTTTGTGGGTTTTCCGGTCGGGAGAAAGTTTGATTATGACGAAAAATTTTAAATCTGCAAAATCTTTCGGCTTCAAAGTTGAATTCCTTACCATTTAATAGCATTAATGATTTTAATCACGCTCTGTTGTAAACCTTTATAATTTATCCATTAGAATTATAACTCCGTTATAAAGCAATAAAGTGTTAAATGATTATTATAGGTTTATAAGTAGTATAAATAAATAAACGATTATAGCACGAGAAATCTTTGAGATTTGATTATTTATCGATTATATACCATTATGGTTTAATGCTATTAAAAGTTAAAATCATGCTCCTTTATTTATTACAATCGTTGAATGTTCATCTATTACAATCTTTTAGTTTTATGTATTTCATATTGATAAAATAATTAAATATATCAACAAATATGATATATAAATATAATTGTAGAGATTCTATTGATATTATGATAGATATTCGGTTAATCTTTAAGATTCGGTTCTTTATCTCTTATAATACTTCCTCGTTTAAAGTTATTAAAGCTAGAATAAAAATGAGTCTTCTATTATAATCATTGACTGTTTATCTATTATGATCTTTGAATGTTCATCTGTTGATCCTTGAATCATCCTTGAATGTTTATCTATTATAATCTTTTGGTTTTATCAATTTCATATTGATAAAAGAATAAAATATATAAACAAATATGATGGATAAATATAATTGTAGAGTTTCAATTGATTTTATGATAGATATTCGGTTAATCTTTACGATTCGGTTCTTTATTTTTTACAATCGTCTTTCGTTTAAAGCTATTAAAGCTAAAATAAAAATGATTCTTCTTTTTTAATCCTTGACTGTTTATCTCTTATGATCTTTGAATGTTCATCTATTATAATCTTTTAGTTTTATCTATTTCATATTCATAAAAGATTAGAATATATAAACAAATATTATAGATTAATATAATTGTAGACATTCGATTGATATTATGAAACATATCCATTTAATCTTTAAGATTCGGTTCTTTATTTTTTATAATCCTCTCTCGTTTAAAGCTATTAAAGCTAAAATAAAAAATGAGTCTTCTATTATAATCCTTGATTGTTTATCTATTAGGATCTTTGAATGTTCATCTATTGATCATTGAATGTTCATATATTACAGTCTTTCAGTTTTATCTATTTCATATTGATAAAAGTAAAGTAATATAAACAAATATGATAGATAAATATAATTGTAGATATTCGATTGATATTATGATACATATTCGTTTAATTTTTAAGATTCGGTTCTTTATTTTTGTAATCCTCTCTCGCTTAGAGCTATTAAAGCCAAAAAATGAATCATCTAATAATCCTAGACAGTTTATCCATTATGATCTTTTATCTTATCCTTAAGGATTAAAATTGATAAACAATTACAATAGATAAATGAACTTTTTAAGTTTCTATTTATGTTATGATATATATTTATTTAAATTTTATGATTCGATTCTTCAGCTATTATAATCAACCATGATTAGTCTACTCGTTCTCATTTTGCTATCCTGCAAGCCCCAAAAACTGATAACACCTCAACATTATAAAATTTTCGCATGAGAAATTTTCATATGCCCCGAGTCCAATATCGCAACACTAAACAACATTGTTAGTAAAATTTCTACGGCCTTCTAAAGATACCGATTCATGTATATAAAATAATATTTATTTTATAATATTTATTTTATATAGGTAATGTTTATTTTATATAAATAATGTTTATTTTATATAGGTATGAATATCATTCATGATACAAGTAACGTAAAAAAAATATTTTTTAACATAGGATTACGTTCCTCCATAACGGTCCTCCGGAAAGCAAAATTTCAGATGTCCTGCATCGCGAGTTACGAATTTGGCAGTGCGCCAAACCCAGTCTGTATCGCTTGGGCAGGCGGTAAACAGTTAAACAGAAAAATACCAAAATGCGTCAAAATTTTGACATAAATATAAATATATATATATATATATATATATATATATATATATATATATATATATAGATATTTAAAATTAAGATAATTAAAAGGGCAGATGTGACCATTTAATACACCTCTAACCTGAAATAAGATTGACATATATAAATAGGCAAAAAACGGAATCGGAGGTGGTATAGTTGATGACTGGGGGGGGGGGGGGTGGTGGCCCCCCTGTCTTGGTGTTATAGCCGACCTCCGGGAGTGTTGCCTGGCTTAAAACATGTTTAACCGGGGTTGGGGGGGGGTCACAACCCCCCCCAGTCATCAACTATACCACCTCCGATTCCGTTTTTTGCCTATTTATATATGTCAATCTTATTTCAGGTTAGAGGTGTATTAAATGGTCACATCTGCCCTTTTAATTATCTTAATTTTAAATATCTATATATCGTAAATATTTTTGTGAGCAGCTTAGCGCCTAAAATTTATTTACTCTTTTTTGTTTCATATTAAGTAATTTACATTTGTAAACTATATATATATATATATATATATATATATATATATATATATATATATATATAAAAGAGGTAAGCAACGATAAATAATCCTACGTTATTAACCCGGGGTAGTTTCGGTAGATGAGACTACCTGAATTTTTTTTTGTAATTATAGAGGAGAGTTAGTAAGGTTTATGTTTTCCAAATTTCTTAGTTGCCTATTACTGGAAAATATAATATTTACATCTTAATAAACTGATCCAATAATCCCAACTCTAGATTTATGTCTGACAAAATATCGGGAAGGAGATTAGCTAATCAAACTTAGCCACGTCCAGAATGTCCTGTCTGGTACTTCATCGTGTTATAGATGCCTAATAACGAGGTGCAAATGAGAGGCCAAGGAAGCCAAATGGCGGCAGTGATGGAACATTGGAAAGCATAATACACGGATATTTACAGGGGCCGAACTGCAGTTTTACGACTTTGAAGCCTGGAGCTGTAGAGATATGACTGTGATTCCGCACTCAATAGGAGGGTCGAAAATGGAGTTCAGCTTATAGTTTGGGTTGTTCAGAATGTCTACTTGTTTTCTGAAGTTAGATGGAAAATTTTTCCTATACAGCTGTAATGCTTAAAAAGAATAATGTTTAAAATGTATCGAAGCAATCTTTATAAAGAATACACATCATTTAAAGGAAATTATTTTCTTATTTGTATAATTATAATTATATAAGCATACTAGCTGAAAACCCGCACTTCGCTACGGAGTACATTCAAAGTAAAAACATCGGTGAATGTATGCAATTAATGCCAATATATATATAATAAATACGACGATCAATGTATATAATTGATGTAAAATATATATATATTTATAAAAAATCGTAAGGGATATTTTTATAGACAAAATAATGTAGAAGAAGATATTCAAATTAAATCTAATATAAAGAATACTAAAGAATATAGTACAGTTTCTAGAACATTTCTTTTACTGTATTTTAATATTTTTTTGGATAATGTCCAATCGTCTGCCGCATTAGCAAGAAAAAAAAATTATTTTTTGTCTATTTAGTTTTTATGCACGTGACGATAAATTTATTTAAAGTACCAGAAAAAGAAGTCACGTGATCAGCATTTAATAAATTAAATTCTAAAATTTAATCTTTAAAAATTCACCAAAAATCAGGAAATGAAGGTAAAGATTCGAAAAAGATTTCATTTTAAAGGAATTTTTATGATCTTTCTCGTGATATAAATTTTATAACCCTCAAATTATTATTTTAAATGCAAACTTAAAAAAAGTAAAAAAAACAGCTTAAAAATTTAATTTAAAAAAATCTAAGAAGAATTTTTCAAAAATCTCTCTTAGTGCACCCCTACACTATAAGAAGAATCGCCATGCAAAATTTCAGCCCTTTAGGTCCAGCGGTTTGGTCCGTGCGTTGTATGTCAGTCAGTCAGTGAATGAATGAATGAATGAATGAATGAGTCAGTTACGGAACTGTTTTATATATATAGATTACGTAAGAGAAAACAACTGACGATATAACAAATTTTCAGCCTTTATATAGCTTGAAAATTATGGTTGTTTTAGAAATAAAGCACTGTCAAGAAATATTCGCAAAATACGCAAGGTTGCGGGTAGACAAAATTGCCTTCAATCAAAATGTGCTTTATTTCGTTCTCGTTTCAAATATTTCTCTTCAGTACTTCGCATTTGATTCTTGCATGAATATTTTATGGCTTTTAGACTGCAACTTATTACTATTGCCCTATTTTCTTGCATTTGCTTACAGCTAGGAATATATCTTATTCATAAATATATGTTGTGGATTTATATTCAACATTCCTTCCTTTTTTTATGTTCAATGAATAACTTCTGTGTCTACCCGGATAAAGGAATCAAAATTCAAGGAAATCTTAGTGGGTTTCTAGAATTTTTTATAATAGAAAATCTCTCATTCTTGCAATACATATATACGTTTTATATACCAGGTAAGCCAAAAGTTCGTAAAAACTTTAAAAATTCATAAAAAAGGACGAAATCATGATAAAGAACTGCAGTTTGAAAGAAAGGACTCACAAGGAAGTTGGATTTATTTTAGCAGCAAAATAAATATTAAGAAAAATCACTGGTAGAATCACTGGTCCAGCTTTGCGAGCACTGCTACTCCCCGTGGACGATTCTGCAAACCATATTATTCATAACGGTTTCCACCGCAGTAATGCGGCCCTCCGCCAACTAGGGTCTTCCACTTCGTGGTCGAGCCTCTAAATCCTCGTGTATCACGGTCTTTTACTGCAAGATTGATTTGCATAATTCTGCTGAATCTCTCGCATGTTAGCGCCATCTACCGGTGGCTTTTTAAACTTTTAAAAACTTTTAAAACTTTTTTTGGCTGCTAAAAAATCCGACTTCCTTGTGATCCAGCCCTTTCTTGCAAACCGCACTTCATTATCATAATTTCTTCCTTTTTTATGAATTTTTAAAGCTTTTACGAACCTTTGACTCACTCTCTCTCTATATATATATTTATATATATATATAAGGATATTCCGGGAGAGTTACAAAAATGTTCCGGGAGAGTAAAAAAATATTTCTATATTTTTTTGCGTGTTTTGTTCAGTTCAAGAAAATCTGTCATGCATATAAATCGCAAACCCTTTCTTAAAATATCTATTTTTGTGGGAATAATTTATGAAGAAATTCTTTCACAAATAAGATCTGCTGATCATTTTTGTTAATTTTACATATTACAATTCACTTATCTAACTGAAAAAAAGGAAATTAAATCAAAAATGCATTAGAATATTATTTTCTACTACTTTCAACTATTAACAAGTCAAACATTAAAACACTTTATAAATTTTTTATCCCTCACTTTTCAATTATAATCTTTAAGTGCAGTTTTTGATATTTATAATTAAATATGGTCTTTGCTAAATAAGGGCTTTAAGGCTTTTCTACTCTTACTGTTGTAACTTCGGATTAATTCTCTTGGTTTGTTATGATTAATGAAATTTACGGAATGATTTAATGAAGAATAATATTTAAATATTTAAAAGTATCAAAGGTTATTTATTTAAGAAACTGAAGGAATACCCTGCTTTCAATTGCTCTCTGATTTGCAAACTTTCAGTGAAATTCCGATACATGTGATAAGACACCTACGGGTTTATTGACACGTTCAATATCCACGTATATTCTATAACCTTCTCATACAGTCAAGGTTATTCTGAACTGTATGTATAACACACAATAATCGAAAGCCAATACGCTGGTGCAGATTGAGGAAGTAAAATTATTGTTCCACTTAGTCAAGTGTGGACGCAAGCAAAGTATACGGCGTTTAGTCGATCGACGAATCAATAAGACACTATCTTATGAGAGTAGCTGTTAAGTACAGTTACTAGCAGTCTCTAATATATTCAAGAGGTATCATCGTTAGAGTAATTAATAAGCCATTACTATGAAAATGTGGGTGCAAATTAGTCAATGTTATTCAAGCACTTTGTATAATTATCAAAGTAAAGGGAATTAAAAAAGTATGAAATATCATATTTTCAAGTATTTTGTCCAAATTAATTAAAGTTAGTGTATTTAAATTTCTTATTTTGCTTATATAAAGAGCACATAAAGAAAATATAAGTTTAAAATGAACTTTATGTAAGGAAATATACGTTTGAGTTCCAATGTCTCATTGAAATTTCGAAAATCTTTCATACGTACATAAATCTCATTTTTCTCAATTCAGTAACCAAATTAAATAAAATGTTGAATATTGAATTGAGAAATATGAGATTTATGTATATATGAAATATTTCTGAAATTTCAATGAAACATTAGAACACAAACATGTGTTTCATTACATTTAGTTCATTTTAAACTTACATTTTCTTTAATGACTCTTATATAACATAAAATGAATTTTTTGTAACTGTAAAAATATAATGATCTATAAATTTATGAAATATAAAAAAAAAAAATTAAAGCATTTTGTTCAAATTTAGAAAATTTTTCCATATACATAAAGTTCGTGATAAATTAAATTCAATATTTTACGTTTATGAGAACACTTTATGAAGTTCAGGGAGTAAAATAAAATGAAGTTAGTGAAATAATTGATCGCGTTCTAATATTTACTTGAAATATCGAATATCTTTCATATCTGCACAAATCTCATATTTCTCAGTTTGGTAGAACGATTCATTTTTCTACGCATAAAATTAATTGTATGTAATTGAAAAAATATAATGCCCACAGAATACTTTTAAGTATTGTTTCGCAATTTAGAAAATGCCTCCGTATATTACAATTTTGTGAACTTAAATTCCTTAACTTGCTTATTTAAGTGCCCTTTACGTAAATGGAAGCATAAAATGAACTAAGGTTAAATAAATATATGTTTATGTACTAACATCGCTTTGAAATTTCGAAAATCTTCCATACGTACGCAAATTACATATTTCTCAAATCAATAATCAATGTTTTATTTATTTGGAATGAATAATTCATGTCACTAAACATAAAATTAATTTTATGTAACTGTAAAATTTTAATGACATAGAAAATGATGAAATATTAGAATATTTTCAAAAGTTTTGTCCAAATTTAGAAAATGTTTTCATACATAAAAAATCTACGTGGATTTAAATTCATTATTTTGCTCATATAAGAGAACTTTACGAAGTTAAGACCATAAAATGATATTTGTAAATGAAGTATTTGGTTGAGTTCTAATAACTCCCTGAAATTTCGCAAATTTCTCATACATACACAAATCTCATATTTCTTAGTTCAGTAATCAACGTTTTATTTATTTTGAATGATCATTTCATATGATTACGCATAAAAAAAGAATTAACTTTTATGTGGAAAATATTTTATGTTTTATATAAATTTCTGAAATTTATCATACATACACAAATCTCATATTTCTTGGTTCAGTAATCAATGTTTCATTTGTTTTGAATAAACAATTCATATGACTAGGCATAAAAAGGAATTAACTTGCATGTGAAAAATATTTTATGTTTTACATAAATTTCTAAAATCCTTCATACATTCAAAAATCTCATATTTCTCAATTCAGTAATCAATGTTTTACTTATTTTGAATGAGTAATTCATGACTAGACATAAAAAGAAATTAACATTTATGTAGAAATATTTTATGACGTATTAATATAAAATATAGACGCATAAGTATTCTTTTACGATTTGTTCCACGAATGAAATCCCGCTATCCTAAAATCCACGACGATATTTTATTGCACATGACAGCTTATGAAAATTTAGTGATCATTTTCCGCTCCCAAATTATTTTTACTTTCAAAGAAGATATGATAAATATACCTATATAAATATTTTTTGCATTAATGGTACCTGTGAGACGTCCCAACTCTATTGTGCCTTAAAGAGAAGAGACATAGCAACGAAAAAACATTGCTGAGTGCCAAGTTCGTTAGATTGCTAGGTTTTGTTTTCGCTCCAAAATCGTATCTATTGTATGATGTAGAGAACTGTTCAACCGGGAGATCAATTTTAGTAGCAAATAATTAATATATACAGCAAAAATTCACGAAGAGGTTGGAGAATTGGATATTTTATTCTTTTCTATTAATATATTAACATGCTATTTAATTATAATTTTATGAAAAGATTTTTTTTACCATATCTAATTTTGTATAAACATTAAAGTGGGAAAAAATCTTGCGAGATATGAAATGTTTAAAATTAAAAATTTTAATAGGAATTATTCTTACTCTGTACTTGATATTAAGTACTTGATATATCTGATAAATCAATTATTGAATTAGTACAATCTTTCCAGTCTTGTACTTGAGACATTACTATGTACTTGATTTTGTTTACTATGTACTCGATATATTTACTATGTACATGATATTAAGTGCTTGATATATCTGATGAATCAATAATTGAATTAGTACAATATTTTCAGTCTTGTACTTGACACATTACTATGCACTTGATTATGTTTACTATGTACTCGATATATTTACCGTGCACTCGATATATTTACTATGTACTCTGCATATTTACTATGTACTTGATATATTTACTACGTACTTGATATTAAGTACTTGATATATCTGATGAATCAATAAGTGAATTAGTACAATTTTTACACTCTTGTATTTGACACATTATTATGTACTTGATTATGTTTACTATGTACTCGATATATTTACTATGTACATGATTTTTTTTACTATGTACTAGATATATTTACTATGTACTTGATATTAAGTACTTGATAAATCTGATGAATCAATGAGTGAATTAGTACAATATTTACACTCTTGTACTTGACACATTACTATGTACTTGATTATGTTTATTATGTACTCGATATATTTAGTATGTACTTTATATTATGTTCTTTATATATTTGAGGAATCAATAAGTGTATTAGTACAATCTTTACACTCTTGTACTTGACACATTACAACGTACTTGATTATGTTTACTATGTACTTAATATGTTTACTATGTACTTAATATATTTAACACTAGAACCGCGGAGCGGGTCAATTTGACCCAAAACGATGTTTAATTTATCACCACGCGAAAAGTATCGATTGAAAAAAAAGTTCCTTTTATGACTTTTAATATTTTAAGGTGAACAACAATTTACCAAATTTAAAAATTCGTAACATAAATAATTTTCCGATTATTAACACTTATACCTAGAACCGCGGAGTGGGTCAATTTGACCCGTAAGAAATGTTAATGCACAAATAACGAAAAACAGGTGCATTTTCTCGAACTGTAACTGTAAAATACTTCTACCCCACCCTAGAATTCCTTAAACGGACTATACTAGAAGGGGGAATAGTGAAGGTTTTTCATTCAAGGTCATTATATTAGGTTTGAAGCACGAACTACGTTCAAATGCAGTAAAAAATTACTGCGAATATTTAGACTTTTTGAAGTTGCTTTTATTCTGCAATTAGTATATGTATAAAAACTATGTCACGACGCCGTAATCTTGCTGTTCAGGAAGCTTTAAAATATTTAAACAATTATCTGAAAACAATTCAGAAGGTTCAAAAAAAGGTTTCTCAAAATTCGATTTTGAGTAGTGAGGATGAATACCTGCCTGCTAATGAAGAAAATTTGGATTCGGATTAAGAAACTGAAAGTGAAGATGATTCTGGCAATGCTCTAACAATCGCTGGTCCTTTTTATCGCAATACTGATGATAATTTATCTGATAAAAAATAAAAATCAAATATTCCAAGAAAAGATACACACACGCAAAGAAATTTGAAAAACAAATCGACAATAACATTCAAAGTTGGAAATAATGAAGATGACAAAGATGGGATAATTTGGAATGTCGCTCAATTAGGAACAAACGATAGAGGAAGAAAATCAAAGTGTAATATTTTGAAAGAAGTTGGGGGACCCAACACCACATGCTAAACGCAATGTTATCGACAATAGTCTTTCAAGTGCTTGAAGACTTTTTATAGATGAATGGATATTGAAACACATAAAGAAATGTACTGAAGATGAAGCTCACCGGCAGATGCATGAAGGAGAATGGAATTTAACATTAGAAGAAATAGATGCTTTAATATAAATTCTATATGCACGTGGTATATATTGTGCAAAATGACTTGAACTGGATAGCTTGTGGTCAAAGGACTGAGGACCACCATTTTTCCAAAATACAATGTCAAGAGACCAATTTCATGAAATAATGGGATTTTTACGCTTCGACGTAAAATCAACAAGATCAAAGCGTCTAGAGACAGACAAATTTGCCCTTATTTCGGATATCTGGAATCGTTTCATGGAAAATCGCAAGACTAACTATACACCAGGTCCTAATATAACTGCAGATGGACAGTTATTTCCTACAAAAGCTAGGTGTAGGTTTATTCAATACATGCCAAACAAACCAGATAAGTGTGGAATCAAGTTCTGGTTGGATGCAGATGTTGACTCAAAATATCTGATAAATGGATTCCCGTATCTTGAAAAATATAACCAAAGTCCATCCTATGTTTCTATATCTGAACATGTATTGTTGCGACTAATAAGTCCATATGAGAACAAAGGTAGAAATGTCACTACGAACAACTTTTTCACAACACTGAAGCTTGCAGAGGCATTGAATTCCAAAAACACCAGCCTTGTAGGAACTGTAAAACGCTCAAGAAGAGAAATACTAGTCTCTGTAAAGATGTTAAAATGAACATTGTATTCGACTACGGTACTAACCCATAAAGGCATGAGTCTAACTGTTTATCGAGGTAAAAAAGATAAAAACGTTTTGTTGCTAAGTAGTCTCCATCCAAACGTAGAAATTGCAGATAACCCCAAAAAAAACTACCTGATACAATCGCTTTCTACAACGCAACTAAATACGGTGTGGACGTGATTGAACAAATGGCAAGGAAATATACAGTCAAGTCTGCGTCATGTAGGTGGCCGGTGCAGGTTTTTTTGTAATATTTTGCACCTGTTACAATCAATGCCTGGGTTTTATATAAAGCTGTAACTGGAAAATCTATTAGTAGACAGAAATTCATTCAAGACTTGGTTGGAGAATTGCGAGAAAAGTTTGTTCTCTTCCGACATAAAAAGGCGGCAAAAAGAGCATGTGAAGCAACCAATGAAAACGACGGACAACCACAAATTAAGCGTAAACGAGTCCGATGCCATATTTCGAAATGTGAAAATAAAACTCTAGATATCTGTTCAAAATGTAAAGCACCCATCTGTGGAAAATGTACCAAACTTATTACTCAGGTTTGTACAAAATGCATACAGTAAATTGGATTTTAAAATCTGTAAAACTAAGTACTGATAAAATGCTTAGTAACTGAAAAAAATTTTAATTTTTAATTTTTTAAAATTATTTCTAAACATATTGAAAAGAGATACTCTGTTTTTCCATTGAAATTAGGAAATTTATGTTATATTTTGTTAAAGAGACATGTTATTATGCTCAAGGACATAAAATTTTAAATAATGCGATTTTGTAAAAATTAAGTTAATTTCTCTTGATTTATATAAATTATTTAAGGTGGATTCTGAGAAATATTGATTATTATTTAAAAAATAAAATGTTTTAGTTAAATAAATTAAGCGTTTGTGCATATTTTATAAGTTTACAATCTAGGGTCAAAATGACCCGCTCCGCGGTTCTAGGTATATCGAAAGTCCCGCGGTTCTAGTGTTAATATGTACTTGATATTATGTACTTGATTTATCTGATGAATCCCTAACTGAATTAGTACAATCGTTACACTTTTGTTCATAGCCCACTAAGCTTCACCCACTAAGCTTCTAGGAAATATTGCTTCTATAGAAACATATCATTCTAAGTAATATTGCTTGTAGACAATTTTTATCTTTCCTATTTGTGTTTCCCGCAAGTTGTAAATTAATAAATAAACATATCTTTTTCTTCATCTATTTTGATTATTTATTTCTTTATTTTTTATTTATTTTGTTTAGCATTAAAATTTACCTTGCGATAAACCGATAAAAGATATAAATTTCTCCCGCGATTTTGTACAGAAAAAAAAAAGAAAATCTCTTGCGGCTGGAGGGTTAATTAAAATTTTTTCTTGAGGATTTAAGAAATTTTTATTTCCCAATCTTTATAATCATTTTAAAGGTTTGAAAAGTATTTTTTTTCCAGAATGGTTTTTACTTAAAGAAATATTTTTTTCTGGGTTTCATCTCTAAGTCTGAAGTCACGAAGGCAGTTTGCTGAAAACTGAACAAAACGAAATTTCATTGGAATATCTTTCGAGAAATTTTAAATATATTAATCTCTTTAAAGACGGCAAATCATGAAAAGCTCCATTACGAGGTAAATAGGATTAAGTGCAGATGTACAATGAGGTAAGCATGGACATTACAGCTACAATATAATGCAATGGTTATACGTACAGCATAATAATTCTATGTGTATAACATAAATATGCTGTGTGTACCTCATAAAACGCTGATTGTACAGCATAAAAATATTGTGTGTATGGCATAGAAATTTTGTGCGTATAGCATAAAAATGCTATGTGTATATTTGGACATAAAAATGATATATGTGCTGCACAAAAAAGCTGGTTGTACAGCATAAAAATGCTGTGTGTATATTTGGACATAAAAGTGCTGTATGTACGGCATAAAAAGGTTGGTTGCACAGTATAAAAACGCTGTGTATATAGCATAAAAATGCTGTATCTGGCGAAGTAATCCTCATGGGATTATACGATTTGTGTTATTTTATTTAAAAAATTTCTATAGCATGATTTATGCCAAGAAAATAGAAATGTACTTTTTTGAGAACACACAGTCCTTGACTACCTCAGTCTCTTATATCTTGTAAAAATTATTTCTTTATGCAGACAATTTCAGTAAAAAAGCTGCTTATCAGCATAATTCTCTTTCCCAAAATTTCTAATTTTAAGATTTTGGGAGGGTATATCAGGCATCATTTTTGGAGGAATGTTTTTACTGACTGAACAATATTTTTGTCGGTCAGTTTAGAATGTTATGGTCATTTTTGGCAATGGAGACATAAATTATTGCTCCATAAATTATTAAGAAAGGTTATTTTGAAAAAAAAACTAAATGAAACTACAACAGAAAATTCTTCAGAGTTAATTTACTGTGAAAAGGTATTTTCATTAAAAAATTTAGGAAAAGAAATTTAATTGTATATATGATTACAATCAATATATATATATATATATATATATATATATATATATAGTGTGTCGATATTGTTTTAACAAATTTCTGTAAATATTCTTCTCACATATGTAAAACTTTGTTTAGCGAATGCAGTTTTGTTAAATTTATTTTTCACCTTAAAAGCTATCCAGACATTTATGTGATTCAAAATTTCTATGAATTATATGAGATTAGATTTTAACCTCAATAGACGTTTCGATAAATTTAAGTCACTTACATATAAGCTTTCCTGAACCAAACACTACATTTGTGAAAGTTACCTTCAAAGTTATAACTTTTTATAAATTTGTTTTGCAGCGCTATTTTCTTTTTTAAATTACCTTTGAAGGCAATTTAAAAAGATAATAGCGCTGACTTTGAAGATTCCATTCTAGTATAATCTGTGAATTTCAACCTATTCATTTGGAAAAAAGAACTTTTGAAATAGAAAAGCAAATTGTTCGAAAGAATTCTAACATGACTCACAAACAAATGAGCGAAAGAGATATTTCTTTCTAGGAGAAAGCTAAATCTATGTAAATTTTAACACTTAAATTACAACCTTGTATTCAACAATTTTAATTACAACCTTGTAACCAACAATTGGTGACAACCTTGGTTACATTTGGTTAGAACCTTGTAGCCAACAGTTTTAGTTACAAACTTGTTTAAATCATAATATGTAGATAATATAAAAGGTGACATATTTCAGTATAAATAATGTTTTGGAGTTATTTTATAATTTTATTTGTAACCAACAATTTTAATTGCAACCTTGTTTAAATCATAATATGTAGATAATTTAAACGGTGACATATTACGGTATAAATAGTGTTTTGGAGTTATTTTATAATTTATTTTCCTGTGCACATTCGTGCAATGTATAGAATGGATAACTGGGAGAGCAGTGCATAATATCTACTAATATTGTAACATTAAAATAGAACAGTTTTAGCTGATATCATTCATTACACATTATAACTTGTTTTTCATTATACTATACCAATAAAGTCTAATTGCTAGGGTTACTTTCTTTATATGAAATATTGATCGAAAGTTTGTATAAAACATACATTCAAAGCAAAATTGATGGTTAGAGCTGAAAATTATTTTTAAACAAAAACTTGCTAAGTCGTTAAGGCTGTTTGTTGTGTACGAACCCTATTGGATTTGCTCACCTCAGTGTTTACTTATGGAGAAAATTTGTCTACTATTTACAACTACATAAATGCTGATAATCCAATAAAAAGAGTATTTTCAGATAGCCTAAACTTTTCTGCATCTTGCAATAGGATTCGTTTTATAAATTTCGTCCCTCAAAAGGATTTATGAGCGTTTAAAAATGCACTATGCCATATAATTTCCACCGAAAAATTTAAGGGGGTCCAGACACAAAATTCTTCAAATTTTCGAAAAATAAATTATTGCATTAAAAAATTTTCTGTTCTTTTCCGTTTAAAATGTCTTGTTCCGTTTCAATCATGTTTCTATCTTAATTAGAACAGGATATATTAATCTTTTGTTTTGCAACATTCTAATTGCAGCCAATCTTTGTTTAAACCTTTAAATGAGTTTTTCTACATGATGGGTTTGTTTCACCCTTTCTCGTCTTTAAATTGTTATAAGTCAAGAACCATTAAAGATAACTGGTTCAAACTTGGAACATGTCTTTTTCAATTATTTTACTTTAATTTTGATTCAACAAATTTGAAAAAAATATTTAGAAAATATGATTTTCAAAAAATAAGTTACATAATTTTTTTTGAAGTTTTTAATCTAAATATTTTTAATTTAAAAAAAAATTAATATTTAAAAAAATGCTGAATTAGAATTAAAACTTATATATTTCTGTTTAATTAAATGAAAAAATTTTGAAGTTCCACAAATAATATTTCAAGTTATAACGATTTGAAATCACCCCACTTTTTTAAAAATTTTAAATTTAAAATTTTTTAAAAAACTTTATGAGAAGTTTTATGATGTGATTTTATTTACAAATTATATGGTTAACCATCACAAAAAAATTCAAAATTTTAGCTCAATTAGTAAAAATAAAATTAAATATGTCCTGGACCCTCCTTGAATTTTAAAATATTTTTTGCATATTTTTAAAAAACGAAAAATACCCTAAGGTGTCAAATTTCTTTCTTTATTAAAGAGTATGATTTTGTAAAAAGAATCATTAAATGCAAGTCGGACACATTTCTTCAAAGGTTAACATTGAGGGGAGCGAATCCAATAGGGTTAGTACACGGCAGCCTTAAATAAAAAGATTTAATTTACTATAGAAAACAATGATTGCAACGTCTGTTGTCAGTTAATAAGAACTGCTTAGTGATTATGCGTAGTTTCCCTTTAATTTAAATAGTTAAAAGAAAAAGAAAAAGAAGAATAATTAAAAGAATATTTAAAAGAAAAAGAAGAAGAAAAACTTTTTTGGAAAAGAAATTTCATTTTTGCTAATTTAAGATTTTTAAGTGGAACATTTGCCTTAATAAACAAAAGTTTACAATTTTATCACCAAAGTGTCGTGTTTATCACACAGCAAACTATTCCGCTGATAAAGAAATTGTGGGTTAAACTTATTTGAAATCTAAAGAAGAACTAGATGCCTCTATACCAGTTAATCCCGTGTATGGAAGGTTTGTTTAACATTACCGCCATGTGCAGTAAGCTGTCAGAAACACCTCCAAAAAAATTCACTTCAACAGTCCCGGTCATTTGTCATTTGATTGGAAGGTCAAACTATATCTGGACAAGATTGGTGATATCCGCGAAGTTCGGTTGGTAAAATAAGATGAATTATAGACAGCCTGAGACTTTTGGGGTTCTTTTTGCCGGTAATTTAGCTAAAAGCCTGACGCTTTTCGAGCATGGTCCATATTGAGTCGAACAGCGAAAGATTCGTGACAAGAGAAATACACGAGGGCTAATTATGTACAGTGAAAGATTCATGATAAGAGAAATGTATGCAAAGAGGGTAGCACAGTGAAAATTGTATTAGGAAGGACTTGACACAAACTCTCTACTACTTTTGTCTAAAACAAAATATTGAGTCGTAAAGCGAAAGATTCATGGTAAGAGAAATACACGACGGCCGATTATGTACAGTGAAAGATTCATGATAAAACAAAAGTATGCAAAGAGGGTAGCACAGTGAAAGTTGTATTTGGAAGGACGTGACACAAACTTTCTACTATTTTTGTCTAAAACAAAGTATTGAGTCGTACAGCGAAAGATTCGTGACAAGAGAAATACACGGGGGCTAATTATGTACAGTGAAAGATTCATGATAAGAGAAAAGTATGCAAACAGGGTAGCACAGTGAAAGTTGTATTAGGAAGGACTTGACACAAAATTTCTACTACTTTTGTCTAAAACATAGTATTGAGTCGTACAGCGAAAGATTCGTGACAAGAGAAATCCACGAGGGCTAATTATGTACAGTGAAAGATTCGTGACAAGAGAAATACGCGAGGGCTAATTATGTACAGTGAAAGATTCATGATAAGAGAAATGTATGCAAAGAGGGTAGCACAGTGAAAATTGTATTAGGAAGGACTTGACACAAACTCTCTACTACTTTTGTCTAAAACAAAATATTGAGTCGTAAAGCGAAAGATTCATGGTAAGAGAAATACACGACGGCCGATTATGTACAGTGAAAGATTCATGATAAAACAAAAGTATGCAAAGAGGGTAGCACAGTGAAAGTTGTATTTGGAAGGACGTGACACAAACTTTCTACTATTTTTGTCTAAAACAAAGTATTGAGTCGTACAGCGAAAGATTCGTGACAAGAGAAATACACGGGGGCTAATTATGTACAGTGAAAGATTCATGATAAGAGAAAAGTATGCAAACAGGGTAGCACAGTGAAAGTTGTATTAGGAAGGACTTGACACAAAATTTCTACTACTTTTGTCTAAAACATAGTATTGAGTCGTACAGCGAAAGATTCGTGACAAGAGAAATACACGAGGGCTAATTATGTACAGTGAAAGATTCGTGACAAGAGAAATACGCGAGGGCTAATTATGTACAGTGAAAGATTCATGATAAGAGAAAAGTATGCAAAGAGGGTAGCACAGTGAAAGTTGTATTAGGAAGGACTTGACTCAAACTTACTACTACTTTTGTCTAAAACAAAGTATTGAGTCATACAGCGAAAGATTCATGACAAGCGACATACACGAAGGCTGTTTATGTACAGTGAACGATTCAGGATAAGAGAAAATTATGCAAAGAGATATTGCATAGTAAAAGTTGTATTAGGAAAGACTTGACGCAAACCTTCTTCTACTTTTGTCCGAAACATGTTCAGAATATGTTTCGTAAACAAACTGATCTTCCAGAAAGTTATTGGTAAGTAATCCGTTATAAAGTTACTGATTTTTTTATTATTGATTTTTTTATTTTTTTGCCTGTCTTGGTAATTTGATGACATTTAACCCAGAATTTTTCTAACACATCTCAAGTGTAACTTGCTTACGTGTCTCCAGCTTTCATTTTCGGTACCCGTTTATTTCTTGGGTACGAGTGGAGGTTATCATAATTGGTCAGTTTGTTAGTTGAGAGTGCAACTGTCAACTTCTGCACATGGGCTAATTAAACTGAGACCTACATTTTAACCCTTCAGCGGGCTCGCCCATGTACAAATTGCTACATTTTCGTAATTTTGAATGGTTTGTTTTTACATGTAAGGTTTGAATATTCTAAGCAGTTTCTTTTTATAGCTACACCTTTTCTAATGCAGGTCTGAGTTTCTGACCCTTGTATTCCTTTCCATTCATTGTTTGTCGTAATTAGACCGTGGTAAACCAGCGATTATGCTGGATTACAATGCGAAGCATGAGTTGATGTAGTCGATCATATGTGCAGCTATTACACGGTATTCCGCATATCACGAAGATGGACAATCTCATTGTTTTTTAGGTTTTGGGGCATAATAGGAATCCATTCGCAAGTTGTCCTTAGATCCAATAAACCGGACAGTTTTGAAATAAGGCGATTGTATCTGCATTTTTTGACCTTCAATTATAAATATATCTCAATATTATCAACATTTTATATCTTGTCATAAAACGTAGAATTATTATTTTCAATTTGAAAAAAAAAAGTTTATTACAAAAAGAATAACCAAGGTTGAAAGAAGCGTTTCACTTTGTGCCACGCGCGCCTGCTGATGTTCCAAAAATTGGCGCGCCCGCTGAAGTGTTAAATCTCGAAAGGTTAAAGACATCCATTCTATCAGTAGGTCTTGAACATACAGTCTTTGGGACCGAATTTGAAGGAGATGGTACTATAATTCATACATTTTGTGCATACATTCAGTATTGAATGAATTTATTTTAGATCGAGAGTTTCCCTGCAACCTGTTATTACGTATTTTCTTGGAGGTTTTAAAAAGCAGGTTTATGTAAATATATCTGATACGATTAAAAAAAGAGCCTTGTTTTGTGTTTATACTCAACTTTTCTAAAAACAATTAGGTTTATGTTCATAATTGCTAAAAATTGGTTATCACGTGTTTAAACTGAATTAAAAAAAAACATACTTATGTTAACTTTTCTTCTGTTAAAAATGTCATATATCACGTCCACACTCAGGAGTATTAAAAATATGTTTAAGTTCTTTTATCCGACACGCTAAAAATTTGAATATCAAGTTTATACTCAGCGAAATTTAAAAATATATATGTTCATTTATTTCATGTTAAAATATCGCATATCACGTTTACACTCATCGCTATTTTAAAATATATGTTCATTAATTTGATAGGCTAAAATTTGCATACCCCGTTTACACTCAGAGTTATTAAAAACATGCCTGTGTTTACTTTTTTATACGTTAAAACAGTCTTATATCAGGTTAATACTCAGAATTATTAAAAACATGTCTATGTTCATTTATTTGATGCACTAAAATGTTTCATACCCAGTTTACACGAAGAGTTATTAAAGACATGCATTTATTTGAAAATCTAAAAAATTCTCATATTCCAGTTAAATTGCTGACAGTATCGTGGAGACTGAAAATCTGTGATATATTTCTTATCCTCTAAAGCCCTCTGTAGAGGCTTATACGTTTGAATCGCATTAAATTTTAATCATAGAAAGTCGAATGAATCGTTATTTCACTTTGATGTCATGTGTCATTTCCAGGTTTACACTTGAGAGATTTTTAAGCAATATAATAATTTATAGGAAATTTTTTTGTCTTGATTCGACATGTCAATTACAGGCACATACCACGCAATTTTAAAGAGAGGAAAAATTGGTAGGAATGTCTCTTCGCTTTAATGTCACATTATAGTCACAAGCAGGTTTGTGAAGCGTAGTCGAGTTGAATTATTGAAAAGAATAATCTGTCATTTTATGCTTTATCCCCAAACGTAAATTTGTTTTTTTAAAGGTGAAAGTGTTCCATAGGGAGCGCATTTTTACCTGTTATGTTATCCAATTTTCCAGTAACAATCATTTATGGAAGTGGGTTTGAGTGACCTAGCAGCGTAACAGAAACGTCTCTGATGTCGTACGTCAAATATGTATTTATTATTAAAATGAGAAAGATGTTTCATGGTAAGCTACTTCTATGTGATGTCATACTACAAGTCAGTACATACCACACAATTTTAAAAAGAGGAAAAAATTGGTAGCAATGTCTCTTCGCTTTAATGTCACATTATAGTCACAAGCAGGTTTGTGAAGCGTAGTCGAGTTGAATTATTGAAAAGAAAAATCCATCATTTTATGATTTAACCCCAAGCGTAAATTTGATTTTTTAAGGTGAAAGTGGTCCACAGGAAGCGCATTTCTATGTTATCCAATTTTCCAGTAATAAGCATGTAAGGAAATGAGTGAGGAAACAGCGTAAGAGAAACAAACGTCTTTGATGTCGTACGTCAAATATATATTAATTATTAAAATGAGAAAGATGTTTCATGGGAACATACTTCTGTTTTCTGTCATACTACAAGTATCAAAATGAATAAAATTTGAAGAAATCATGAATGTAACTAATCTTTTAAGCATTTCCTTTGCCATAATCAAGCTTTACGTATATATGCGTATTAAACGAAATATTTAAAGTTAAAAGGTTTCTCATGAACACTTGATGCCATTTACACATTTTGATGCAATGTCATAGTGACCTTACAAGGAAATATTAAACTTATAAGACAGATAATATGGGGATGTATTTGTTTTTCTTTACTATCGTATTCTACTTGAATGTATATAGAAAAGCAAAATTAAGATAGGAAACAACTGATTATAAACTAATTCCGATATGATGTTCATCGATAAAAGCAAAACTTAAATTCAAAAATTGTTAAAGGAATATAATTTATCTTTGGAATCATTATAAACATTTGCAACGCTCATTGTAAACGTTTTTCACTTCGAAGTCAATCGTCTATCAAAGCACTACTTAAATTAAAAAGTGGCTAAAGGAATATAATTTCGCTTTTCTTTCATTGCAATTAACGAATTTCGCTTCAATGTCATACACATTACAGGAAGATGTCAATCTTATTTGAAGGAAAAGATTTCATACGAAGCGTATTTCTTTTTCTTCACTGTCCTGTTTTAGTGGACGGTATATAGCAAAGCTAAATTAAGGGAGAAAACAACTCATTAAAACGTCTTTTGCTTTGATGTCATTCTATTACTAAATTAAAGTTTAAATGCAAAAATGCCTAAGGGGAATATAACTTCGTTTTTGTTTCATTGTAATTAACGCATTTTGCTTCAATGTCATGCAGACACTATAGAAAGATGTCAAGCATATTTAGAGGAAAATATTTCATGGGAAGCATATTTTTTCTTTGTTTTCCTATTGCAGTTGATGGTATATAACAAAGCTAAATTAAGGGAAAACACAACTTATTAAAACGTCTTCTGCTTTGAAGTTTCGTTTATAAAAGTAAAATTGAAATGGAAAAATGGCTAAAGGGAATATAATTCCGCTTTGGTGTTACTAAAGAAATTAAAATGTGGAAATTATTTATAGTAGTTAACATATTTTGATACGAAGACATTAAAAGAAGATCAATTTATTTGGAGGAAATTATTTCATGAGAAGCTTATTTGTTTTCTACTCTGTTATTGAAAATAATGTGACAACCTAATTTAAAAAATAAATCAGCTCATTATAAAAGTTTTTTGCTTCGATATCAATATTTTATCAAAGCAAAACTTAAATTCAAAAGTGGTGAAAGGAATATAATTTCGCTTTTCTTTCATTGCAATTAACGCATTTCGCTTCAATGTCATACACATTACAGGAAGATGTCAACCTTATTTGAAGGAAAAGATTTCATACGAAGCGTATTTCTTTTTCTTTACTGTCCTATTTTAGTTGACGGTATATAGAAAAGCTAAATTAAGGGAGAAAACAATTTATTAAAACGTCTTTTGCTTTGATGTCATTCATTACTAAAATAGAGTTTAAATGCAAAAATGCCTAAGGGGAATATAACTTCGTTTTTGTTTCATTGTAATTAACGCATTTTGCTTCAATGTCATGAAGACACTACAGAAAGATGTCAAGCATATTTAGAGGAAAATATTTCATGGGAAGCATATTTTTTTCTTTGTTGTCCTATTGCAGTTGATGGTATATAACAAAGCTAAATTAAGGGAAAACACAACTTATTAAAACGTCTTCTGCTTTGAAGTTTCATTTATAAAAGTAAAATTGAAATTCAAAAATGGCTAAAGGGAATATAATTTCGCTTTGGTGTTACTAAGGAAATTAAAATGTGGAAATTATTTACAGTTAAGATATTTTGATACGAAGACATTAAAAGAAGATCAATTTATTTGGAGGAAAGTATTTCATGAGAAGCTTATTTGTTTTCTACTCTGTTATTGAAAATAATGTAACAAGCTAATTTAAACAAGAAACCAGCTCGTTATAAAAGTTTTTTGCTTCGATATCAATAATTTATCAAAGCAAAACTTAAATTCAAAAGTGGCGAAAGGAATATAATTTCATTTTGGTTTCACTGCAATTTACGCATTTCGCTTCAATATCATACGGACATTACAGGAAGATATCAAGCTTATTTCAAAGAAAATATTTCATGGGAAACTTTTTTATTTTTTCTTAATTGTCTTTTCTAGTTGATGGTATATAGCAAAGCTAAATTAATGTATTAAACAGCTCATTAAAGCGTCTTTTGCTTTGATGTCATTCGTTTATTAAAGTAAAGTTTAAATGCAAAAATGGCAAAAGGGAATATAATTTCGCTTTGGTATTATTGAAAAAAATTAAAAAGTGAAAATTATTTCCAATTAACATATTTTGCTACGAAGTCATACAGACATTACAAGAATATAACAAATTTATTTGGAGGAAATTATTTCACGGGAAAGCGTATTTGTCTTTCTTTACTGTCCAATTCTAGTCGAAGGTACATAGCAAAGCAAAAATCAGAGAGGAAGCAATTCATTGTAAACTCAATCCACTTTGATGCTATTCGTTTATCAAAGCGAGACTCAAATAAAAAAAATGTATCAAAGGAATATAATTTCGCTTTGGTATCATTAAAAGAATTCAAGTGAGAAAATTATTTGCAATTATAACATTTCGCTTCGGGGTCATGTACACATTACAGGGAGATATGATACTTATTTGAAGGAAACTTATGATACTTATTTTGTCGTATTTTAATGGGGGGTATAAAACAAATCTAAATTAAGATAGAAAACAACTTATTGTAAACTTACTGCTTATTGATTCCATTCGTCTTCAAGGGAAAATTTATGTACAAAAATGGCTATAGGGAATATAATACCGCTTTTGTGCCTACCGAGTTTATTTTAGAAAGATTTTAAGGGTAAAATGATTCATATGAAATATATTTCGTTTTAATTTTATCCATCTACTACAAAATCTGCGATTTCAGAGCTATATTTCTTAGGTGGCTTATTTCTTATATCGTAATTTTATCACTATTATATGTTAAATTAATGCTAGGATTAATATTTAAAATATTATAACTATGTACAATAATGGTTACAAGGGTATATTGAATTATCTTAAATATTAATGATATTTTAAAACTTATATTATATATATAGTTTTAAGGTCACTGCCTACGTTCGGAGCCAATATTTTTTTAAAATCGTTTTTTAAGGATTTTTTGGTCTTTTTAAAAATAGTCTTTAAAAATTGAAAAATAAACAAAAACTTGCCTGTAAATACCATACTTTTTTTATAAATTGGTCCATTTGAAGTGATTTTTAATGAAATTTCGCTAAAACGCCTATCACTCTGCACAAAATTCTAATGCTACTATTTTAATTTCTTTCTCACACATGATACATATGACAGTTATCTTCAAAATGACCCACAATCTAAGAGAAATTTTAAAATACAAAAATAATACAGACAATTTTATGAAAGTTATCTTCAAAATGACCAGCAATCTAAGAGAAATTTTTAAATGCAAAAATAATTCAGACAATTTTATGTTCCAGTATGAAAATTATCCCCAATTCGTCATTCCTTTCCTTATAAAAATACCCTCAAACAAAAAACTACTTATTACACATCGATTATTGTGCGTCATTTTATTAACAATAGCATCTAAAACATTTCTTGAAAATTTTATCAAATTATATTATGTGAAATATCATGATAACGGTAGAGATTTGTGCTTAAAACATAATTCTGAGAAAAACGCATTTAAAGTTGTTTGTCACTTCAATTTTGTAGCAGACGATTTTTTTAAAATAGCTATAACTCTGCTTCTAATTGATGTAGAATGAAAATAAAAACGCTTTTGAAAAGAGAAAAAATTGAATTACACTATTCTTGCAAAAAATAAAATTGACAAAAATAGTTAAAAAATGACATTTTCAACGTAGGCAGTCATCTTAACATTTAAATTGTTTATATTGCAAAAATTATTGCTACATAAAAAATAATGGATACTAAAATGTTTATTAATATTTAAAATATTTCAATATGCCCTTGCAAACTGATGCAATGACATAAAATCGAAAATCACCCTTCTAGGATATTTATTAATCTCTGTTTTGACTTGACATCGTAAATCATCTACAGAAGGATTTTTTATTTTTAGGATCGGAGAAGATATTTGACATCACACAGCAATTTTAAGCGCTTACTAAATTGATTTTGAGTTAACAAAAATAAATAAAAAAGGCAGTACTTACGAAGTGCAACCGTAATCCAATAGAAACTCGCCGGGCAGTTGCTCGGGGTAAGAAGAGGCCCCGGCCTGGGACCAGATCCCTACAGCGGCCATTTTTGGCTGAAAATCGAGGGAAGTTGGAAAAAGAAAAGACTAAGCACTAATCTATTGGTATTCCCTCTATTGGCGCAGATCGAAATAAAAAGAAGAAACCAATTGCTCCTCTCACTCTTTTTTTTTCTGATGAACTCTTGCACACTTTTCTTTTTCTTCCTGGAATACACACACTTTTTGGAACTTCTGAAGAATTTCTTTTTCAGAATGCACGCACTTTGAACTGATTCTGGAACTTTATTTTTCTTTTTACTCTTTCAGCTACCTTTCTTCTTTGCAATATTTCCCAAGACTTCGCCGCTTAAAAGATTTATCCTAGACAACTGTGCCGTTGGAGATGAGTTGTGGCTTATTGCACCCTTTCTTGATGATTTTCAATTAGGTATCAACACAATTGATTGAACAATTGTGGTATGCAGGGAGATGTTATCCTGTGCGAGATTGACTTAGATAGTTATTTTTTTTATTTTGTGTTTGTTCCTATTGAGTAGCTGATGAAACTGCAGGCACTAATTTGTGCTTGTTAAGCCTCAAAAGCTTTTACAGCGAAAGTATAATTTCAGAAATATTTACTTAGCTTTACTAGGCATTACAAGTTTTTAAATCCACTTGAAAGTTCTTTGAATATTCCTATGCTATCTATCAAGTTCAAAATAATGTATTTTCACACAATTTCTAGCACATTGGATAGCGCTATGGCCTGAATACAAGGAAAAGCACGAAAAATAAGTGACATATTTCAAACTAAATTTACTTTATTATTGTCTCTATATACCATCTGTTTTTATTAAGGTTAATAGTCAATAAAGGTCTAAGTTTGATCGTTTAACTTCCATAAGTCTCTCTAGAAGTATAACTAGGATTGTTACAACTCATATACCATTCAACTCTTCCTAAATGACAATCGAGTTTTCACGAATGCACCCTGCTGTCTTCAAATGCCATTAACTCGATTACATTAACTCTAAAGATTTCACCAACTTCATGTCATTATGTGTAGTAGATTTTTTTTTTTTTGATGCTATCCTTAAGAAGTTCTAGTAAGCAAAATATGTAGATAAAGTTTTAACGAACACATTTTGCTTTCTCACTATATCACTGACAAGGTTAATTTACTCTCTCTAGCAGATTTGAACTGCGATGCTTCTGAATTCTTCTAAATTTTACGACGGATACCGAGTTTTCATGTATGCATCCTGCTGTCTTGTTGTAATGCCATGGACTCGATACGGTTATTTTTCCTCGAATTTGAAGTAGTTCATTCAGTTTTGTCAATTTAATAGTCTGGCTACTAACTCACTATGCCGAAACTAAACTATGCGTTTGTTAATCACGGCTTCTACAAACAAGTCTGCACTGTTATGTGACCCGAATGAAAAATGGTACAACACCGAGTAGTGTGCTCTACACAGCTGCGATATTGCACCTTTAAAATTGCACCTAACGGCAGGTGTAATTAATCTGATAGTGCTTTGCGCTCTATTTGTGCTGTCTTGTGTACAGTGCAACAATACTCATTTACAACTGCACGTCAATAATCTGTAAAACCTTATCTTTATGTTATCCCAAAACTTTCATCATATATTTCTAAAAGGGATACCATATTTCAGCTGAAGTCCATAAAACACTTTACTGCACTCAACTATTTTGCTTTTTTTAATCTCCGGTAAGATCAAGTTATTTAATAATGTCTACAAAGACGCTTCTATGAAAAGAGAAATTTCTTCCTTGACCGGAAGTCAACCTAGATCTACGGAAACAGTCCTCTAATCCAGTTAAACTGTTGCCAACTGAAGTCAAAAATACATGATTAATTGTATTACTTCATTTGTTGTCCTTTAATCGAAAAACCGAATCATTTCCTTTATTTAATCTGATCTCTTCTACACGTATTTCTTCCAAAATTTTCCTGTGAATAAACCTCAGTTTATCTGAGACTTCCATAAAAACAAAGTAAGTACCTTATACAATCCTGAGAAATAATAGTTACGCTAACTATCACTAGTCAATACTTGCAAAGTGTACGTTATAGAGAGATTCATTAGTGTCATATCTTCGATCGTATTCGTGTAATTTCTCTCCAAGTCATTTTTTGTATTATTAAGGATAAGTTACGTAACTTATTTTCAATACTTTATGATACGACGGATTGATATTTTATCTAAAAAATGTACTGAAGCTTACGTTGATTGTTAGCCTCAAAGACACATTTACAACAACAATTACGTAAAAGTTGAAGAGTCCTCAACATCAGAAGAAAATTTTCAAGTCTTCAAGTTCAAAGAAAACTGTTTGTGTTAGGAAAACATGCATGCAACCATTAAGTATTATAAATCATGATTGTTTAGAATTATTTTGCCTTACAAGTAATAAAAGTTGGTGAATTTAAATTTGTGTTTAATGGCTTTTCTTCATCTCTGATTAAATCTTGTTAATTTTAAAACAGAAAATATAGTTTAATTATTAAGTATATAGTAGGTAATTTCCTTTTTTATTTAGTGTTGAATTTCGGATAGATTTTATAGCCGTAATGTTTGGTAAAATGTATTAGATCGTAATTTCAGTAACAATATGAACTGATAATTATTTTCTTTATTTTAAAATTTTGATTATATTGCTTTCAGAAATTCTTCTATTATATTTCAGTTGATTTCGCAATATACTTCAGTATAGAAATTTCAAAAAATATCTAATTTTGTACTGTTATTTAAATTTACAAAAAAAATTAAATTTAGAATTCAAAACTTTTAAAGTAGGAATTAAAAAGTAGAAATATTTCCTAACCCGAGGGTTTTATCAAAGATGTATTAACTTTGCACCACATATGTATATCATGGCTTGAAATGCGGTAATTTTTTATAATTAATTAAAGTTAATATATGATTTTATGAGGTTTGTTTATTGATATTAGAATATCAATTAATCATGTTTTGAACAGTAGTTTATGCGTATATTAATTATAAAATTGCTTAGATATTTGAAATTACGTGATGATACTGAAGTTAAAGTATCAGTAGATGAACAATTTTCATATATTAATATCAGTTAAAATTTTCAGAAGAAACTATGGTATTTAGTGTACACGAGATAGTGTTTAGTTACTCTAATTTTACTTAGGAATTTTCAAGTACAATACAAGAATTTTACGGTATTATAAACCTGCGATTGTATTCTTTTAATTTTATAATTGGAATTTTTAAAAAATATTTCTATGATTAATTAGAAAATTTTAAGGAGTACTTAGATTTTATAGTAATATATCTTTGAGTTTATTTCATAAATTTAATGGAACCTTAGATATGTGTGTTGCTATGAATATCTATTCGTAAATTTGGGATAAATATCTAAACTATTTTGATAATAACTTTTTAGCATTAAGAAGTAGTTTAAATCGCTTAGAATTTTAGTTTTCTTTTTGAAGTGCTTCGCTAAATTTTACGAGAATGATTTAAGATAAATTGAGATCTAAATTTTATTTTTAAAGGGCTTGATTTTATTAATTTTGATAGTTTCTTTACTTCTTTAAATTCTGAATGTCTAAATGCAATAATTCTTTAGCTAATGTCTAATCGTGAATATTTTTTTTAATTCTCAAATATTTTCTAATATTAAAGAATCTATTAACAGAGACCTAAATGGTTCCTATCAATTTTTTTAAATACGTGTTTTTTAATTCTTTAACGAATATTAATATTTTTAATTCTAGATAATTTTAAAATGTAAGTTTTCAAGTTTCCATAAGTCACAAGAGATGAAAATTTTATTAAAATATATTTTTACAATATAGCTACTCTAAAATTTCAAAGATATGTTTAAATTTAGAGCTAATGTGATTCATTAAACAGTTTTACGTTTTTAATGAAGCCTAATGTTTCATGAACGAGGCAAAACTTTAGAGTTTACGTTCATTTAAAAAAAAGTATGAAAATTTACTTTATCATTAGCTACTTGAAGATACAATTTCTGATATTTCTTTAATAATAGACCAAAAAATTCTTTTAGCTTTTTAATGTAAAGATTTTAGACGTCTTAAAATCCTAATTGAAGACTTTTTCCTAGTGTATCAAATAACTTCGTGAAGGATAAAATCTTCAACAACACAGTTTACAGTGAAAATAAAAACAGATAATGGATTTCTTTGAAAGACAAGTTGAAAACCGCAAATTACTTGAACATTTATATTGTAAACTAAACAGTTTTCTACGGTGCTCCTATAAATGTATGCAATACCTACCGTTACCTGCTATACCTATGTAATAAATCCTATTTGTTACTAGATATCTAACAGTGCATATATAAACATTCTTCTTACAATCATGTAACATAGAAGTTGGCATCGTTAGAGAGTTCTTTTTTCTTGTGGCACTAATTTAATCTGAATTTATCTTGAAGTGAATGGCAACGTATCACACAAGGGATAACCTCCCCGCTATCCCCAACCTCGGAGGGTTGTTTATTTCAAAAATAGTTTTTTTTTTCTAAAGTTGAATTCTACCGTACTCTAAAATCAGACGGAACGATTAGTAGAGGAAATTGACGTAACTTGAAATGCATATTTCTGACTAAACTTATGATCAAGAAGAACCGTCAACAATGATTGCATCAACACATCTTGCACGATTGCTGTATTTTTAAATTATCCAATTCCTTATTTCTCTTTGGCAACCCAAATTATCGAAGAATCAAATTTTTTAAATGCAGATTTTAGATATTAGGTATCCCAAAAAAACTTCGCTGTTATCCTTTTTTAGATGTGAGATAACAACTTCTGTATTATCCGTTATCTGGTATTTCCTCGAAAAACTGTTTGAAAATGAATTGCCACAGAAGACAGCAAACTGGTCGAAAAGGATAAAACGAAAAAACGTAATAAATCACACACTATTTAGCCGTGCAAAACTCTTTTTGTGCTTGGAGATGTGCAAACATGTAATTCAAACATTGATTTCCCACTCTGAAATTGCACTTGTATTTTTATACATGTATAGAAAATTTTTTCCACTAAAACCACACAGACACACAACACACACACGCACGTATTTTTTTGTTGTTGTTTCGAGATGCGAAAGCGCACGATTATTCGATGGAATCTTCAGATAAAACGTACACAGCACCAGATTCGAAGGAGTGTAAACGCATCGGATATATTTTTAAAAAGTAGACGATAACTTCCAGCTTAGAAGTACGAAACTGGAGAAAAGCAATTTTATGACAGGGTAAAGAAAATCGGGATAATTCCGGAATTATTATACTCTTCAGTAATCCGAAGTGAACTCAAAATCCGAAAAAAATAACCGAAGGAAAACACGCTCGTACTCGGGTAATCCACCAGAAATACGTGCATCAAAAAATATAACTTGAATCCACCGTGAAATATTCGTTGGAAAATTCATCTGTTGCACGATGTGTCGGTGTTAATCCGCTCGTTGCTGCATGAATCACCCCGACCATGACTTCAGGGGGTGCAGTTGGAGAAAAAAATATAAAAAATTAGCAAGCGATTTTTTTCGCATCCGGGATCGAGCGAATTTTCGGACTGAACAATTTCAGGGAGCACATCCCTGCACGCGTGCGCCCCATTTGAACGTTCGTTTCTTACTACCTTCTCGCGGTCGATCTTGCGCGGGGTTTGAGACCACCCCCACAACGACGCATGCGCTACAAACGATAATAGAAAATCGTGACGTACAAGGAGTACGCGAGCGGTTATTTTCATTTTTTTTTGTATTATTATTCAGTTCCTGGAGTAATCCTTTTGTTTTTTTAGCAGGGGAGGCAGAAATTTTCGATTTCTGTGTTTCGAAAGGGTACTACAAGGCACAGGGGCAGAGGTTATTTCGTTCGGGAAAGGACAGAATAGAGGAAACTTGAATTTTAGTGGCGAGGGAGGGAAATGTACGAAAGATCGGTGTATACTTGCATATATGCGTATTGAGTGCCGAATTATTCCAAAAATGAAGAGGATGTTTATTTAAGATAAATAGGTCTTAACATTTATTGGCAAAAGGTATAAAACTATTATATTTAACTGATAATGATTATATATCTTACTGTAGGAAGACGAGAAGCACTTTTAGAATGTTTGGATTCATAGAATGGAGAAACCTTTGAACAGAGAATTTAAAATTTTCAAATTTTAGATCTCAAAGGTGTAGAAGCGGAGGTAAATGTTATTTGCTGTAGTAAAAAGGTAAAAAATTAATCTCAATAGTCGCTGGAGGATATATTCAGAAACTTCTCACCTATACGTCTCTATGTACAAAAAAAGAGTGAATTATTAGGAATCCTGCAAGAATGATGGTCGATCAAATTTCAATATTAATGTAATATAATGAGAATAACGTACATTTTTGATGAAACTAGTTGATAAAAAAACAATTAAAAGTTATGTATTAAGCTAAAATATGTACAACTATTTTCCAAACGTTGGCAACAGAATTAGTGCTTTCTATTAGTAACTCATTGAGTGGGAATGAAAAGTCCCAGCTTTCTTGAGTCATTTTAATCAAGTCATTCTCTACTTTATATAATAAGCTAGACTATATATATATAAAGTTTCAATCGCTGGCAACAGAGTTAAGACTTTTCTCTTGATAATTCCTTGTTGAGTGATGAATCCGAAGCACCCGCTTTCTTGAGTCATTGAATCAAGTCATTCCCCAGTTTATGCAATAAGAAATAATATATAAACAATTTTCCAGACGTTGGCAACAGAGTTAGGGCTTTTCTCTTCGTCTTTAATTTCTAAGTGATGAATTAGAAGCACCAGCTGCTTTGAGTCATTGAATCAAGCAATTGTAGATCTCATGCAACAAGCTAGATTATACAAAACTGTTATCTAAACGTTGGCATCAGAGCAAGGGCTTTTCTCTTAGGAATTCATTGTTGAATGACAAATTGGAAGCACCAGCTTCCTCGAGATATTGAATCAAGTCGTTGTTTAGACTGTCGATTATTCATTTCCATATTTGGATCATTTCATCAAAAAAATGAAGACTTACCTTTGACCTTAACCTTTTACCTTTGCATCTTTGTTCAGTAGAACTTTCGGAGTTGTTGCATGAATCTGAAAATTCTTGACTGGGGTTTCTTTGGAAAATTTTGTTGCTCTTAAGCTTTTTCCATAACGTCCACTTTAACAGAACTTGACAACTTTGTTCGTTCATTCTTGTTCTGAACAGATATTTCCAAGTAAGCGACAGTAAAGTAAGAATGGCCAGTTCTCCATTTCACTTTTGGTGACATAAAAATTGGCAAATAAGTCAGAGACTAAATATTTCTTGAAAAAGGGCAACTTAGAAATGCAATATAAGTATTGAAGCAGAGACTAGAAATGGTAATTAAGTTACTTATTATTAGAAAATGCAATATGAATTACAAGTTATTATCACTCAATATGGAGAGTAGTTTTGATACCTCAGACTGCGAATTGATGCATCATTATAACATTTATTACGATTCGTCGTGTGAGCAAATTTATTCTTTCTAGACGCTATTAGGTATGCAGCCACAGGAAGAAGACACTGTCTAAACAAATACATTTCAGAGAGGAGCAAAATTGAGTGAAAGTTTAATGCAATGTGTCAAAACATTATCGATCTATAGGTACCCTATAAACACTCAGCCTGTATAATAATATCAAAAGGTTGTAACAGTACCTTGCAGTGAACCCAGCAGTTTTATACAAGTCACAGAGAAGTCACCACACCGATCGACGCTATGACATCTCACGAAGCGGCTGTGACTTCCCAAAACTGATTATTGTTACATTTTCTTTTCAATGTGTAAATGAATTATAAACGTAGTCACAAAGATATCCTTCATTAATTTGACTGTGACTTCTCTCAGTAATAACTCATAGGCGTATTGTCACAACCACGTTTTAACGAAGTCACCTCACAAGCTGAGTAGTCTCCATCTTGTAAGATCGCATATCACTCTTTATTGTAAGTGTACTCTACGTGACTTTGAAGTGACGCTGCAGGGACGGCAGTGTGACTATCTCTCACCATGGTAGCAGGATGAGGGGGAGAAGTTGCTCAAATAAGGCTATGTTCCATTTAGTAGTGTTATATCCCATTAGGTATCATGCATAATCTTGAACCTTAAGTTTATTTATTTATTTATTTTTTGCCATATCATCTATAGATGAATACTCATCAAGAATTACAATAAATCATCTGTTTTTTGCTTTTATTTTAAAACAAAAATCTTAAGAGTCATAAGGCAAGTAGCTCGGTAATTTCTCAGATATCTTTGCACTTCCGAAAGCAGATATTTTTCCTAATGACACTGATTCATTGAATTAGAAAGGTGTTCGAACAAGGTCATTTTTTCCCATGTCTGGAAATTATTTAAATACAGAAAGAAGCATTTATCATCGCAGATGGGAGAAAGGAATTTCATTTTGTTTTTCCTTAAACGATTATAGCAGAGTGTATGTCGAATAATTAGGATCGATGAAAAATCGTTTTTTTAGATAACATTTTTTGTGTTCCAATCTATCTTTTGAGGTTTTTTTCTAATCATTCAAGTTCTTTTTAAACTAAACTTGAATGGAAATGTTTAATAAAAAGATATTCAATATTGTCTTCGAAAGTATGTAACATTAAATTCTAATTTTTCCCACAGAATTTAAGTAATTTATTTTGCCCTATTTAAACTCTGAAAGGAGCAGAAGGATCAGAATAATATACTATTGAGATATCAATAGAACGTTCAGAGAGATTGCAGTTATGAAATGCTCAATTAGTGCTTTTAATCGAGCAGTTAGAAAATGTTCAATTAACACTATTAATTCAGAAGTCATAAAATTTTCAGTTAATACGATAAATGAAGAAGTTCTCCAATGCTCAGTTAATGCTACTAATTGAGCAGTTATAAGATGTTCAGTTAATGCAATTAATTGAGCAGATACGAAATGTTCAGTTAATACTATGAATTGAGAAGTCATCAAAAGTTCCAGAGAATAGTATTTTTCAAAGAAAAAAGAAGACCATTTATAAAACACGATTATAAATTTTTTAAAGGACTAATACGATAAATTGTGAATTTATCGAGTGCCGAGTTAATGCAATTAATTGAGCAGATACGAAATGTTCAGTTAATACTATGAATTGAGCAGTCATAAAAAGTTCCAGAGAATAGTATTTTTCAAAGAAAAAAGAAGACCACATATAAATCACTATTATAAAATTTTTAAAGGACTAATACGGTAAGTTGTGAATTTATTGAGTGCTGGGTTAATGAAATTAATTGATCAGATATGAAATGTTCAGTTTATACTACTAATTGAGTAGTTATGAAATGTTCAGTTAATACTTCAATTTGAGCAGTCATCAAAAATTTCAGAGAATGGCATTTTCCAAAGAAAAAAGACGACCACATATAAACCACTTATAAATTTTTTAAAGGACTAATACGAAAAGTTGTGAATTTATCGAGTGCTGAGTTAATGCAATTAGTTGAGCAGATTTAAAATGTTCAGTTAATACTATAAATTGTGCAGTCATCAAACGTGCCAGAGAATGTTATTTTTCAAAGAAAAAAGAAGACCACATTTAGTAAAACACTCTTATAAAATTTTTAAAGGACTAATACGATAAATTGTGAATTTATCGAGTGCTCAGTTAATGCAACTAATTGAGCAGGTACGAAATGTTCAGTTCTATTACTTAAATAGTTATGAAATGTTCAGTTAATACTATAAATTGAACAGACATCAAAAGTTCAAGAAAATAGTATTTAAATGGTAAGAAAAAAGACCGCCTATGAAACGCGATTATAAAATTTTTATAAGATAAAATTTAGAACAGGGGAATAAAATGAACTTACCTTTAAATCTGAAAAAAATTACCATAAACAATGAAGCATTTTTGACGATGAAGCACGCCATTGTTGAAGCTATAATGCGACAATGGTCTATAACAACAATGCTCCATAAACAATGAAGCTTTCTCCATAACAACGCAGCATTCCTTTCATACTACATAACAATGCTACTCTTGTTTATTTTAGTAAATGAAGAATTATTTTTCTTAATGAAGGTATTACGACCTCATTTTTCACACAATTGCAAGGGTCGAAAGAAATTACCTTATTCTAACAATTTCGTACAGAACTTTACAATCTCATGAAGCTACATTTCGAAATGAATGAATGAACGGTAATGGTAAGTTTTAGGAAGTGTCTACGAAAAAACATATTCGGTAGCCTAAAAATCCTACACATGTAGAATAGCTACTACAAATCACTACAAAGTTTTGTACTCAGTTTTTTCTAAGAGTCCGCGTCAATTAATTATAAATGCAAAATAAAATTAATTTACCAGTTAAATACTTATATCTTCCAAAACAAAAACAAACAAACAAACAACAAACACCCACACCCACACCCACACACACACACACACATATATATATATATATATATATATATATATATATATATATATATATATATATATATATATACAGTCAAACCTTGTTTATCCGGTTCCCCAGATAATCCGGTTCAGATTTCTAGACATTATTTTTATTTAATGTTCACATAAGACAATAATTTTTTACTATGATAGCAAGAACGTAGCTAAAAGTACGCCAAATATTAGCCTTTTAGTTTGATTCAAAGTAGAGTTCCTTCATAGATTGTACAATAAATTACGGTAATAAAATGCTTTTTGTTGACTTTAAGGAAGCTTTACTAGACTTATCAATTCTTTGTTAAGAAATGATGGGGACAGTTATTTTTATTTTTTTTAATGCCTTGTAAAAAATACTATGTAATTTCGTTGCAAAACATAGTTTTTTTATCGTAATAAGTTTGCCTAGTTAAGGATTTTGTTTTGCTTTTCACTCATATTACCCGGATTTTCAATTATCCCTATTGCCTTTGGTCCCAGTTTATATATATATATATATATATATATATATATATATATATATAAACCCTTTACAGAGCAGAGAAGCACAACAGAATTAAATATTATTAAAATGTTAGCAGATATATCATGCACATTTAATACTTTATAGTCAGTTATATATATATATATATATATATATATATATATATATATATATATATATATATATATATATATATATATATATATATATATATATATATATATATATATATATATATATATATATATATAAAGAGAGTGAGAGAGAGAGATAGAGTCGTTATGTACATACTTGTATCAACACATCATGACAAACAACTTGTGTTACTCACAAAACCATAGTTTCTACACACAATAAACAGTTTTTTTCTTTCTCAAAGCAGCAGAAATAATGGGAACTGTTGAATAACAACTCGCAGAAATCAAGCCTTTCTTGCCAAAATTTATTTACACAGATAGGGAGTAAAATCTTTTATTTGGGACATTTCTTTCTTCTCTAAGATACAAATATCTTCGGTAGCATTAAATAGTGTTGGTCTACTCAGACTTACTAAGTTTTGACTCTTGGCTTAACTTTGGACTTATTTCTTCCTAATAACGTTTTTTTTATTATTGCGTATTACATGGACGGGATCTTTGCGGGTTTATACGCGAGTAGTAGTCAATATTTCCCTATTTAAAAAGACTTAATTTTTATATTTTGCAACTTTTCCGAGTTTATTATCAATTATACTGCTGAAATTTTCATAGCTGCTTTAATTTTAGAATAATTATTGTAGTATTAATTAATTCTTAGTGATAGTTATATAAAAGGATTGTGTCATGATCAACAAAATGATAGTTATATTATTTACAAAATCATTCTTACAGTTTTGTAACATAACAGTCGTGTGTATTATTTGTAAATTGCTAGTCGTCGCATTTTTGTAAACTGTTCTTTACAATATTTGAGGCGGTGAAATATAAAGTGGTGTAAGTCAAGTTAGAGTCATTTTGTGAAACAAAGCGCTTTACTGCAAAAACTACAAAAATTTCCACTATAAAATGAACAAATCATAATTAATAATAATTATTACAATATTGCAAATAATAATTATTTGCAATTCCACTATAAATTGAACATGGAGATTACATTTTTGCCCTCAGCTAAAAAATGTTTAAAATGTGACTTACACCACTTTGCCTTTCACCTCCTCATTTATAAAAAAAAGGTACATTATTTGTAAACTACTAGTTTACATTATTTTCACGGTCCTCCATAACGGTCCTCCGGAAAGCAAAATTTCGTATGTCCTGCGTCGTGAATTAGAATTTTGGCAGCGCGCCAAACCCAGGCTGTATCGTTTGGGCAAGCAGTAAACGTTTAAACAAAAAAGTACCAAAATGCGTCAAATTTTTGACATATATATATATATATATGTAAGTATGTATGTATGTATGTATGTATACATACATACGTATATATAGATACATATATACGTAACTCATAAATCGATATATACGTACAGAAGAGGTAAGCAACGATAATTAGTCCTCCTTAATACCCGCGAGAGTTACGTTAGAAGAGACTACTTGATTTTTTTAAAATAAGTTACCCCATTTGTAAAATGATATTTAAAATATCCAAAATCTATCTAAAATTGAGAGCCCTGATCTTTAAATCTAACTACTTAGTTAATCATTTTCGTATTCATTGGAGATTTTCCGTAAAGTGATGGCTAAAAGACGATAACTAACAAAATCTCTGGCCCCACGTTATTTGTAAAAAGAAAAGTTGCATTATTTGTAAAGTACTAATTTACATTATTTTTTAAATAAATAACCTTGTTCTCAAAATGGTATTTAAAATATCATAAATCTATCTAAAATTGAGAGCCGTGATATTTAAATCTAACTACTTAGTTAAACATTTTCGTATTCTTTGGAGATTTTCCTTAATTCGGTGGCTTAATGACGATAACTAACGAAATCGGTGGCCCCACATTATTTGTAACAAAAAGTTCCATTATTTGTAAAGTATTAGTTTAAATTATTTTTTTAAAATAAATAACCTTGTTCACAATATGAATTTAAAATATCAAAAATCTATTTAAGCTTAGCGCTAATCTTTAAATCTAACTAGTATTTATTTAAACATTTTCGTATTCTTGGGAGATTTTCCGTAAAATGGTGGCTTAGTGACGATTAATAACGAAATCGCTGGACCCGGACAATGCTAAGCAGTTTCCTAAGTAACTATATTAAAGAAATGAGTGATGTCGTAACTTTTCTCCCTCAATCTATTTGCTGTGTAAATACGTTCTTTCTTATTCTGTTCGTCTTTCTTGTTTTAGTCTGTAAAGTAAATGTAATTTTGAACCTAAAAATAAATGTAATTCGAGCCTAACATAAATGATTTTTGATCTCATTTCTTTGTTCATTCATTGACGGATTTTAACTTGAATTATTTCGTTGTTTAGTTTGTTGTTTGTAGTTAAGTATTGTTGCAGATTTTGTTTCTTGAAATAAATGTAGTTTTGATTTCATTTTTATTGTTTGTTTTTCGACTGATTTTAATACGACTGATTTTGTTGTTTAGATGGTTGTTTGTGGTTTAGTTTTGCTGTTTAGTAGACTAGGTTTGGGTTTGAAATGGAGAAATATCGATTTGGGATCCTCGCATATATGTACGTGTCTGTTTGTGTACGTATGTATGTACGTGTTGGTTACGTTGTGTACGCATCTGTTTATATTCGTACATGTAATTTTTAGAAAACTTTTCTGGACGCATGTTATGTGTCCAGAGCCTAAAATAAATGTATCCGGATATAATTAATTTTTTTTTCATTCTATGACATATTTTAATGTGACTTATTTTTTATAGCTTAGTTTGTGGTTTGTCATTTTTAGTTTGTTGTTTGTGTATTGTTGCTGTTTGTGTTCTCTAGTAAATTTAGTTTGTATTTTGAAATTGGAAAACAGCGATTTGTGCATATGCTTACATTTATGTACGTGTAACGTGCGTTGTGTACGTATCCCTTTATTTCCGTATATGTACGTATCTTTTTTGTGCATGTATACTTTGTATGTAAAGAAATCCTTTCTGAACGCATGTCATGTGTATAGATCCTAAAATGAATGCATTTGTGGATCTCATTTATTTGACCGTACCTCTATAGGTTTTATGTGACTTGATTCCTTAATCAGTTTGTTGTTTGTGGTTTAGTTTAGTTGCTGCTTTAGCTTTTTAATAAACTCAGGTTGTATCTTGAAATTGGAGAACACTGATTTGGGATCTTTATATTTATGTACACACACACACACACACACACACACAAGCATATATATATATATACGTTAGAGAAATCGTTTCTTGATGGATGTCATGTGTCATCCCTAAAATAAACGTATTTCCGGATGTCATTTATTTGTAAGTATCTCGATAGGTTTTAATGTGACTTGTATTCTTAATCAGTTTGTTGTTTATGGCTTAGTTTTGTTGTTGTTTTTCCTGTTTGGTAGACTTGCTTTTACAATTTTGTTTGGTTTGATTTGGAGGGCTACGGACAATTTTTTTCTACACGAGAGCTAATTAGACCAGGACCTACTCGTTTGAAGTTTGAAATTGGGAAATATCGATTTTGGATTTTTACATATATGCACACATATATTTCTTTGTGTACTTATGTAAGTGCTGTATATCTCTTTGCATATGTGTGTTTTACAGAAATATTTTCTTGAAGCATATCATGTGTCCATCCAGAGCCTAAAATAAATGCATTTCCGGATATCATTTACTTATTTGTACCTCAACAGATTTTAATGTGACTTCTTTCATTGCTCCATTTGTTGTTTGTAGTAATTTTTTTTTGTTGATTTTCCTGTTTTGTAGAATACATTTTTGTTATAGAATGGGGAATATCGATTTTGGTTCTTCATATATATATTTATATATATGTATGCATCTCTTTGTGTACATATGTACGTGTTGAGTAAGTTGTGTATATAGTATCTGTTGGTGTACTTTTAAGAATTCTTTTTAGGACGAATGTCATGTGTCCACAGCATGAAATAAATCTATTTTTTGGGATTTTGTTTATGTGATCGATGTTCTACAGATATAATGTGACTTATTTTTGTTGTTTATTTTCTTGTTTGTGGACTTTTATTGTAGTTTAGTACACTAGGTTTGTACTTTGAGCTGGGGAAACATCGATTTAGAACCATGACATGTATTTACGTATCTCTCTCTTTGTGTATGTGTGCTTTAAATAAATCTATTCTGTACAAATGTAATGTGTCTTTCATAATCATATGTGAAAAACTCGAATGAATACGAAACAATACAGAGGTCCCAATCGTTAGAAGATCCGTTGTCGAAAAGAAGAGAGCGACAATGAACGCTCATGAATGAGAGATAATCGCCGCTGATATCCATTAGGGATTTTTTGTTAGATATTGTGAGCTTGTAAATTTCACAGGGGGATCGCATAGAAATTAAATGAAGTAATTTACAGGACCGAAGAAATACATACTAAATAAAAATGGAATTTTCTTCCACCTGGCATATATATGTTACAGAAAATAAAATAAATTCATAATTAATTACATCACGTGCTTATCGGTTCTATCTTTTGTTTATATCATGTTATATTCTTAGATAATAGACGATACAATTTTATTTAATAGAGATAAGTCAGATTAAAGTAAATTAGACATTACATCTTTATCCCCACATTCGAAAAATCGAGTACTGAATGAAAAACAAAGCTCGCATTACCTAGTATTTAACGTCCAAGATTTATCTTAGATGATGAAACAACATCTAGAATCTACCCACTTCATATTTCATTGAAATTAAGTGTAATAATTTCATATTAAAAATATGAGTAAAAAGACAGTCTTTTCCGGCTGAAAAAAATCATAGCAAAACCGAAATGACGTTAACTTAATTACCTATACTTTTACCTATACGTATTACCTATACTTTAAGATATCCTAAAAAGTGAGTCATTTATTTCTTCCATCTGAAAATAGGCACTAAATATCACTCAAAGATTTAAAACCAAAATCACAATTTAAAAATTACAAAAAATAATATTAAGAATATACCCACTGCATCTTCCATTAAAATCAACTGTAATCATTTCATATTCAAAATATATTGACAAAATAGATTGAAATTATATCTGTTTTGTAGATAAAAATTAGTCTCAATAAATTCATATCAAATCCGAAATGGCGTTAACTTAATTGACACGATAGATGCATAGAAATGCATTACCTATATTTTAGAAATCCTGAAAAGTGAGTCATTTATTTCTTCCATTTGAAGATAGGCAGTTAATATCACTCAAAGATTTAAAAAACAAAATCGCAATTCAAAAATTACAAAAAACAATATCAAGAATCTACCCACTGCATCTTCCAGTGAAATAAATTGTTATCATTTATCATTCAAATTGTATTGAAAATATATAAAGGCTGTCTTTTTGACAGTCAGTCTGTTTTATCAATAAAAAATAGTCTGAATAAATTAATAGCAAACTCGAAATGACGTTGTAACCTAATTGACTCGATAGATGAATAGAAACTTATAACCTATATTTTAAAAAAGACTAAAAATGAGCTATATATTTTTTTCTATTTGAAGATATGCAGTAAAAATTACTCAAAAATTTTAAAAAAAAAAAAAATCACCTCACAAAAATTTTATCAAATATTATTGTTGTTAAAAATATTACCTTCATCGGGAAAAATATATCCCGTATCTATATATTGCGAGCAAGCCTATAAAAAGCAAGCTGTTTATATTTACGCTTTTGATCCATTTTCTACGTAGAATCAATGTTATTCTAAAAGAATTCGGATGGTCTGTGATATATTTGCCCGTTCAGCACAATTCTGTGTTGGGGGATTTTCAAATGCGTCTCTGATTTGGAAATTTTTGAAAAGCGTGGTGAAAAGGTTTTTAACTCTGATGATCTGTGAAAAGCTTAAAGGGGAAGAAATGGAAAGCTTTAATAATGCGTGAATAAACATGTATAGTGAAATATTGTTTGAGTTTTCCGATATTTTGTGTTTTACTGTTATACGTGAAGCTGTAACTGAAAATAACGCAAAATAGGTTTGCATATTTTAATGTTTATCAGACTGTGAATCCCGTATGTGTGTTTTGGAACTAGAAAAAATGAATAAATTTAATTTTTCTCAGATATTTGCCAAATTTCTTCTCGGAAAACTGATACATTTTCAAATTAATAAGCTGTTACCTCAATCAGTTAACAAGAAGAGTTCACTTATGAACAGTGAAGATGTCGTAAAGCTGTTAGCTTAATTAAATTAACAAGCTGTTACCTTAATCAATTTAACAAGATCTTACCTAAATCAAATTAACAAGGGAGGTTCACTCTCATGAACAATGAGGATGTCGAAAAATTTTACCTTAATAAAATTTACAATATGTTACCTTAATTAATTAACAAGAGGTTCATTCTCATGAAAAATGAGGATGCATTTGAGGAATATGTTCACTGACGTCATCTCTGGCAACACCAAGCGAAATGAGAGATTAGACACATCAATCAAAAGACAAACTGGAAGAGGAAAACATTCTAGCTCAGCAAATCGACTTCGATACAGGGACACATTTGCTGTGTTTGGTTCGTTAAACTGATATCTGTTTGAAGATAAATGGAATGTCTATACAAATATTGCCCGTAAAACACGGAGCAAAGAAGTTTTCGCAATGTACTCTAGAAAATGTTTTGACATATCAATATATATATATATATATATATATATATATATATATATACACATATATACATATATATACATATATATATATATATATATACATATATATATATATATATACATATATATATATATATATAAATATATATATATACATATATATATATATATATATACATATATATATATATATATATATATATATATATATATATATATATATATATATATATATATATATATATATATATAAATTATGATAACTAATGCTTTAGAAGTCTATAAAGTTCAACTTGAAAGAAAGGTAAGAAAAAAAATCATCAAGATATTAAATTTGAGATCTATAAGCCACTCCATTCCTTATTTGTTTTATGCAAATGAATGTGGTCATTAAGTATTTGCCCCAATGTGACAGGAAAATAAATTCATACAAAAATGACACAGAAAATCAACACTTAATATTCATATAACACATAAATCTATAGTTTTATCCCCAAGGCTATTACAGAGTATTCAAGTTAAAAATAATTTTCTTTGCTGAGCCAACTTAAAATTCGTTCCTATGTTGTTCAACTTAACATGACTCTCTGTTTATTGCCCTAATAACAACATGGTAATAACGGGTAAATTATGACTTCAGAGAGATATTAAAGGCAATGCAAGGATAGCATCGGAAAATAAAAAACAATACGCTTCAACGGCAATAAAAAGGGTTTCATAAATCAGGAATAAATTGCGATCTCAGGAGTAGAATGAATGTATACCATTATAGCCCATAAATAAAATAAAATAAATTACGATTCATCACTGATAAAGTGTTTTTTTAAGTAGTTTTTTTCTGTATGCTAAGATAGTAAAAAAATGTAAACTAGTTGTTTATGGAGACCCAATTTGTGTGTGTATATATATATATATATATATATATACAGTCGGACCTCTGTTTAACGAACCTCGATTTTGCAAATTTCTCTATTTTGCGAACTTTTCCTTGGAACCAAGAACATTTTGTGAATTTCTTCGTAAAATAACCTCCAAATAGCGAAGTGCATTCTCCATTTAACGAACTTTTTCGTGTGATCCAATATTTTTTTCTCCATATTTCTCAAAATATTTCTGAACATTTCAAACTAATACTTTCTTTTAACACATTTAACACGTGAACTTTCTTTTGACACGTTCCGAGGCGGATTACAGTTTGTAGAAAATACGCCTGAAGGGGTTTTTGGTGTATTGAAAGATGCGAGACGTATTATGGGAGAAAACACTTTTTCAAACAAAAAACTCTGACAAAATTAACAAACTTTATCAGTAATTAAATTTAAGGACGCAGTTAGTAATGTAAGCTTCAAATTACTTGGTATAATAAATGCGATAATGACATTAAAATTCATTAATTTTAATATAATTTTTTTTCATTGAAAATACAGTGTATTCCCGGACAATGTTTTGTTTTATTCTTGTTCCTTGAAGATTTCTGTTTGATGGGTAAGATATATAAAACAAATAGACATCAATTTACAAAATAAAGTTGTGATTAATTTCATTAATAATATTTAGTGTTTATGAATTTAAAATCTGTCGTGTGTAGTTTAAAGTACCTTAAAAGGTATATCTCTAATTTAACGAATTTTCCACATAACGAACTTTTTTTCGGGATTTAGCGACTTCGTTAAATAGAGGTGCGACTGTATATAGGTATATATATATATATATATATATATATATATATATATATATATATATATATATATATATATATATATATAAAGACTGCACGACATTTAGCGTATTGTATGTGGATTTATTCCGACGCTATCATTCTCTCTGAATTTGTGAATATCTAAATAACTTTGTATTTCAATATTTCTCATAAGTATGTTAACCAATTAACTATAAGAGTATTTTTCATAATGCATAAGTAAATAAAATTATTATTCCTCTCAACTGGAGTGAACTAAGTTGCAGACCACTTAAGACAACCACTACTATACAAGATAGCCCGGCCTTATATATATATATATATACAGATTATCAAAATAATGGAAACACCTATCAATATTATGAATGTGCTTCTTATTCCTTAAAATCAAGTCTGGCCACCAGTATTTTCTATATAATATAGTGAATGTATTATTCTACTGTTAGGTAGCAGTAATGAAGCTAAGCGCATCGTGCTTTTGGGGGGAACAGCGTAAAATGTCAAACCTTGCAGACCTTGCGAAAAGGGCAAATTGTTTGAGCGCGTTTAAATTGGAGTATCTGTTACTCCAACCCTAATATATATATATATATATATATATGTGTATGTTAAGAATTAATTAGAGAAAGGGGAGTAATTGAGATAATTTACAGGGGGGCTTCTGGGTAGTTAATTTCATGGCGTAAATCGCCACTATTTTAATATTCGCATGGAACGAACAAGCGCCAATTCTCAGTCCTACGGAAGGGAAATCCCCGTTTTGAAGAAACAAAGGGAGAATCTATTAATAGTATCAAATTTAGCTCCACCCAGGCCTCATGTATCGTGCAACGTCATGAATGCGTCACGGAGCGTTACGCGTAGTTTGAAACAAAGGGTTTTCAAAATAGAGAGGGATTGGAATTGATCGTTGCTGGTCGCGCGTCGCGGAATGTGAGATGATGAACTTGATATTGATACGGACTTAGTTAATATTAGGAATAATTAGTTAATTATAATAATTAGTTAATATTAGGAAATATTAGGAATAAAACTCTTGGATGTAATTTAATTGTAGTTATTTGCCAAGGGCCTTTATTCACTGACTGCTATATCAATAATTATTACTAGGGAAAAAGTTAAGCGGGAGCTACGTGTATAGAAGAAGCACGTTATATATATATATATATATATATATATATATATATATATATATATATATATATATATAGGACGATATTCCCATCACGGAGGAGAAGGTGCACACAGGATTCGCGAATACTCAAAGCAGGCATTACGGTTGGTATTTGTTGTCACCGAAAAATGAGCAGGAACATAGTCCGTGATATATTTTTATTAATCCGAATAACGAAGATAGCTCCCCGCACAAGAGATTTCAGCACAATAACTTGGCATCAGATAATTTGAGATTTAGGCACAGTAAACTAGTCCGGACCTGACGGAGTTTAAATAGCACTTGACTTTACATTGTATGGACGAACAGCGGGGACGCGCGAAGATACTGGCAACAAAAGGACGACACCAGGACATGACAAGGAAACAGACAGAAAGAGCGAGGGAACAACGTTGTTCGACCTTATACACCCAGGGTTCTGGACCCTACCGCTAGGCGGCTAAAATTATTTTAATTGGCTGTCCCCGATCATGTGGTATATGAGTCGAAAGTCGTATGAATTTTAGAAGGGGGGTTGAGATCACTGAATTCTGACTCATGTCTAAAAATAACTTTATTGTGTGTGCATTGAAGAGAATAGAATATTAGGTTATTTCGATTTCGTTTTTGAAATAGGGCTGTGGTTTATTAAGGTCGGAACAAGGATAATTTAGAATACATGTTAAATTAGGACAATTAATAATAATGGGGACGTTATTGTTACATATATGTATATATTGTTCCGTTTTCTGTGTTCGATGGGATTGAATAAATTCTCTGCAGAAAGTTCACACACACAATAGAATTTATTATTCTCTAAATTCTTCAGGCGCATGCACAAGTTCAACAGAAAACACGTAACAACTGTCTTCTATACAGCAGAAAACTCTAAAAACACAATTCAGGATACCAGAGTCTTCAATACAATATACGCCTAACGCACTTTCAATACATTCAATACGCAGCAGAAAAGAATACTCAGTTCCAATGACAATCTCAGGTATATTTATAGACTTCCAAAGCGCCCTCTATCGGTCAACCAGCTGGATAGTTCCAGACCATACGAGAAAGATCTAGAAGGTTGGCGACCATTTGGCACCATATCGCCAAATTTGGCGAGCAAAATAAGTCCACAAATTCATCGCCAATTTGGCGATAACTCTCATATTTGTCGAGATTACCACAGACTCGTAAAATTCGTAACAGTATATATATATATATATATATATATATATATATATATATATATATATATATATATATATATATATATATTACAAACTCCCTCAAATTTCAACAACAATATTTTTCCAAAGGTTTTACTAACAACATAAAGTTATCACCAAATATTTGCATGAGGTATTTCATTCCAAGGTCCCAACGTAAAAGATGAAATACAAATCCCGAAGAAAGAAAGAGTCCTTACGGAACAAAAGCATTGAATTGCCTTTCCGCTTGTTTGAGGAAAGGATCTTCTATTACCGCGCTAACTTAACCCTAAAAGCTGTTTGTACAGCTCTCTGCTCTCATTTCCGGCACAGGCAGATTTTCGGGCATCAGCCATCTCGAGGAAAAGAAAGCGGCATTGATCTCCGTAATTACACCAGTATCGCGCTTTATCTTGGGTGATACGACTTTAAAACATACGGGGGCTTATACACTTTCATTCAAAAATCCTTACGGACAAAGCAGTAAGAGTATAAATATGTAGGACTTTCGATTTGCATGTGCCCAGAAATCGAAATGAATGAGATGAAATATTCATCAGGAGAGCTTGCTACAGTTGCACAGCTGGGGAAGGGTTTGCTGCTCGAGACGGGCAACCGCTGTTTCGCGATTGAATGCATATTTGTATATTTATACACCGAATGTCAAACTTGTTTCAGTTCGCTCCATTACTTTGCCTGAAATACAGCTAGGAATTACTCACTTTTATCATTTTTATTATTATAATTTATGAAAATACCAGCGTCTCATAAACAAAATCAAACAATGACCTCTTGACGGCCTTTATTGGTGTTTTGTCAGAAAATTCAAATTAACAAAAAAGATTCCAATCTGAAACAGTTACAGTCGAACCTCCATATATCGAAGTAGCAAAATATCGGAAAAAAATTCGATATATAGAAATTTCGATATAAAGAATTGATCTAAGTTTTATCATAATTCTCCTAAAACATTAAAATTAAAGCTAATTTCCGTATACGAAACTCCATTTCCAATTTATATACGAATTACATTAAATGAAAGTTAATAACTAAAAAATTAATTAATGTGAAAGATTTATTGAGTACTATATACCTTAAGAAATAACAATAATCCAGACAGTGGTTACAGTGATCACAGTTACATTCTTTAAAAATAAACTACAAATATCTTGCTGAACAGCCAGTTTTGCGGAAAGTTCATCAAAGAAATGCTCGCATTTATTCAGTCCATTAAAACTTCATGAGCGGTCCACGAAGTATTGTTTCAAACGCCAAAAATTGGGAGATTTTATTCTAAAGTGGAATAAAATCTCCCAATATGTCGAGAAAAAAATTTCGATATACAGAGATTTTTTCGATATATAGAAACAGTTTTTCTATGTAATGAAACTGGGGATTTGCTAAGAGTTCGATATATAGAAAATTTCGATATAGGGAAGTTCGATATATGGAGGTTCGACTGTGTATATATATATATATAAATAAATATATATATATATATATATATATATATATATATATATATATATATAAAGACTGCACGACATTTAGCGTATTGTATATATATATATATGTATTTAGATTACATATAAAAAACGTATTTAGATATTTATCCACTGGAGAAATGCTATCATCTCCTTAAAATACACTGGAATAGAATACCTTAAACTATTTTCAAAAGAGCCACGTTACAACATAACACATCTTTCTATTTTGCCTCATTAGAAACATTAGCATCCTGAATACGTCTTATTACCATGCCTATGTTTCCTTAACAGCGTAAAAAAAAGTATTCGCTTTTGTATTTATAACTTTTTCCCATTTGATTGTTTTGTTTTTGTTTGCTTAAATTTTGTGTCAAAAACTAATAAATGACGTCAGGAGCTGATTGGTTGTTTTCTTTTTGAGACGCTGGATTTGGTTTAGTTTGGAGCGCTACTGTCAATTTTTGTTACACGAGAGCTGATTAGACAGGGACCTACTTACAAAACGGCTGTAACCCTCCATGTCAAGAGTTGGATTCGAACCCACAGACTTCGACAGTAGTTCTTCCGCTCGTTCACTAATTTAGTATTTGCAGTCTTCTTAGTTTACAGTTCATGGCACAGAGGTAAGACAGGCTACACAAATCATGACGACACATTATTATCCAAATGAATTAATGTTTATTTTCTTCAACTTCGTGAAAACCATCACTCCAACGTTCGCAAATCTTAGCGCTCGCCATTTTCAAAAACGCGGAGCCTCCCTAACGCATATCCAATATCATCGAATGAACATTCCGCTCTATAAAATAACCTACTCTGTCTTAAGGTACGCGTGACGCATTCGTGACGATTGCACTGAAGTTGAGGCTGGGGCGTGTTTAAGCACGATGTTATTAATAGATTTTCCCCTTTGGTTTTTCCTCCAACACATCGTGAATTAAGTCCAACTTTCTAAACGAGATTCCCCTTTTTCCGTAGCGCGTCTCGAAATACAAAAACAGTGACATTTAACGCTAGAAATTAGATTTACTTTTAAGCCCCCCCCCCTTAAATTATTTAACCATTATTCTTTCTGTAAAAATATTCTTCACACACACACACACACACACACACACACACATATATATATATATGTATATATTTATATATATATATATAGCGAAACATTTGTATGGAGGCAAGTAATGGTTCCAAAATAAAGTAGCCATGAAAACGATGTTTCTTCCATAATATTGGCACTATGGAGTTTTGAATCAGTTCTTAACAAAATATTTCCATTTAGAGGGGTGGTGGGTTAGGGAAGATTCGATGTATATCTATCTATATATTTATGAGTCTTTTTTTTCTCATGTGGTATGAACTTTATTCTATGACACTGATATGAACTTTAGTCTATGATACGGTGCTCCTGTTAGAAAGCTATGACGTGAAATAACTTTCTAACAGGAGCACCATATAAGTGAATAAATGTCATCCCCTGGTGCCACATCACACTTCAATGCAAACCTGTGCAACCACAGGGGTGAAATAAGGAAAGGGGTTCCACCCCTATGAGCTCCATGGAGGGACTTCCAGTACTACAAATTTAACATAGCTGTACGCGATGCAGATTCGAGAGCACTGAGACCATATGATCGCCAAACACATTGCGACTCTCCCCTGCGTACGCTAAATAGTCGACAAATTTCCAACACCTAAAAGCAGAAACGCGAGATGGTGCCATGTATCTATTGGCACTTCATTAGTTGCCACAAAAATTGAACGACCAGTAATCTTAACCAAGGGTCTACCAAACTACGGTCCGCGGGCCACCACCAATCTGGCTCGGTATCCGGACCGCCATTGTTTATTGTGATTACATTGTAGAATTTACAATGTAAGTAAATCATACAAAATAATAATCAGATGTTTTTATCTAACGACCAATTAAGGAAACACAATAACTGACATACATAATGAAATTGAATATTTTAACTGTAATTAATGATACGAGATTTATCATAAACACTTACAAAAGGTGGCATACATAAGTAATTTCCATAATGAAATTAAACATTATAATTATGATTAATGAGATTTGTGTAGCTGTAACTTTCCCCTGACAATTGTTTGCAGTTGTGAATCGAGTTTACCAGTGGAAATTATCAGCAGCGATTTCAAATGCTCATCAGTAAATTTGGATTTGTAAATATTTTTTTGTATATTTCATTTTGGGGAATGTTTTTTTCCACACAGATAAATATTGCCGAGGGCGAAATAAAAGCCACGGGTAAATTTATTTAAAGAAAATTTGCGCGTAATTCAAACTAAAGTATGTTGGTATGATGAGCTGGCTAGCTAGGTCTTTGCCCTTGGGACGTAGTGCGGAGAAGTCAGTGTGGCCCTTAGACAAAAAAGTTTGGAAACCCTATCTAAATGACTAGGTAAGTCTCTTACTGGATGTTCGACAAGCGAAGGACTGTTTGAAAGCACTCTTCAGAAATAAACGTTATTGCCGAGCAAGATGATGGTAAGTTGAAAGTCACTGTGATCGTCCTTTTTATCGATGGAATGTGAATTCAATTAAGAAAAGACATCAGATATAAGCCCTTATTGTCAATTCATATGGAAAAATAAACAGTTGATTAGGCTTCAAGTTTTAATTTCAAATATGTAGAAAGAGAATCAAACGGGATGTACTTCTGTGCGCGTGTCTATTTACGAGTGGACGTAGTAGTTTTTGGCATCGTCCCAAACTGCTCCAGCACGGGTGGTGGGTCATTATGTTTTACCTCCTTTCTTTGTCTATTGCGTGTGTATCGGCGAATATGTGTATAGAAAATGTTTTTAGCGCGACTTCACGAAGCTTTCATGAATTAGCGTTCACATGTTAAGTGAGTATCAGAGTCCATTTACATTATGCGTGTATCAAGCGTGTCTGTGGCATATATCCATCTTCCGTCATTAAAATGCTCCGGCATACTCCTTAATGCGCATAAGGTTCTATCTAGATTACTTGTGCATCAAGCACGTATGTGGCATATATCTATCTTCAGTCATTAAAATACTCCGACATACTCCTTAATGCACAAAAGAGTCTATCTAGATTACTTGTGCATCAAGCCATCAAGCGCAAATGTGGCATATATCTATCTTCAGTCATTAAAATACTCCAGCATACTCCTTAATACGCAAACGAGTCTATCTAGATTACTTGTGCATCAAGCCATCAAGCGCAAATGTGGCATATATCTATCTTCAGTCATTAAAATACTCCGGCATACTCCTTAATGCGCAAAAGAGTCTATCTAGATTACTTGTGTATAAACCCATCAAGCGCATATGTAGCATATATCTATCTTCAGTCATTAAAATACTCCGGCATACTCTTCAATACGCAAAAGAGTCTATCTAGATTACTTGTGCATCAAGCGTGTAGAGGCGAGTATAGATATTCCAGCGTTTGATTAAATACTGGCATGCATGTGTGTTAATTTGAATGAAATTTTTCCAAAATGGGATGATCAATCAAAACCAATTCCAAATGTGATGACCAATCAAGAGATACCTCTATTTATACAATGTGTTTCAGAAAATTTGACATCATTTCACGATCTAATAACTTTGCTTATGCTTGTTAAAATGACCTAATATTTTAATATAATGTGTGAAAACACATTCTTTTTATTATTTTTTAATGTCCGCCATGTTCAACAGATATGACGCCTTATGATTTTTTCCTCCGGGGGTATAATAAATACCTGGTTTATGTTGCCCCGATTCCTTCAAATGTAGGGGAACACAAGGAGAGAACCAGTGGCGCTTTGGTAACTGTTGCTAATGGCATTCTACAGCGCGTTTGGCAGAAAATAAAATACCGACTCGACGTGTCGCAAGTGGCACGCGTATTGAACATTTGTAACATTGTTCGAGGAACACACATGCATTTGTATTTCTCATTCATATTTTGGTTAATTCGTGTCTAGGCCCGATATGGGCACGTTAAACCTTTGAGCTGCGCCGTTTGCGCAGCGCAAACGCCTAAATCTAGTCTTTTTCCACTTGCATTCAATGGATTACAGTTAAATGAGCAGAAAAATGGCTAATACTGTCATCTGTTATCAATTTAGAGAATTAAAAACATTTTTCAACCTTTAATTGGAAAATTTTCGAGATTCTTTGAGTGAAAAAAGGGGGGGGGGGAATCTGCTTCGTTCAAACGATAGAAGTTGTTACACCTGAAAGGGTTAAAGACCAAAGACCAAAAAAGTCCTTCTCTGATGTCAGTGGTTGGGGAAGGCACGATCCCCGCAGATGTCAACCCCTGGGGTTGCTCGATCAAAATTGAGGTGGCTCCTGGCTAAGTCGGACCATCTGGTACCATTATAAAAACCGGAGCTGCACCCCTCAATCCGCAAGTCTATATGGACTTGGTCTGGAATTCATCCAGGGCTCATAACAACAACAACAACATCTTTTGGTTAAATAAATGTTGAATAACTCAACAATAATCAGCTTCAGTTTTATTAAATTAGCCAATGTATTATAAGATATTTATATCTCAAATGATGTCAAATTTTCAGAAACATCCTGTATTACTGACATATATGAGTATATATCATTGCTCACAAAAATCTAATGGTAAACTAAAATCTCCAAAAAGGCAAGCGAGAGTGCGAATTTACGTTTATTTGGCTGTATTAACGTGTTTCATGCGAACTTTTCTGAGTGTGAAAGCTATTTCGGCTAATGCAAGTCTTTGTGGACAGCAAGTATCCATGATATTCTTCGCATAGTACGTGTATGAATGCCTAAATCTTTCTACATCAATAAAGATGGCCTTGGCTTTCATAGCGATGTTTATTATTAAATCCCATCCTTTTTCACCGCGTCCTCTAATAAAATGAAAACTCCCTTGGAAAATGTCTTGTATTAGCATTCAAGAGGCGTTCGCCCGCAAAAAAACCTTTCAGGTCACGTTCGAGAGTCCGTTATGTCTTAGAAAACCTCCTCCGGAGCAATTATGAAAATTTCGTCATATTCGTGACGTTCTACTTGCCCCCTCCACCCCCTTTTCAGTCCCGCTCGTGGAAATGCCCTCCAGAATCGCTTAGCAATTGATTAATAGCGCCTCTATAGAATCATAAGGATCAGGCACGCGCAAACACATGCTGCCGGTGATTGCGAGTGACGCTTTCGTCGTGATTTTGACATGTTGAAGATGTGAAATTATTTCCTGGCTCTCTGGTTCGACGGTACGATTCGAAACTGTGTGTCAAATAGAAATTAGTTTATTTCGAAAAAAGTTCTTCGGTTAAGGAGTCGGGAACATCCTGCTTGATGCTGTCTTTCTCTGACAATGAGTGCTCAAATTGTAAGATATATCATGTTAGGTAAATTTTAGCATTTCTGGGTAAGTTTACTAACCCACTCTTTCATATTCCTGCCACAGGATAAGACATAAAAATCCTCTTTTGCTCTCCCGTATAACGGTAAGATTCCAAATTGTTTGTCAAATAGAATTTTTATTAGAAAAATGTTCTTAAGTTATTTAAGGTGACTGAAACATTCTAATTGATACTGTCTTTTCCTGACATTGAGTGCTCAAATTGTAAGATACATCGTGTTAGGTACATTTTGGCATTTTTGAATTGAGTGGGCAAGTTTTCTAACCCACTCTTCATATTCTTACCGCAGAATAAGACATAAAAATAATTTTTTGCTCTCCCGTATAACGGTAAGATTCCAAATTGTTTGTCAAATAGAATTTTTATTAGAAAAATGTTCTTAAGTTATTTAAGGTGACTGAAACATTCTAATTGATACTGTATTTTCCTGACATTGAGTGTTCAAATTGTAAGATATATCGTGTTAGGTACATTTTGGTATTTTTGAATTGAGTGGGCAAGTTTTCTAACCCACTCTTCATATTCTTACCGCAGAATAAGACATAAAAATCATTTTTTGCCCTCCCGAATAACGGTAAGATACAAAATTGTTTGTAAAATATAATTTTTTATTAGAAAAATGTTCTTAAGTTAAGGAGACTGAAACATTCTGCTTGACACTGTCTTTATCTGACATTGAGTGGTCAAATTGCAATAGATATTGAGTAAGGCCAAATTTGACAACTCTGGAAAACTTTTCTCACCCACTTTTCATATATTTGTTTAGGATGACACATAAAATTATTAGTAATTTAAAAATCTGAAGACATAAAATTGTGTTTTGCTCTCCAGTATAATGGTAACATTCGAAAGTGTGTGTCAAATATAATTTTTTTATTTTGAAAAGTTCTTCAGTTAAGGGGCCAGAAACATTCTGCTTCATACTGTCTTTTTCTGACATTGAGTGCTCAAATTGTAAGATATATTAAGTTAGGCGAAATTTGGCAACTCTGGGCAAGTTTCCTCACCCACTCCTCATATTAATCAGCGCCTCAAATTAACCATCGCCTCAAATTAATCAGCACCGAGTTAGCTTTGAGTAATTTGACGATCTCTCTTGAAATTTCAAGACACTTCAACCAGGAAACTAGGACAACTCCTACTTTATATGAAATCTATATTAAATACTAATATGGCAATACCAAGCTTTAAAACGCTGAAATAAACATTAACGTATGTATAACAGATAATTTAAATTTTTCTTCCGATATGGAAATGCAGAGAAAGCTTATAGCGCTCTCTTTTGGTTAAAGAAGCAACGATTTTGAATACTTAGACTAGTCCATTATTAAAATACAATTAATATAAAATCCACAAGAAACTGTGTATTACATCATACAGTTGTATGATGCAATACAACGGAGGTTTTAATAATGGACTAGTCTAGGTATTCAAATCGTTGCTTCTTTAACCAAAAGAGGGCACCATCAGCTTCCTCTTCATTTTTATTTCGGAGGAAACTGAAGTTTAAATTTAACATAAAAATGAGAGCATTGTGTGTTAATCTAAATATTTGACGTTAGTTTACACATAACAGATCATTTTACGTTTACAACTAAGATTATATTAACAGACACGTAAATATCATATAAAATGATCATGATTAACATTACGTCTTCTGTTCTGAGATAGAAAAGTTACATAACTTTTGAACTCGGATTTGCCTCATCATACAGTCGTGGTAAAACATGGCGGAAACTGGTGAATCAATACGATACTACTTTACAACCGACATCACGCGAATATATCGACAGCATTTGATTGGTTTCCCTTTTTCTACACCGCAGTATAATGTAATAACGGGGGAGGGTTGCATCCTGCAATTTTGGATCCCCCAATCACCTTTAACTGTGATCGTAATGCTACCAGGTCACGCTATGGAAAAATTTCATACGGAAACTTGTTATTTAGGTCCATGATGCACCACTGCCCAGTACTGAAGCTTCTCTTTAAGCTGTGCGTATTCAGTAGCGCTGTGTAACAAACTTTTTTATTTGTGGGTAGTGTAATCTTAGGATTGTACCTAAAAAATGCTATAAAGCGAAACTTTAGTCCTCTGAACTGTATTTTAACATATGGAATGGTAGCATTTACATATGTATCTATTTTTTGGAACGTCAAGAATGTGTGTAGTTCTGCGTAAGCGCTGAACAGCATAAGCAGTGGGCTGCTTACACTGAAACATTCCTAAGAACTTCCAAATAACGCTCTACTAACATGAAGAACTTTTAAAAATAGTTTTGAGCTTTTGTGTAAGCACTTGAAGAAAATTCTAGAAGTTTCAAGACACTTTTTCAAAACTCGTGGACAAAGGACGTGGTTCAAGAACTTTTCTCAAAGTTTTAGAGAAGTGTATAATCTATTAGAGCTTCCTAGAACCTTCAATAATATTCCGATATTTTCTGAATACTTCCTACATCTATCCAGTCAACGCTAAACTTTGAAGCTGTATATACACATATATATCATCCCTTCACCCATGAATACATATGTGTGTGTTTGTGTATATAAATATATATATATATATATATATATATATGTACGTAAATACATACACACACACACACACACACACACACACACACATATATATATATATATATATATATATATATATATATATATATATATATATATATATATGGTGTCCGGTATAAAGGGCTTAAGTAAAAAAAAAAAAAGATTTTTAGATATTTCTTAGTGTTCATAAAAAAAAATCTATTCATTGTATAAAAGGCTTAAGTCTATCAATTTTGTAAACAAAAGTACATTTCTTTGTACAAAAGACTCAAATCGAAATCATATTTCTGCGATTGGTATAAAAACCAATGACTTGGCATATTTAAATCACTGTCTTTGACTTAATCCTATTTATTCCAAGCAACACACACACACACACATATATATATATATATATATATATTTACATTCCCTACAACACTTTCAAACACTCTTTTCGTTCCAAGAGGTAAAGGCTGTTTTCCAATACGTTGTGTCTGAAGCATTAAACGTGGCTATTTCTTCCTTTAAACTTTTTTTTTCTTGCCTGGTTTGATATCATCAATCAATCCTAATCTATAAAATTCTCAACGCATTCTTCGCAGTGTAAACTTCAACTAACATGTAAATTGCATTTACAAGAACTTCTTAGAACTGGATCTGTTTAGAATTCTTTTAAAATACTTTACATCTTTTTGATCAGTGAAACACCCTCCAGAAATTTGTAGAATGCTGTATGAGTTTTAGAATCTCTACCGACAGCTTACAAAAGTTTCTTAGTTTTGAAATAGTTTACATTAAATAAAATTTTGTAACTTTTTTTCTAGTTATTATATGTCATATACCTATAGCTTGAATTTTAAAAATATCCCAAAATAGCTGTGAACTCCGCCAAACTTTACTTTCTCAACGAGAAGGGTGATATTATAATATATAAATATTTTTCAGGCAGATTTTACAGCATTCCGTGGGCTGTAAGCTCCGACAGACTTATAAGACACTGTAAGACTCCTTAGAACTTCCAAAGAACGCTCTACTAACATGAAGAACTTTTAAAAATAGTTTTGAGCCTTTATGATAGCTCTAAAGCCTAAAAGTTTTAAGTAAGTAAAATTCTTTGGTGAAATAAGGTCGACATTTGAAAGTTTTAAATTTCTATGCGCTGTGTTTTCAGCAACGCTTACTAACACACTTTTCTTTATTCTGATTTTTAAATGTCATTATCAAAAATCACTATGCTTTAAAAACACAAAAGCTGGTTATTTTGCTTTTCAGAAATTAATTTCGGATAGGGAGAGGAAATAGGCAAATATGCCTGTTTTCTAGAATATTTATAGCGCATGAGTTTACTGCGTTATTTGTCAGTTACATGTACAACACTCTACAACACCCAAGAACACTCTAGAATGATCTAAAACCTCTATGAATGCATTTCCAAAATGCTTCACAATGTTTTAGAAAGCTCAAAAACTATATGAAGAACATAGGATTACAGGGGTGGCCTTAAAATTTTGAGAACTGTTGACACATTTCAAGAAGTTTGTAGCATTTCCCACCAACTTTAGAACTAATTAGTATAGACCTTTATAATCAGACGTAATAGAAACCAGAACTAGCTACTGAAAATGTACGCACGATATTGTACGATTGTCAATAAATATAAACGAAAATGCTGTAGAATGTTATTATAAGAATTAGCAAATTGATCGAAAATAATTTATAAAAATACTTTAAGACTTACATACTGTTAAAAATGAAAAAAAAATTATGTTTTGTCATTTTATTTTGAAAGGAAAATTTCTTTTTTTAAAGCTGTATTTCTATGATTTTAGAAAGTAAACGTCTATTAGACAATGGTTGCTGCTCTAATTACCCTAGCATCACAGTACCCTCCAATTGATTTCTCGTGCACTGTTTGTTCAGATAAGAAGCTGAGTGTACGAATGAATTTTGACTTGCCAAATGACAAAGAACAAAGAAGTGGTAAGAAGTCCTCAAAGAGGACAAAGCAATTTCGCTGTTTCAGTTGGTCTATAACTTACCTTCACCATCACTTTAATGGAATCTGTGAAAGACCACGAGGCAAAGGTTAAAACAGAAGGGAAGTATATCTGTCTCTCCTTTCAACAAGGTCATATCTCAATAATTACAAGATAAAAAGAACTTTCTATATATGATGTTTAAAAATTTTCTGTTGAATCATATAAACTTCACAATTCTATGTATTAATAAATACTTTTTTAAAAATTTTTTTGATGAATTATCCCATCAACTGGAAAGAAAATTAAAATAATTTGGAGTTAACTTGCATTTAACTTTTCGTTCCCGTTCCGGCCAGTAGATGGCTGCACCAGTCTACAAAACAAAATTAACTGAAAATGATTTCAATTCTGCTTAAAGAAGGCTAAAAGTATTAAAATAATACATTGTCATCGTGTTCTGGGCTATTCTAAAAGTTTGAAATGTCTAGCTAGTCGGGAAGTTAGCTAAAAATCGATTGCAAGATTTGTACGGGACAAACACACACACAAACAAACAAACAAGAAAGCGAGTTAATAAAAACGTGGTAAAAATCGGCGATTTTTAGTTATGCATGTTTTCAGAATGCCATAAAAGGGTAGTATATCCCTGCAAGATGGTCATATTTCATTGCTTAATATTTAGCCGCTAGCGAGCAGAATTTATATTGATTTGTAATACATTTGATTCTATTTTTAAACTTTAAAATCTCTCTCCTGAAGAATCACGTTTTTTTTTTAGATATGACGTTGTTGAAAGAAGTGAGCGATATGTGGTTGACTTTATTAAATAGAACTATTGAGATTTTTGGGTAAATAAATACAAGAATCATAAGCCCATCTACGGATGAATAAACAGGAAACCCAACGTAAATAAAGCGCAAATAGCAATAAGATGTAATTATTTTGCATTTTTCCGTTTCGAAGCTACAAAGGACCTTCTTCATCAGTGCAACGAACTTAGTGGCAGCTCAAAAAAAGCTGGAGACTAAGACTTTTGGCTTAGTCTTCGGCTTTTTTTGAGCTGCCACTAAGTTCGTTGCACTGATGAAGAAGCTCCTTTGTAGCTTCGAAATGGCCGTATACAAAATAATTGCATCTTATTGCTATTTGCGCTTTATTTACGTCAGTTTTCCTGTTTATTCCTCTAACACAAAGGTTGTATCTTTTCTTTTCATCTACAGCTGGTTGAACGATAAAAAATTATACCCCTTCAATGAGTTGATTTTTAATACATAGCAATTAATATTGATTTTAATTTTTACTTGCGTTTCTAGTGACATTAACAAACATGAAAAATTCCGAATGGTATTCGAAAGCCGCCCGCAGTTCAAATGATTACCAAATTATGCTAAGTTCACGGAACAGTACACAAAAATTCTCAGCTCTGAAAATATAAGATATATGTATATATATACACACAAACAGACAGATTTTTAAGAACATCATGCTATGGAACACACGCAAAGCGAATTCTTTACACTATTTCCATAAAACTAAACACGATAACACGGAAGCAACGACAACAAAAAATATCTTATACGCGCCAACAAACATTGCGAGAAATTTAAAAAATAAGATTTTGGTGTATTTCTAGCAAGTCAAAGCAATAATAAAGTTGGAATTTCTGCCACATCAGCAGAATCAAAAGGAATTTTGATTAAATTTGAGTGGATTGCGGGGGAAAGTGAAATCATTATCTTTGAATATTTATGCCCGCTGCCAACATAATAATTACGTGTGCGATAGTTCACAGAAAATTCGTAGTCACTTCTGTTTATTCGGAAGCAGCAAAAATCAGCCAAACCAGATAAAGCCCTAAACGTTTATAAAGCGCGGATATAGTTAAAGCCACCATTTTGTCGTTTAAAGAGGTAACATTTTAACACGTGGACCTCGGCACACTCCACTGTGTGAGCAGTAACACGAGCTGAATGACCACAATGTTTGTCAATCGAAGAATAAGCATAGACTTTGTTTACACTTTAACATGCCTGTCTTGGAAGCATACTATATGTGAGAGTCAACAGTTTAAGTGAAGTGGCGCACTCTCTCGGATTTTGCATGAACTTATTAGACGACCCTATTAAACCGACACACATACAATATATATATATATATATATATATATATATATATATATATATACACACACACACATACAGGGTGTCCAGCGAAGAAGTCCCTGATTTCAAAATTAAAAATCTCGAAAACAAATATCTGTAGAAGAATGCAATAAACGGTATTTTTATCTTGAAAGCTGTAAGAATTTTATACACCAATTTTCGAAATAGTTACAGAAGCTGCTAACAGGTGGCGCTCTACAACTCGTATCTGCATGCATAAATAAACTCGTACTCTTTGCAAGCTGTCTTTGCAATCACTACTTCGCAATCTTTTCAAAATATCCACCATTCGATGTACAGAGGTGGCACAAACGAACAATAAAATTTGCCATCACACCCTGTAGTGTCTCAACATAAATCGATTCAGCTGCCCAACTTATCGCCGACTGAAGCTCGTCCAGCTTGGTGGCATGGGTCCTGTAGACAGTATCTTTTAATGTGCTCCACAAAAAATAGTCACTAGGACTCAGGTCCGGCGAATTTGGATACCAATCCATGCCTGCGACAGTAAATTGCAGTAAATTTGGCTAACAACGCCATCTGTTAGCAGCTTTTGTAACTATTTCGAAAATTAGTATATAAAATTCTTACAGCTTTCATGATAAATATACTGTTTGTTGCATTCTTCTAAAGATCTTTGTTTTCGAGATTTTTAATTTTGAAATCAGGGACTTCTTCGCTGTATAACATGTATATATAAATATATGTAAAGCTAGGAACGTAAACTATAATTAACTATGTTAATTTGGATTAAAATTAGCCAAATTAGCGTTAAACGGTAAATTACTATTAGAGTTCTTAGTGCTTTTCCAATTCAGGAAGTAGCGTTGCTTTTTTAATACAGCGAATAATTCTTCACACGACTATGAGGTCATCAATGATTAATGCCTATCGCGCGCTCGGACTACCGGAATCGAATGTTTGAAATCACGAGAGTCTGACTCACGCATGTCACAAGATGTTCCGTCCGTGCCTTTGCATAAGCGCGAAAAAGAACAAAGCTTAGATTAGAGTTGTCCACTGTTGGATGAGGTCACGTGTCATGAGCTGAGAGATGATGGGAAATAGCAGCTTGGCGGATTAACTTGGGGTTAACTAATGTTAATTAATAAAGATTTTGGTTGTGCATTAAATAGACTTTCTTTACCACAGACCTTAATGATGATTACTTTCAGATTAATTAATTAGATAAAGGTTACGCGGTGTAAGCACCTTGTCATATATATATATATATATATATATATATAAAGTGTGTGAGTGCGAAAAAAGAATTAACTGGCTTAGCAACGTCTGCTGCTATTTTAATGTAATTATTTATAATATCGAAACATTTTGGTCCTTTTTATAGCACATATTCATTGTATAAATAAAACGTCGACACTCCCCGCTACTTTCTGTTGCCATTTCCGTGGTCTCTCACTCTATGGAGGGCATATATTACAAAAAGGAATAAAATACGTGCTTTAAATTAATTGTGTATTGCAAGACGTGAGGTAAATTAATGGTGCACCGTTGGACTATGTAATAAGTGAGTTCTTTAAGCACTATTCTTTATATTTAATCATATCTCCAGACAGCGCTTTCAGTGAAAAAGGAAGCATACACATGTATGTTTTAGTAGAGTTTAGTACGTAATTACTCTAACACTACAAACATTTTAAACGGGACGATTTTTCTCTGACTTGCGAAAATATTTTACGAATTTGACTAAGTTTTCACAATTTTTAACAAATTAACTAAAAAAAGCATATTTGAGGAAAAAATCTGGACTTTCAGATATAGCATGACTTCTTGCAACAAAAATATCAGACGATGTGAATTGTTTTAACTGTTTATGAAAACATAATTTATTTACATATTGATTTCTTATTTTGATAATTACAAGACGTCACTTTGTGCATGATATCTGATGTTAATTATAATTTATTAGCATTGAACAAAATTTAATTTAAAGAAATCATTTGGTTTATTATTTATGATCGAAAATCTAATAATTTCCGTCATTTTTATATTTATAATTAATAATTAATTAAAATGAATTTCTTATCGACAAAAATTCTCGCATAAAATCTTTTGAAATTCTTTTATCACTTTTTAGATAATTAACTCTAGGCTTTTAGTTCATTTCATGCAGAAGGTTAACATTAAACTATGTAGAAAATTTCTCAGACATTATCTTGAGTAATTTTTGAGATAATAATGCTCCCAAACTCAAATAATCATATTTAGAGATAATTCGATATAAAGTTAAAATTTTGTATAAAATCACTGTTTGGATGTTCACAATTATCTTAGTATCTCGCGAATTAATTGTCGAATCAAAAAATAGTGGATTCAAAGTGTTCACAATAAATCTGGTTTTTAATTAATGTAAAAAACTAAAATTCGATTTTTTTAGCCATTTTAACGTTGTAATATTCTTTTTTAAAACGGGTGTTTTCTAGTTTTCCCTGGATCCTCCTTTTACAAATTTTCCTCTTAGAATTTAAACTAAACTACTGTCGCATCACAAAAAGAGTGGTACCAAATTGTTCAGTGTTATCCCATTGTTCAATTAATTAAAGAAAAAGTTTTTATACCATTCTAAAAATTCTACTGACCACTTTTAACAGATACTTTTCCAGTTTGGAGTGTCACATCGTATTTTACATCTTTTTCTTTCAGCATATAAACTAAAGTACTGTTGTATTTCAAAAAGAGTATTATAAAATTTTTCTGAATAAATCCAGGTTTCAATTAATATAAAAAATCGATTTTTTTAATCCTTTTAAAGGTGCAGTGACTCCTTTTAACAGGTATTTTCCAGTTTTCAGTCGATAATCCTATTTTACATCTTTTTCTTTTATCAATTCCGGTTATAAACTACTCTCTTATCACAAAAAGAGTGGTACCTAATTGTTCAGTGGTACCATATTGTTCAATAAATTAAAAAAATCAATATTTTTTAACCATTCTAAAAATTCTACTGACCCCTTTTACCAGGTATTTTCCAGTTTTCAGTGTATCATCCTATTTTACATCTTTTTCTTTTAGCATTTAAACTAAACTAGTACTCTCTTAGCACCAAAAGAGTGGTACCAAATTGTTCAGTGGTCCCACATTGTTCAATAAATTTTAAAAAATGAATATTTTTTAACCATTCTAAAAATTCTACTGACCCCTTTTAACTGGTACATTTCGAGTTTCCAGTGGAACATCGTATTTTACATCTGTCTCTTTTAGCATTTAAACTAAATTACTATCTTAAAAAGAGTGACACCAAATTGTTCAGTGGTACCACATTGTTCAATAAATTCAAATAACAAAATTCAAAGGACAAAATCAATTTTTTTTAATCATTCAAAAAATTCTACTGACCCCTATTAACAGATATTTTGCAGTTTGCAGTGGATCATCATACTTTACGTCTTTTAGTTTTAGCATTTAAACTAAACTACTCTCTTATCGCAAAAAGGGTGGTACCAAATTATTCAGTGGTACCACATTGTTCAATAAATTAAAAAAAATCAATATTTTTTAACCATTCTAAAAATTCTACTGACCCCTTTTAACAGGTACTTTTCGAGTTTGCAGTGGAACATCGTATTTTACATCTGTCTCTTTTAGCATTTAAACTAAATTACTCCCTTAAAAAGAGTGGCACCAAATTGTTCAGTGGTACCACATTGTTGAATAAATTCAAAAAACAAAATTCAAAGAACAAAATAAATTTTTTTAACCATTCTAAAAATTCTACTGACCCCTATTAACAGGTACTTTTCCCGTTTGCTGTGGATCATCATACTTTACATCATGTTTTTTCAGCATTTAAACTAAACTACTCTCTTATCACAAAAAGGGTGGTACCAAATTGTTGAATGGTACCACATTGTTCAATAAATTCAAAAAACAAAATTCAAAGAACAAAAAAAAAATTTTCAACCTTTCTAAAAATTCTACTGACCCCTTTTAACAGATATTTTCTAGTTTGCAGTGGATCATCGTAATTTACATCTTCTTTTCTTTCAACATTTAAACTAAACTACTCTCTTATCACAAAAAGTGTGGTACCAAATTGTTGAATAGTAACCCATTGTTAAATAAATTCAAAAAACAAAAAAAATCAATTTTTTTAACCATTCTAAAAATTCTACTGACCCCTTTTAACAGGTATGTTCCAGTTTGCAGTGGATCATCGTACTTTACATCTTCTTTTCTTTCAGCATTTAAACTGAACTACTCTCTTATCACAAAAAGGGTGGTACCAAATTCTTGAATGGTAACCCATTGTTCAATAAATTCAAAAAACGAAAAAAAAATAAATTTTTTTAACCATTCTAAATATTCTACTAACCCCTTTTAACAGGTATTTTCCAGTTTGCAGTGGATCATCGTACTTTACATCTTCTTTTCTTTCAGCATTTAAACTGAACTACTCTCTTATCACAAAAAGGGTGGTACCAAATTTTTGAATGGTAACCCATTGTTCAATAAATTCAAAAAACGAAAAAAAAATCAATTTTTTTAACCATTCTAAATATTCTACTGACCCCTTTTAACAGGTATTTTCCAGTTTGCAGTGGATCATCGTACTTTACATCTTCTTTTCTTTCAGCATTTAAACTGAACTACTCTCTTATCACAAAAAGGGTGGTACCAAATTCTTGAATGGTAACCCATTGTTCAATAAATTCAAAAAACGAAAAAAAAATCAATTCTTTTAACCATTCTAAATATTCTACTGACCCCTTTTAACAGGTATTTTCCAGTTTGCAGTGGATCATCGTACTTTACATCTTCTTTTCTTTCAGCATTTAAACTAAACTACTCTCTTATCACAAAAAGGGTGGTACTAAATTATTGAATGGTACCCATTGTTCAATAAATTCAAAAAAACAAAAAAAAATCAATTTTTTTAACCATTCTAAAAATTCTACTGACCCCTTTTAACAGGTATTTTCCAGTTTGCAGTGGATCAACGTACTTTACATCTTTTTTTATTTCTTTCAGCATTTAAGCGGTATCTGGAAGTAGGATTAATCCGCCACACGCCATGCAATCCGGTAATGCGATTTTCTCCCGGAAATTCACCGGATATATCCGGGGCAGAAAATAAAGAGCTTAGGAAACATTTATTCTAGGAAGATAGACATTAAGATGCATGCAGACAGATGTAAGTGTTCCCTTTATAAATGTCAGCCTAAGTCATAGACGGAAACAATGAATATTTTAATGCCTCTTAAGTAAAATGATATTTTCCCTTATACAGCAAGAAGAAAAAAGTTAATAAATCGGATAGTGCTATGCAAGAAAGAACTAATGCATAGTGCATTGAAGCTGAGAAAATTGAGATTTAATAAATCATTAAATTAAAGATTCCAATTACTGATGTTTGGTTCTTCAGCTAATGAAAAAATAATTACAGGATAAAAAACCTTTTTATATAACATGCTTTTAAATTTTCTGTTGAATCATATAAACTTGACAATTCTATGTATTAATAAATACTTTTTAAAATCTTTTTGATGAATTATCCCATCAACTTGAAAGAAAATGAAGTTAATTGGAAGTTAATTTGCGTTTAAATTTTCGTTCCCGTCCCGGCCGATAGATGGGGCCGGGTCTACAAAACCTACTTAACCAGTCTACAAAACTAAATTAACTGAAAAAGATTTCAATTCTGCTTAAAGATGGCTAAAACTATTAAAATAATGCATTGTCATCGTGTTCCGAGCCATTCTAAAAGTTTCAAATGTCTAGCTAGTCGGGAAGTTAGTTAAAAATCGATTGCAAGATTTGCACTCGACAAACACAAACACAAACAAGAAAGCTAGTTAATAAAAACATGATAAAAAATATTGCCAGAGAATTATATTACACGATGCTCGTCTGCTTTGGTACTTGACGTTTCCTCCGTGGCATGTCAACGCAAAAAATATGATTCGGAACTCGACCATTTTCTCGTCACACATACAGAAATATTTTCTAAATGGGTTGAATTACAAAATTTTGTTCGAAAGTATCACCCTTACAAAGCTCTAGCAAGCTGAAATGTGGAGTTGTTTAGAGATTAAACGTCTCTCACAAACATTTTGAAACGTAGGCAGAAGCAGGTTCTTCTTGACAGGTTTGTGGTGAAACTCCATAAATCGGAGTCTAAAAAAATGGATCGGTGGTGTTAAGAGAGAGATAAGAGAGAGAATTGCTGTGCAAGAGCCTGAAGCTTTTATTGGAAGGAGACTCCCCTTCCAAGCAATAAGTCCTCTCACCTCACACACACACATATATATATATATATATATATATATATATATATATATATATATATATATATATATATATATATATATATATATATATATATATATATACCGGGTGCACCTTAAATTCGCGCAAAGTTAAAAAATTCGTAATAAAAGAAATAATGCTCGGAAAAATTTTCTGTTTGCGCGAATAGAATCATAGGAAAATTTTATTTTTTCTCCATGAAAAAAAAAAAGTTTCCAAAAGTAACCGAAAGAGGGCGCTTTTGCGTGACCACGTTAAGCCTGTATTGCTGGAAAGACATGCGTTACCTGTTGTCGCTTTCATGCAGGAGGGTGTCCCGCCACACATTTCACATGATATCAAGACGTTCCTGTTGGAATCTTTCACTGAAGACCGAGTTCTATAAGTCGTGGTTGTAAGGTTCAGTGTCTCTCACGATCACCAGACATGACCCCGGGAAATTTTTAGTTGGGGGGATACTTAAAGTGTACTCATGTGTACCGGGGTTCCCCAACCACTTTGGGGGAACTGAAAAAGGTCATTCGACAGACAGTCGCTGTCATCGATGCTACAATCCGCTGTAATGGGCTTAGTGATGCGCCTCACTTGTGGATTATCTTGTGCTGGTAGTAATGTTGAACATCTATTACTTTAAAATAAATGCACAGTCTCATGTTATTGTGATCTGATTGGTTTTCTCTTTGAGTTTACCTGCTTTGCATAAAACGTCTCAGTATGACGTGTGAGCGCCCTCTTTCGGTTACTTTTGGAAACTTTTTTTTTTACATGGAAAAAAATCCAATGTCCCTCTGATCTTATTGGCGCAAGCAGAAAAGTTTACCGAGGATTACTTCTTTTATTATGAATTTTTGAACTTTGCACGAATTTATGACGCACCCGGTATATATATATATGTGTGTGTGTGTGTATTTATACACATTATATTAACACAAAACATAAATAATTAATTATGAGACAAATGAATAAAATAGGCATAATAAAATTTAAGATTGAGAGGGATTCAATTTCACATATTCACAGTCATCTAATGGTCTCATTAATTGGGCATTATTATATTTTTAAATCGATTTAGCTGTAATTTCATACATGCATAATTACAAAATAGACGAATTAACTTGAGATAGTCCAATCTGAGATCGAGTGAGTTGTAATTTTATGTATGCATAATAAAAAAAATAATACATACACTTAAGTTCCTTCTATAAAAAAAACCTTATTAACATGGAAATTTACTGGTAAAATTTCCATCAAACATTAGTTAATTAGACATATTTTTATTGCATCATATATTAAATTAAAGATTGTATCTAAAAAAATTATTCTTTCACGTAAATACCAATACATAATGATCCCTGCCCTGTTCTAAATATTTGAAGAAAAACGATACATATATATATATATATATATATATATATACACTGAAGTGCCACTGAATTAGGGATACCTACCTAGTAACGAGTTGGGCCTCCTCTGGCCTTGATAACGGCTGCCACACGACGAGGCATAGATTCAACAAGTTTCTGGAAACGTTCCACGGGAATGGCTTGCCAAATATTGGCTAAAGCTGTCCATAATTCAGTAAGGTTCTTTGGTGCTGTGTGATGGCCTTTCACGCCTTGTTCCAAAACATCCCAAAGATGCTCAATAGGATTTAAGTCTGGGCTTCTAGGTGGCCAATTCATGACAGGGAAGTCAGAGGAATGCTCATCCAACCAGGCAGTAGCCAACCGGGACTTGTGAGAGGTACAGTTGTCTTGCTGGAAAACTCCATTACCGTGCGGATAACAGAACAGCATAAACGGATGGAGGTGATCACCCAGCAACTCTACGTACCGAATTGCATTGAGGGAGGTTGGTACACGCACCAAAGATCCCAAACTGTGCCACGAAAAAACACCCCAGACCATGATTGAGCCACCATGCCCTTGTACAGTTCCAGCCAGGCATGCAGGATCCATGGCTTCATGAACCTGAGGCCATATTCTCAGCCTCCCGTCGGCGTTAAGTAGTCGGAATCGAGACTCACCACTCCATGCTACTCGTTTCCAGTCCTCTACACTCCAGTCTCTGTGCTCTCTTGCCCAGGCAAGACGTGCAGCCCGATGGCGAGTATAGAGGAATGGTACTCTCGTAGGTCGACGGCTCCCGAAACCCATACGGTGAAGCGAGCGTTGCACGGTCCGTTTACTGACTGTACGACTGGCACCGTCATTAAACTGGGTGGTAATTTGAGCTAATGTTTGGCTTCGCTGGCTACGTACAATACGCCTGAGCTGTCTCTCACCACGGACTGTCAAGGCTAATTGTCTTTTGCAGTTTGCACGATCGATAGTTTTTTTTCCACCATCCATGTATTCTTGATATACTCTTGACACTGTCGACCTTGAAAATCCTAGCTGTCTGACGATTTCGGAAATTGAATGGCCCATGCGTCGCGCATCTACGATTTGTCCGCGATCGAAGGCGTTTAAATCAGGCAGTTTACACATACTGACAATTCCAACAACTAATTCAGAACAACCACAGTACGCGCTATATATACAGTTACCACATCTCCCTCACTTGCACAGACATGATGCGCAGCGCTACACAATTTGCATAGGCTTTGCTATCCCTAATTCAGTGGCACTTCAGTGTATATATATATATATATATATATATATATATATATATATATATATATATATATATATATATATATATATATATATATATACTAGAAGGTAACCCGACATTTTGACGTCATAATGGAAAAAGTATATGAAAGTTAAAAACTATCCCGAATTATCTAACAATATTGCATTTAAACCACGCCTTGTAAAAGAAAACCCTTTCATCATTTTTATTTATTTAGTTTTTCATGCGATTGGAGAAGAAGACTGCCATATCAGTTTTTTACAGCTAACTACCCGGTATGAATACTTGAGCTACTTGATTCATTCACATTCAAGTTTGTTTACTTTCAGAATTCATCGCAAAATTAAACAGATTTTTAAAAACTGTTAAATATATAGCTAAAAGCATCCAATTTTTTTTAGTTCTGAATGTTTTATAGAAAAATAGGCTGAACAAACGTGATTTGATGGAAAACATATTAGTTTTTAGGTAAGAAAAAATTATGATCCACATCTGAAGTTGAAATTAAGCCTAACCGGCTGTTTGTTTACTGAGGGCTTCAATTGAAAGATGAGTACAGCCCGGAAGTGTTATACAGAGACAACGGCTATTATATATATATATAATATTAATGTCACAAAGTCGACACAATAAAATAACAGCTTATGAATTGCGTTACAGTTTAAAAAACCACAATACCAAGAATTAAGCGGCATCCACCACGCCTAAAATGTATTTGTATTCATTTCACCACAACATCAGTCAAGAAGCAGAAAGTGTTGATTTCCTGTAACTGAGTTCAGTTTTACTCTTTTTCGACACTTTCCGCAGCTCTTTAAAAATAAAGAAAAAATAAAATTTCGTATCGTTTACATGAGCGAACCTTTTCGTACCAAGTTCCCTTTGTCATGTAAATTTAGCCCCACAATGCACAGAAAGCTTTTCACGTTTAAAAACCCTTAATACTCTCATGCGGCCATTTCATTTTTTGTTCATCATCAACAGAATGTCGCCGACATCTTTTACTTAATTGAAATATCAGGGAATCTAAGCAAATACACGAACGTGGAAAATAGATTCAGGAATTGACTTAAAGAGGAAAAATAATGTATGCAGATAAGCACACGCACACACACACACACACACACACTCGTATATATATATATATATATATATATATGTATACAGTGCTCGATTTCTAGAAATAGAGGTGCCGGAACTGTAACCCTAAGGTGCGAGGGGGTATGTGCGAGGGGGTATTACATACATATATACATATATATATATTTCTTCTACTACGACTCCTGAATTGTACAAATAGATTGCTCGTGCATATCTAATTTATTTTACTCGCTTTTTCTCTGAATTGATCAATACTTTAGAGAACTCACTTTAAAAAACATTCTGTATATAATCGAATACTCAGTGTTATTTATCGGTATAAATATTTCCGTATAAATAGATTGTCTCCTCTATATGTTGCTTTAAATACATACAATTTTTTGAAAGGTCTATTTTAGGTTGTTTACATTTTCTTCCCGTGTAGGATTTATTTTTGGTTCTAGTCGTAACAGTATACCTTTTGCGCTTAGCACTGACCTAAACTCTCAGTTATTATCTCATCAGCCTAAACTGTCAGTTATTAAAAAACCTTTAATACAAGATAATTGATTCCGCGCTCCAGCAAATTTTAAGTTATTATACTCCTGAGAATGCATTTTTATTAAAAGTATTTGCTGTTAGTAAATGAATGAGCAAAGGTGTACTGTTTGTACCTCAATAACAGTATATATATATATATATATATATATATATATATATATATATATATATATTATATATATATATATATATATATATATATATATATATATATATATATATATATGTATATATATATATATATATACACTGCTTGACAATTGCTAAGGAACAACTAGTTTTTCAAACTAGCGTCCCCGACAGCAGACTAATCACAGTAAAATAAAATGCAGAGGGCGTAATAGGGCAGGACCTGTTATCTGTATACAAGGCAGTGCAAGAAAACTCTTTATTCATTCGCAAGTTCATGCAGTTAGGTGTTTGACGAAAATAGTGCCGTAGGTTGTTGGAATTTATTTCTGTGAAAATCAGTGTGGTGTGGCTATAATTAAGTGCAAAATGTCTGCAAGACAACATTTGAGTGCGTACGATGGTGGACGAGCAGTCGGACGGCTCGAAGCAAGACAAAGTGTCACTACTGTGGCCAGAGTAATGGGAGTGGCAAAAAGTGTCATATCGCTATTTAAAAAGGCTGCTGAAGGTGGAAATGCTATGCGAAAGCATGCCGGTGGTCGTGGAAGGAACACCACACCTCAAGAGGATCGATATGTATCCCTAGTGGCGAAAGGAAACAGCCGTCTCACTCCTAGTCAGATAGCTGCAGACCTTGCAACCGCTACCGGTACAAATGTATCAGCCAGAACCATTTCTAGGCGATTAATTCAGGTTGGTTTGTATGCACGGAAGCCTGTTGAAAGCATCCCACTTCAACCACGCCATCGTCGAGAAAGATTACGTTGGTGTAAGGAACATATTGGTTGGGGTCAGCAAGTGTGGTCCAGAGTAATGTTCTCTGACGAATCCCGTTTCACTGTGACAAGTGATTCTGACCGCCAGTTAGTGTGGGGAGAGAGGGGAACACCTTATGCACCACAGAATGTTCAGGAACGTCATCGGTATGGCCAAGGCGTGATGGTTTGGGCAGGCATTATGCACAATGGTAAAACACCGCTTCACATCTTTGTGCGAGGTACCGTTGCATCGCAGCGGTATTGCAGAGAGATTATTCTGGATCATGTTCGTCTTTTTAGGGGTGCGGTAGGTCCTGATGTTATGTTTATGGAAGACAATGCGCGCCCACACAGGACCGGTGAAGTATCGGACACACTAGAAAGTGAAAATATTGAACGTATGACATGGCCTGCTTACTCTCCTGACCTAAATCTTATATAGCATGCCTGGGATGCTTTTGGCAGACATGTTTCTCAAAGAACTTGCCCTCCACTAACCATGCAAGAACTAAAAATCGCCTTGCGAGAGGAGTGGGACAATATCCCCCAAGGACACCTCAATACTTTAGTAGACAGCATGAAAACAGATCCAAAATAGGCACTAGTGTTCGAGGAGGTCACACACCTTACTAAGGTACTCATAACTGTTTCATTCTGGCAGGAAGACCTATTTTCCGTGGCTGTTTGGAAATGCTCCAAAGAGAATCTTTTTTGTTTTTCGTTTTCTTCTTTTTCCATGTAGCGTAATATGTACCATTTTGCATAATAAATAATGCACAGTATCACTACTAAATATGTACGAAGTTTCATTTCTGCAATCAATGTATATTACGAAATATTCCGAAAAATGTGACTGTTCCTTAGCAATTGTCAAGCAGTGTATATATATATATATATATACAGGATTAGCACAAATGAATAACCGGATTTTAAATCTTTATATTTTCGAAATTATCACACGTATTACAATAAGTGATACTTGAAATTAAAGAAAAATATACCAAGTTTTATTTTCTCTTACAAGTGTTCGATGTGTGACCCTTTTGTTACACGACAAACATCTAATCTGTAATCAAGTTCGTTCCACACATTTTGTAGTATCACACTGTCAATGGTTCCTAATGCTGCACTAATCCGTTCTTTAAGTTTTTGCTGTGTTTTAGGCATCGTTGGTGCATAAACAGTGTCTTATGCATAAACAGTGTCTTATAACGACGAAACCCCATAAAAAGAAATCGTGTGGCGTAAGGTCCGGGGTTCTTGGTGGCCATGTGATTTAGGGAAAATCACTGTCACCCGCACTCCCCATTCCTCGGTGTAAAAGCTTCTCGTTTAACTAAGCACGTTAATAGAAAGACCAATGAGGTGGGGCTCAATCCTGTTGAAACACAAACACTTCTCTGTCATTGTCGACATTTTTGGATTGTAATCACAGTGTTCTATGGATGGGTTTCCATCTATTGATCGACGGTGGGAGAAAAACTTGGCATATTTTACAAAGAAAATATTTGCATCATCTGGAAGCTGAAAGCTTTCTTATTCATATATACCTCATTCCAAGTCTATATCTTAAATTTTTCCTTTTAAATAGAATTTTAAAGCTGATAATTCAACAGTGATGAAACGCCCTTTGCATTAAGGGTGACAACAGTAAATGGATGGAAGCTGTTACATTGCCCGAGAATCACCACTATGTGTCTCGCTATTAGCCATAACAGATGAGCGAGCGTAGCGAGCCTAGGTGCGAAGCCCCTAGTATATATATATATATATATATATATATATATATATACTGATTTTGAAAGTATTCCTAAAATCTTACTAAGCCTACCCTAAAACGGAAAAAAAACTCTGTTATTAAAAATTTGATACGAATATAATAGACTGCCACAAGGGTATTTTTTAAGTTCTGAGACTTTCGTGATATTTGCATTTTTATTCAATTTGTGAATTCTGGCGGGAACAAGCTGTGAATTCATACTTTTACTACCCCGAAAACTGAATAAAAACAAAACAACACTGCCTCTGCTATTAAATAATCTTCAGTGAAGTTTAACAGATTGCATGCGTCTTTACTTTTTGTGTATAAACAGATTGAATTACGCCTGTTTTGATAAAAATTGTTTTTCTGCATTCAATTCTGAAATTGAGGTAGTTACACCCAAAACAAAATACTTTCAAGTCGCTATTTTAATAAGAATTTCAAGTGGATTATAAGCATTTTAAATTAAAGAAATTTCCGTGGGATGCCTTTTTGGGTTTTACTTACATTTTCAATCAAGATATCAATTTCAGCGAAAACTTGCTGTAAAATGATACTTTTTATCACAAAAGGGAATGGATTGAAATACTTTGTAGTTAAAAATCTCCTATAAAGCCTCTATTTTTTATTAAGACTTTTTATTTTTTAATAAACAAATTTTCTTGGTATAACTGAATATATACAAGTAACGGGATAGCTCCTTTAATGAACTGTAGGTGAAAGTAACCTGAAAAACGGATTATTTCTTCCGTTAAAAAAAAGAAATAAGTGATTTTAATTTCCAAAGAAATATATATATATATATATATATATATATATATATATATATATATATATATATATATATATATATATATATATATATATATATACTCTGTCACAAAAAAAATACATGCACCCGGAAGGAAACGAGCTACTATCACGAAGCTTAACATGTATGTGGTGTATGAGAAGATAAGCAAATGATTACAAATTCAGAAGAACAGACCGTTTTATTAAGAATATATGGCATGAAAAAGGTTACAAATCAGTAAGTAGTAAATTCGCCTCTGGTAGCTTTACAAGCCGAAACACGGCTTGGTATCGGCCTCCACACGCGTATGCGCTGGTATCAGCATTGAGACTGAATAAGGATTCATCGCTGAAGATCACACGCCTCCAGTCGGTCACACTACAGCTTGCCCGAGGTCGGCGAAAATCCAATCGACACTGCCTATGATGTGGGGTCAATGGTAGGCGTCTTAATCGACGTCGGCTCCTTATACCTGCGTCTTCCAGTCGTCACCGAATGGTTTCTCTTGATACCACTGAATGTCTGGAAGGTGGTAAATGACGTCGAACCGATTCTAGCGACGTTGTTGGTTCGGACGTGACCGCTCTTATGATTGCGCGATCCTCCCATGCATTTGTGTTTCTGGGACGCCCTGACCCACCACGACGGTAGAATACCCCTTCCGTGATCCATTGTTGACATCACCGAGCAACTACCATATCGCTCCAACCGAGGTGGTGGCTGATACGCCTGTTCGACCAACCTGCCTCTTTGAGTCCTACTATACGCCCCCCTCAAAGTCCGACAATTGTTCGTACTGTCGCCGGTTACGTCTCAGAGGCATCTCTAGTCACAATACCGTCCATCCAAGTCGACAGATTTGTTTGAATAACCCTATGGCACGAGCAATCATGCTTTCAAACTCTCCCAGCTGCGCATCTCATATGCGCATAGCTCGCTTACCCTTGTTTCATTGGAGTCGAAATTTTAATCATTTCCATATCTCTTATCAGTCTACATTCCTGCCAAGTTTCGTGATAGCAGCTCGATTTCTTCTGGATGTATATATTTTTTGTGACAGAGTGTATATATATATATATATATATATATATATATATATATATATATATATATATATATATAAAGCTTTATATATATTTATATAACGCAAAAGTCTTAAAACGTAGAAGCTCGCATTCTGTTATATTCCTCTGGTACTTTTTAATGTAAGAAATCATTGTTTTTGAATTGGACGGTAGAAATAAATCGTTTCAAAGGCTTGATGCAACTACAATTCATCATTTTCTGACTGATGCAAGCTATTTTTCAGTGCTTTTCCACGCAAGAAATGTTGATTTTCCATTTTGTTTTCTTGGGACATCTTTCAATAGATATGTTTGGTAAAAAAATAATAATAATAAATAAATTTCAACGGATAATTTTCTTGATGAGTCTTTTTCATACCAGATGTAAACTGAGTTGATAAATTTGTATAGTGTTTATTTGAATATATTAATTTTTTTTTACAGAGATATATTACAAAAGTTGGCAATCTGTTATATTCCATTGGCAATTTTTAATAAGGAAGTCGGTCTTTCAGTTTGATGGTAGAAATAATTCGTTTCTATGGCTAGTTACAGCTACAATTAATAACATTTTGACTGATGCAAGCAAGTTTTCTATTCTTTCCCCCACAAGAAATGTTGTATTTCCATTTTGTTATCTTGGGTGCAAAAAATTAGATGCCTACAGATAATTTTCTTGATAGGTATGTATTTTTCCGGTTGTAAACGAAGATGATAAACTAGTACAGAGGTTATTTGAATTTATATTCATTTTTTAAAGATTATATATATATATATATATATATATATATATATATATATATATATATATATATATATATATATATATATATTGATGTGGGGAAAGGCACTGAACAATTCCTTGCATCAGTCAGAAAATGATCAGTTGCATTTGCGACTAACCTTAGAAACGAATTGTTTCTTCCATCAAATTGAAAGAGAGACTAATTTTATTAAAATTTCCAGAGAAATATAACAGATTGCAGCTTTGAAAATTTTAAGTCTTTTGTGTGATAGATTATTTCTTTAAAAACTCTGAACATATTCAAATAAACACTTTACTAGATCATCCACTCAGTTTACAACCGGAATAAAACATACCTTGCAGGTAAATAATCCGTTGACATTTATTTTTTGGCAAAAATATCTGATGAAAGATGTCCAAAGAAAACAAAACAGAGATGCAACATTTGTTGTAGGGAAAAGCAGCGAAAAATTTCTTCAAATCAGTTATAAAGTTCATCAGTTGCAGTTGCAACTAGCCTTTGTAACGATTTATTTCTACCGTCAAATTGAAAAACCTTGACTTCTTTTACTTTTAATTTCCAGAGATCAACAGAGGAATACAAAATACTGTCAACTTTGCACTTTTAAGCCTTTTTGTGATATATATCTTTTAAAAAATTTAACATCTTCAAATAAATCCTGTACTAATTCATAAACTCAGTTTACAAGAGGAATAAATCATACGTATCAAATAAATAATCCGTTGACATTTTTTTTTTTGGGGGGGGGCGGTACAAACTTATCTGCTGAAAGATGTCCTAAGAAACCAAAATGGAGCTGCAACAATTGTTGTAGGGTAAAGCAATGAAAAATTTCTTCAAATCAGTTAGAAAGTTCATCAATTGCAGTTGCAACTATCTTTGTAACGATTTCTTTCTTCCGTCAAATTGAAAAACCACGACTTCTTTTATTAAGAATTTCGAGAGATATACAGAGGAATTATAAAAATGGCCAACTTTGTATTTTTTAGAATTTTCTGCGATATATATCTTTAAAAAAATTAAACATCTTCAAATAAACCCTGTACCAATTCATCAAGTCAGTTTACAAAAGGAAGAAAAAATACCTACCAAGTAAATAATCTGTTAACATTTATTTTTTTTGCCAAAAATAACCAAAGAAAGATGTCCAAAGAAAACAATTAGATGCAACATTTGTTGTAGGGAAAAGTAGGGAAAAATTGTATGCATCAGTCAGAAATTTCATAAACTGCAGTTGTAACTAGCCTTTGTAACGATTTATTTCTACCATCAAATTCAAAAACCTTGATTTCTTTTACTAAAAATTTCCAGAGATCAACAGTTGAACATAAAATATTGTCAACTTTGCACTTTTAAGACTTTTTTGTTATATATATCTTTAAAAAAATTGAACATCTTCAAATAAATCCTGTATCAATTCATCAACTCAGTTTACAGCCGGAATAAAACATACCTACCAAGTAAATAATCCGTTGACATTTATTATTTTTTTGGCAGACATATCTGTTGAAAGATGTCCCAAGAAAACAAAATGGAGATGCAACATTTGTTGTGGGGAAGAGCACTGAAAAATCACTTGTCAGGAAGTTTTTATACTGGCAACATTTGCCGAGCTAAATAGAATGAGAACTTTCCAAGTGCTGGCAAAGACTCAAATAAAATGAAAGATACTTGAATTAATAGTCACAAAAGATTCACATGCAACTAGTCTGAATCCGATGTACGGCCAACTTGTTAACTCAGAGAACATTAGGAATCTGTTGCTGTTGAATTTGGCAGCGGGACTACCACATAAGCGAAGGGAGTTAGTATGACATAGTAAAATAACACTATTTTAAAAAAAAAATATGTTTCTCCAATTTATTTAGTCTTTCATTGTATTTAAGTTATTGTATTAACTAATAGTCATGTGTACTGATTAATAGTTCCTCGTCATGCCGAGAAGTATTAGGTGTGATCTACGATAAGCTATTGATTAGTTACCACCATGTACCAACCATTTTTTTCTATATTGCGGTAATAATTGAGTACTTTGATCCTGTTATATATATATATATATATATATATATATATATATATATATATATATATATATATACATATATATATAATATACATATATATGTATATATAATATATATATATATGTATGTGCATGTGTGTGCGTGTGTCTGTTTGTCTGTCTTTGAGTGTCTGTGTTGATATACATGCATTCCTGTAAGTGGTAATTTTGGGAATCACGTTTATCATTGCACGTTTCATCTTAACTTATCTAAGTTTATTGCTGCTTCTCTTTTTTTCTATAGATTTTAGATGCACTCATAGGAATATTCAGATTTGTATAAATATCCGTCAAACTAGGTAATTCTTTTTCCATCGGTATCAAACTTTTCTAAGAAACGACGAAATTTCAAATATGTGATTTTACAAACCGTCTTCTTTTCCAATCTGTGATTTTGTTCGGAACCTCACCAGAGTTTACCGTCATTTCAAATCGCAATGGACCAAAAACTTTACCGTTTCGAATTACGTATGTGGTAATCCTTAAAAACCCCCGGTTTCCAGAAATCTGTCAAGCGTGTATCAGAGATACGCCACTTCTAAGATTTTTTTGAAGATTGCGGCGTATCGATTTTGAAACAGTCGAGTGAAAGGATCTGGAGTAATTCTGGAAGAAATCGATGAAGATAGTCAAAAGCTGGCTAAAAAAGAAAAAAATTTGCTCAAAGGCAAAAGAGCGAAAAAAGTAGAGAGTGAAAAATTTACAAGGATAATATTCTTTTAGTCCTTGAAATAGTCATTTCCACCAGGATTTTGATTAAAGTTTTTGTTTGTTTGGATGTTTGAATAGCAAGAAAAAAATGGATGGCAAACACTCCAGGACAGCATGCAAAAAACAAGGTGATGTTGGAAAATTACAAGTGTATACTAAGGATTTAATAACAGTAGTACAGATTTGAGTAACTTTACAGTTATTTGTTGAAAGCAACAGCTTTACATATTTGTTTTATAAATAAGTGAAAATAAAAATAGTTTTAATATATAGTCGATTGAAATGAACACCAAATTTCTTTAGGACAGGAAAATAAACATACTTCGATGAAATAAATTAACTGATATTTATTTTATGAATTTTTCTCACTTAATGAGATTCATTTTTTATTTATCTAAATGTGATTTGTTTACCTAAATATACATATATATATATTTTATTTATCTAAATCTGATTTAAAAAAAAATTATCTAAAAGCAATTTATCTATATAAACGAGAATATATTTCTTATCAGTATCGTGATACTCTCGTGATATCCGGTTTTATTTATCTCGTGATTATCTTCCTTATTTTTTGTATGTGATTTATGTGATATTTTTAAATGTGATTCGAATCTCATTCGAAACTTATATTCCATGAATTCATAACTTTAACATGTATTACTTTCACTTTAGATAAATCACGTGTCAAATATAAAATGAAGCTGTATAAATCAAATAAAAAACATAACAGTTATCTATCTAAACGAGATTATGTTTTTTATCAGTGTCGTGATACTCTCGTGATATCCCGTTTTATTTATCTCGTGATTATCTTTTTTATTTTATGGATGTGATTTTTGTGATTTTTTTAAATGTGATTCGAATCTCATACGCAACTTATTTTAAATGAATTCCTCACCTTAAAGCATGTACTACTTTCACTTTAGATGTATCACGTGTCAGTTATAAAATGAAACTGTATAAATCAAATATAAAACGTAACAGTTATTTATCTTTTAACGAGATTATGTTTTTTACCAGTGACGTGATACGCTCGCGATTATCTTTCTTGTTTTTGAATGTGATTTATGTGATTTTTTAAATGCAATTAAATCTCATACGCAACTTATATTCAATGAATTCATCACTTTAAGATGCACTACTCTCACTTTAGATGAATCACGTGTCAGTTATAAAATGAAACTGTATAAATCAAATAAAAAACGTAACAGTTTTTTTAAGACCGTTTCATTCCTGTTAATTACGACTTTTATGGGATTTACGCTTTCATGAAAACACTAACCAAAAAGAGAAATACAAAATAAAGACTTCACGTACATCTCAAAGAGGGCTAGCATCGTTTTGTTAAAATATTACGTTCACGAACAGAGAGGTAATAACATGAATGTTTGTTTTCTCCCTATAAAACGAAACTTTTAAATCTCACTATTTGTGTGATGTGGGTTTAAATCTGTGTCCGAGCATCGATGTTTAATCTATTACGCATTTCATTTTAAACTTTTATTTCAATTTCGATATTTCTATGACGTGAGTTTCAATCTGTGTTCAAGCTTCAGTGTTTAATCCATTAAACATTTCGTTTGGAGTTTTGAATGTTTTATCACAAAAAGGAAACTATTAAATCTCGCTATTTGTAGGATGTGGGTTTCAATATGTGCTCGTGTCTAAATGTTTTACCTATTACGCATTTCGTTTTAAGTTTTTAGAATGCATTATCATAAAACAAAACTTTTATATCTCATTATTTTTATGATATGGGTTTCAATCTGTGTCCGAACCTCAATGTTTAATCTAATAAGCATCTCGTTTCCAGCTTTTAGAATGTAACATCATAAAAACGAAACTCTTAAATCTCACCATTTGTATGATGTTGGTTTCAATCTTGGTCCAAAATCCAATGTTTAATCTATTACTCACTTAAATATCAGTTATTAGAACGTATTATCATAAAAACTAAACTATTAAATCTCATTATTTGTATGATGTGGGTTTCAATCTGTGTCCAAACCTCAATATTTAATCTAATAAGCCTTTCTTTTCCAGCTTTTAGAATGTAACATGATAAAAACGAAACTCTTAAATCTCACCATTTGTATAATGGGGGTTTCAATCTTGGTCCAAAACCCAAGTTTAATCAATTACTCACTTAAATATCAGTTATTAGAATGCATTATCATAAAAACGAAACTTTTAAATCTCGTTATTTGTATGATATGGGTTTCAATCTGTGTCCGAGGCTCGATGTTTAATCTATTGCGATTTTCGTTTTCAAGTTTTATTTCAATCTCGCTATTTCTTTGATGTTGGTTTCAATCTGTGTCCGAGCATCAGTGTTTAATCCATTAAACATTTCGTTTGGAGTTTTGAATGTTTTATCACAAAAAGGAAACTATTAAATCTCGCTATTTGTAGGATGTGGGTTTCAATATGTGCTCGTGTCTAAATGTTTTACCTATTACGCATTTCGTTTTAAGTTTTTAGAATGCATTATCATAAAACAAAACTTTTAAATCTGGCCTTTTCTATGACGTTAGTTTCCAGTGTTTAATCTATTACTCACTTAAATATCAGTTATTAAGAACATATTATCATAAAAGCTAAACTTTTATATCTCATTATTTTTATGATATGGGTTTCAATCTGTGTCCGAACCTCAATGTTTAATCTAATAAGCATCTCGTTTCCAGCTTTTAGAATGTAACATCATAAAAACGAAACTCTTAAATCTCACCATTTGTATGATGTTGGTTTCAATCTTGGTCCAAAACCCAAGTTTAATCAATTACTCACTTAAATATCAGTTATTAGAATGCATTATCATAAAAACGAAACTTTTAAATCTCGTTATTTGAATGATATGGGTTTCAATCTGTGTCCGAGGCTCGATGTTTAATCTATTTCGCTTTTCGTTTTCAAGTTTCATTTCAATATCGCTATTTCTTTCATATGGATTTCAATCTGTGTCCGAGCATCAGTGTTCAATCTTTTAAGTACTTCTTTTGGAGTTTTTGAATGTTTTATCACAAAAAGGAAACTATTAAATCTCACTATTTGTAGGATGTGGGTTTCAATATGTGCTCGTGTCTAAATGTTTTACCTATTACGCATTTCGTTTTAAGTTTTTAGAATGCATTATCATAAAACAAAACTTTTAAATCTCGCCTTTTGTATGACGTTAGTTTCCAGTGTTTAATCTATTACTCACTTAAATATCAGTTATTAAGAACATATCATAAAAACTAAACTTTTATATCTCATTATTTGTATGATATGGGTTTCAATCTGTGTCCGAACCTCAATGTTTAATCTAATAAGCATTTCGTTTCCAGCTTTTAGAATGTAACATGATAAAAACGAAACTCTTAAATCTCACCATTTGTATGATGTGGGTTTCAATCTTGGTCCAAAACCCAAGTTTAATCAATTACTCACTTAAATATCAGTTATTAGAATGTATTATCATAAAAACGAAACTTTTAAATCTCGTTATTTGTATGATATGGGTTTCAATCTGTGTCCAAACCTCATTGTTTAATCTATAAAGCATTTCGTTTTCAATTTGTGGATTGCATTATGATATATCTAAATAAGTTTATGCAGTGTTGTTTCAACTTAAAAGTTTTGTAATAGTATTGAGTTTTTGTAAAACTCGTAAAGTACTAATTATAGTTAAAGATAAAATTCAAATAAATATGAAAAAATACCTATAATGCATCGCGGAATAACGTTTAAGTACATTTAAGATAAATGAACTCAAGACATTAATTGTTCATGTAAAAGGAGAAATATAATTTTTTTTTAAATACAGAGACTGTCTGTCCCTGGAATGTAAATGCGAGATAATATTCCAAACTTCTGACCTCCCAATATGAATTTAAAATGCAAACACTTAATTACACATGAATAATTGCATTAAACTATTCATTTTATGAAATTAAAGTTGTGTTAAAAATTAGTATTTGAAAAGCTCTTTGTGCATAATGATATTGTCAACAAGGCTTAGAGATGTTATAATAGCACTTTATGCTTTCAAGTTGCACATGACACGTTGTAATATCCTTCTAAGACCAATTAAGATACAATATTTTGTACACAAGTGTTCACCATTTATGGAGTTTAATCATGTTGTCTGAAAGATAAGGCAATATAATAGACTCAATATCGATTTTATTATGCAGCTGTTATATTCAAGATGGTGATAGAGGAGAAATTAATTATATATATATATATATATATATATATATATATATATATATATATATATATATATATATATATATATATAAAGTATACTTAATATATACAAAACCATAAGTAAGCTGGATTAACCAAATAGTGAGTAGCTAAATATTAAGGATCCTGTTTACTAACCCTATTGCATTCGCACACCTCAATGTCAACCTATGGAAAAAATTTGTCTTCTATTTACAGCTACATAAATGTTGATAATCCAATACAAATGCTATTTTCAGACAGCCGGAACTTTTCTACACCTTGAAAGGGGATTAATTTCATAAATTTCGTCCTCCAAAGAATTCAGGAACGTTTTAAACACACTATACCAGATTTTGTTTCCCGAATAATTTAAGTTTCAAAATATTATTTGCATTTTTTTTTAAGGAAAAACGCCCTAAAGTGTAAAGTTACTTTCTCTATTATGGAATACAATTTAAAAAAATCTTTCAATCCAAGTCGGTAATCCTTCGACACATCTTCTATATAGGGTAACATTGATGTGAGCGAATCCAATTGGGTTAGTACACAGCAGCTGTTAGTCTTTATGATCCTTAAATTAGTGAAAATTTCAATAATGTCCTTTATTTTTAAAGAAAACATTTGCATCTTAAAATAGAAAATATTCTTTTAAAAGAAAAAAAATCAGAGTATATTTGAATAAAATAATTTGAAATTAATTGCGAAAGTTTTATGATTAGCTTGGATTTATTCTATTACTCGGAACGAGGAACTTGAATCGTTATCAAATTTCTCCAGGAAAGTGAAATATAAATCTGATAAAAAATCATAAATATTCAAACGAAATATTATGAAATTTATTCCTAAAGTCACCGAAAGGGTGAAAAGTGAAAAAATTATGATTTGGTGATATTTAAGAAACAGAGATATGTGAAAATATCATAATCTTATTCATATATGCAATTTTTTTAAATTACGTTAAGATTACCGTAAAAATTATTAAATCACTTAGCTGTGTTCTATGCAAACAATATGACAAAAATAGTTGATAACACCTATTACAGCATTCAAAGACAAATAAAGACAAATAGTTTTAAGTATTACGTAAGTATAAAATATTGATTGATAAAATGACATAATACATAATGCTTGTAAATCCTAATACTTAACAATCCCAAAAGCAGGAAATAAATGCTTTGATTGTCTAGGATTTGCTGATTTCTGTGTAAAATTGCTTTACTCAATTATCCACAAATATCTTATGTAAAACATCCTAACCTGTTAAGGTCATGAAAATTTAATGGTAATTATATAAGGGTAATATCACTGTTTGAGATTATAACTAGTTTATTTGCTTATACAATGAAAAATTAATCTAATATTAAGGATAAAACTTCCAAATAAAAATAATTAACAATAATATTACATTATTTACAATTATAAAAGCTCTAGAGATGTCAAAGACAATTGATTTTAAGTATTAAGTAAGTATTAAGGTATTAAGTAAGCGTAAAATATTGTTTTGTAAAATGATATAATATGTGAATCCTAATACTTTACAATTAAAAAACCAGGAAATAAATGTATTGATTGTCTAGGATTTGCTGATTTCTGCGTAAAATTGCTTTACTCAATTAGCCACAAATATCTAATGTAAAACATCCTAACCTGTTAAGGTCATGAAAATTTAATGATAATTATATAAGGGTAACATCAGTGTTTGAGATTATAACTAACTGATTTGCTTATACTAGGAAAAATTAATCCAATATTAAGGATCAAACATCCAAATAAAAGGAATTATCAATAATATTACATTATTTACAACATTTCCAATTATAAAGGTCTTAGAGACGTCAAAGACTATTGATTTTAAGTATTAAGTAAGTATTAAGATATTAAGTAAGCGTAAAATATTGTTTTGTCAAATGACATAATATGTGAATCCTAATACTTTACAATCCAAAAATCAGGAAATAAATGTTTCGGTTGTCTAGGATTTGCTGATTTCTATGTAACAATGCTTTATTACCCAAAAATATCTTATATAAAACATCCTAATATTTTAAGATTATAAAAATATAACAATAAAGGGTAACATAATTGTTTGAGATATATGACTAACTGATTAGCTTATACAATGAAAAATTATTTCAATATTAAAGATAAAACATCCAAATAAAAAGCATTATTAACAATATTACACAATTTACAATACCTCCAATTATAAAGGCTCTAGAGATGTCAAAAACTATAAATTTATAAAATATTAGATTTTACGAAGAAGCATTTAAAATTATTAATACCATAATTAGGAAAAAAAGTTTTGATTTTCTAGGATTTGTTGCTGTCTGTGTAACAATGCTTTGCTGTATTATCCACAAATATATTATGAAAAAAATCCTAACTTGTTAAAGTTATAAAAATATAATGATGGAAATATAAGGGTAACATCACTGTTTGAAATATGCAACTAAATGATTTACTTATAAAATGAAACATTAATCCAATATTAAGAAAAAACATCCATATAAAAAGAAATATCAATAATATTACATCATTTACAGTATTTCCAGTTATAAAGTCTCTGGAGATGTCAAAGATGTATTAATTTATAAAATATTAAATTTCACTAAGAAGCCTTTAAAAATTTTAATACTTTACTTAAAGCCTGGTACACCGGAAATTAAAAAAACAGTGTTACATTACTTTAAAAACAGCTAAGTAAAATTAACATATTAAATTTCAAATTCATAGAAATAGGTCATAAATTTTTAAGTCTCTATTAAAAAGGCAGTATATGATATTTAAAGCTTTTGACTTTTAAGAAAACACTATGAAAAACCAAAACAAACATCCTTCACAGTAATAACACTGCAAGCGAGATAAAAATTAATGTTATTAAACATTTAAGGCAGCTGAAATTCTAAACACGCAGTAAAAACACTTGTTAATAAAGCATTTAACTTATAATAGGTTACATAAAGGAATATTTCGCTCGACAAAGCCACTGCAGCTACTTTAAAATCATACCTATCCTAGGCGAGTCTGTAATATTTTTTTTAGAAGAACGTCTGAAATAAAAAATATTTTTCTACCGGATTCTTACTTTGTCCTTTCACTGGAGATTAAACAGCAAGGTCACAGTAATAACAAAACGGAGGAAATGTTTCAAGTAATCAATGCACTCACCTAGAAAAGACATAAAAAGAATAGGTTACTAAAAAATATTACAATTCATAAACTTCATACTTTATGCTATAAATACGAGAAGATATTCTGTAGCAATTTTGTCACCAAATTTATGTTATATATATATATATTATATTATATTAGGGAAAATGGGGGTTAGTTCTTAAATTAATCAACAGATGACGCTACTTGTCCACGATTAATAATTAGCAGAGGTGGCCATGATGAATTCACGAGAAGTGAAAAGCTATTTATAGAGTTTCGACTGGGTTTCACGTGGGCTTTTCCCCGCTGTGTCAGCGGATGTGACGTCAGAGATTCCTTCGAGAAATTTCGAGATGGAGCTTTAACGGGGTGTTCAGGAGAAAAAGCGCAGCAGAGCTTGGAAAAATCTCGTGCCGGATGGACGATTGTCGTCCATTGCAGGCAGCTAAATGGCAAATCCGCCATCTTTCTAAATTATTAAACTTCGACTATGTAGTCTAATTTCAATGATAATCCAGCATTATTGTGAGATGGTAGGGGGCGTCGTATTCTAAACAACCTGATGGAGCCCAGCGAGGATTAGATGAAATAAAATTATGAAATCGCAGCCAAGTGTCTCGTACCTTCATTCTGCCACGGACTGTGTTTATAACTTATATGTGTTATAACATAGAGCTGTCCGCCGTTGGACGAGGTCGCGTCGCGTGTCCGGGGGATTGAGCTGATGATGGGAAATAGCAGCTTAGTGGATGGATTTGAATTTAACTAATGTTAATAAAGTCTTGGTTGTAATTTAAGTATTAGTCCTTTGCCACAGGCCTACTTTGATGACTCCGTGTTGGTTAATTAATTAGATAAGGTTACGAGGTGTAAGCACCGTGAAATACACACACACACACACACACATATATATATATATATATATATATATATATTTGTGTGTGTATGCAAAGGAGCATTCTGACGGTTAGCACGTCGGAATTCGGTATTCAGGCTTCTCGGTTCAAGTTCCGCCGAGTGCCACAGAATGCTGTCGTATCTACGCCAGTCATTGGCACGTTATACCCATAGGCAAAAAAGTACCTCCGTGGGATTTAAAGGGGAAGAGGTTACGATATCCATAGATGTCGCGTCTAAGAATGTTCGGGCTAAATTGTGGTAGTATCGTATTCACCGGCACAGATTCAATCGCGGAAGGCCTTAATCGCTATGTCGGACTTTGTCTTGCACACATTATGTATTGGATGTTTGTGTTTATGTGTGTAAAGGTGGATACAAAACTTGACTTTTCCCATGTTATTCTGGAGATGTCTATCGCCAAACAAGCTAATTTTTGACCTACGAGAGATGTGACCTGGACATTGAGAAAAATTACAACTAACAAAAATCCAATCAGGGTTCGAAAAATAGTTAAAAGTTTATCAGAAAATACACTGGATCTGATCACCAGTTCCAGTGTATTTTCTAATAAACTTTTAACTGTTTATTTAGTTAACCTTACGTACCTACGTCATCCTGAATTCACCCTTTTCATATAAAAAAATAACTTCCTAAAACCACGAATCCTTAAACTGTCTTATTCTCTGAATAATTCCTTTTGAAACCCCGGATTAATTCGAGGCTGACTTTTTTTTATAGCTGGAGCTGTTTGTTTGACATATTAGATAGAAGTCCTGGAAATCTATTTCTTTCCTTACTTTGGAAACTGCCAATATCATTCTTCCTGTCCAACCTGCATGTCACAATATTTGAAGAGCATTTGATGTTTGTAGCAGTAATGCGTTTTCAAAATGAAAGCTTGAAAAAGCAAGAAACTGACTGTCCTGGTTAATATCTTTTGAAATCCTTGATCAACTTGCGTACCGATTTTTTTTAATCTCTAGAGCTAATTAATCGAAGTGATTAAGGGTCACTGGAGAGTTATCATTAACGGAATTTGCAGTAAAAAATATTTATTGTCTTTTAATAGTTGATGTAGTAGAAGTACTCCCTGTACAACGTCTTCTTAAATCGAGCTATAATTCTCGGTTGATTATTTTTAATATCTAGAGCGATTTAATCGAAGTGATTAAGGGTCACTGGAGAGTTATCATTAATGCATGTTGCAGTAAAAAAAATATTCGCTGTCTTATAGCAGTTGATATAAAAAGTACTCTCTGTACAATGTCTTCGGAAATCCAGCATTGATGCTCTGTTGGTTCTTTTTTAATATCTAGAGCTGATTAATCGAAATGATTAAGGTTCACTGGAGAGTTATCCTCAATGTATGCTGCAGTAAAAAAATATTCACTGTCGTTTTACAGTTGATTTAGAAGTACTCTCTGTACAACGTCTTCTGAAATGCAACATTAATGCTCGGTTGGGATTTTTTAATATCTAGAGCTGATTAATCGAAATGATTATGGGTCACTGGAGAGTTATCCTCAATGTATGCTGCAGTAAAAAAATATTCACTGTCATTTTATAGTAAAAACATATATTCCTTTCGTTTATCAGTTGATGTAGAAGTACTCTCTGTATAACGTCTTCTGAAATGCAGCATTAATGCTCGGTAGGTTTTTTTAATCTCTAGAGCTATTAATCGAAGTGATTAAGGGTCACTGGTGTATTATCATTAACGTGTGTCGCAGTAAAAAATACTGTCTTTTAGCAGTTGATATAGAAAGTACTCTCTGTACAACGTTTACTGAAATCCAGCACTGATACTCGGTTGGCTTTTTTTTAATTTCTAGATCTATTTAATGAATGTGAATAAGGGTCACTGGAGATTTTTCATCAATGTATGTTGCAGTAATAAATATTCACTGTCGTTTAACAGTTGAAGTAGAAAAAACACTCTGTACAACGTCTTCTGAAATCCAGCTTTAATGTTCGGTTGATTTTTTTAATATCTAGAGCTATTTAGTCGAAGTGATTAGGGTCACTGGAGAGTTTTCATTAATGTATGTTGCAGTAAGAAATATTTAGTGCCTGCTTTAAACAGTTGATGAAGAGAGTATACTGTAGATACATCGTCTGAAATCCATCATAAATTCGCTGGCTGTTTTTCGTTTCCTCATCTTTACTGCTATTTATTCGAAATGATTAAACGTCAGTTGATCCATTATGATCATTAATGTATATTGCAGGAAAATATAATCAGTATCAGCCTTAAACGGTTAATGTAGAAAGTGTTCTCTAGACAACATCATCTGAAATTCTGTATTAATTCGCATGCTGGTTTTTTTAATCACTAGATCTATTTGATGGAAGTGATTAAACGTGACTGGAGAGTTATCATTAATGTCTGTTGAAGTATGAAATATCCATTGTATTTAAACAGCTGACGTAGAGAATAGTAATTTCTGAAATCCAGCATTAATTCCTGAGATTTTTTTAATCTGTGGAGCTTTTTAATTAAAGTGATTAAACGTAAGTGGCAAGTTATGATTAATATTTGCTACAGAAAATATATACAGCACCTGCTTTGAGTAGTTGATGTAGAAAGTTATTTCTACACACCATCTTCTGAAATCCAGCATTGATTTGCACGATGGTTTTTCGTTTATCTCAGTTGCTATCTAGCTAAGAAATCTAACGTCGTTGGATAGTTTACTTAGTCATCGATTTTTCTTCCTTGTTCAGAAACTGCCGGTATCTTTTCTCCTCGTCTAAACTACATTTTAGAGTATTTGAAGAGCATTTGATGTCTGTCGCAGTTATACTTTTTTTTATAATGACTGCATGAAACAATCGATAGAGAATCGCTTTTATTCCGTAGTTAATGTCTTTGAAAATTCAGCATTAATTCACTGGCTCATTTGTTTTAATCTCTGGAGCCTCTTCATCGAAGAAATCTAGCGTTTTTGTAGAGACTTCTCTGTTATCTATCTCTTTTCCTTGTTTCAAACTGCCACTATGTTTCTCCCTGTCTAAAGTACATTTTACAACATTTGAACACCATTTGATGCCTGTTTCAGTCTTTCCCAATTTGCTTTTATTTCGCGTGTCTGATCGTTAGATAAACAGTCCCGATCATGT